>JACYXH010000216.1:8571675-8941642 GCA_026745465.1 Lota lota | reverse complement strand
ATCTTTTTGTTATTCTCCTTGTTTAGAAAATTCTGTTCGTCTTTGCCAGTCAGTACAGCCAAGGTTAATAATATTATAATACCGACGAATACTAGTATAATACATTAAAGTAGTGATATGTGGGAAGATTTATTTTGGAAATTGAAAAGACCTCTTCGTCTCAATAAAACTACAGCTCCCGCAAGGCTTTGCATTGGCCAAGGTAGGTAGGCTTAAAGCTGTGGTAAAAGCATCTGTTAATCGCTTCAATCCCCAGGCTCTTGAGTTTTCAAGGATTACAAGCCTGACAGTTCGTGTTCGCCAGGCACAACAGATGGCGTCCTCTTGAGATACAAGATTTAAGAAAAGCGATTCAGCACACTGAACAACGATGACAATGGAATTAAATTCCATTATAGATCAACTGGAGACTGGTGATCAAGACGTTGCATTGGTTGCCCTGCAGATATATAACAAGGAGGTAAACATCACCGTTATGTAGGTCTATTGTAACGTAAATCCGTTTTTGCTTCCTACCTTATCGTAGCTAAATTGCTATCTATAGGCAATAGGCCTAACGCCTATTTTACAACTAATAACTCGTCTTCAATGTAGGCCTATTTGATGTAGTCTGGTCCAATCTATTCTGCACTTTTCAAGGTATAAACGCAGTTAGGTAAGCAATAATATTTCTAGCAGAAGTCCGGAGTTACTTTGTGTCTTTCTAATGTCAACGTCATCACCACTTAATCGAATGCAACGGCGAGTAATCTCCTGCACATAGTATGGCTTCCCAGGTGTTGGGCAGATGCACTTTGCTGATGATGATCGTTAGCTATAAACGTGGAGCAGACACGTCAGACATTTCTGAGTAAATGTCCACTGATGGTTTGGTTAGTGGTGGATTCCATGTATCGGCTATAATGTAGAATTTATTTGGCTAGATCTCACGAAGTCATGGCAGGCACCCGTTCCGGACGGCCATAGGCGTTGTTATTGGTTTTTCCGCCTCCGTATTCAAATTGAACACAATAAGCAGTAGGCCACACCTAATGCATCCCTGCAAAACACACCTGCATCCCTGCACCTTAACACACGAAAACCCCACCTCTATGAGGTGCCCGTTTGTAAACCTTTGCAAACAGTGACAACAATAAAACAAAACACCAACAAGAAATAACAAACATTGGAGATAAAATCAAAGAAACCAAAAAATATATATATTTTTGTGTATATATATATGCATATAGGTACATTTGTTTTATTTCGTAACATTCGTATTACTGCAAAAAATATGGAAGTCCATTGGGGTCAAAAGCGTCTGGGAAAATACGCCTAAACAACAACCTTAATGGACCACGTAAAATAATGACGCGTTTAAAATACCCGCGTTAACACGAAAGAAATATTAACCCATATTAACCGAATGTCTTCGCACTCTCTCGATTATACGTAGATGTACGTAAATAAAAACGGATATTTCTGTTAACATTCAAATATGCAAATATATGCCAAAATGCTGCAGTATTATTGGCTGTGTAGGTTAGGCGTTCATTTTGGCCGTCAAAACGCGGCCATTTTGGCCATTAACGCAAATAACGCCTTGGAAATGTTGCGTTAACACGACCGAATTTTGCGTGTTAACGCAACAAAAATGGACACCTTAACGTGCATTTTCTGGTTGTGGCCAACGAGGGACCTTGATCAAGGCAGTCATACACATTCATGATGAGGTTCTGTCAATGATGTCGGAATAACAACCCAAGGGAGCACGTTGTGCATCAATTACTGATGTGGGCGTCTACGCATGTGGCACGCACTTGTTTCAAGCACATAGGTACACCGTAATGGAAATTATGAGAATGAAATGTAAACCAGAGTTGTGGTTTAGAAGAAGCCAATTTAAACATTCAGCCGGGGATGGTGAAGTTTAGAGAAATTTGTTGATGGCGCTGGGGAACTTTGTCTTATGTAATCGCGCACTTAGGGAAGGTTGTCGACTAGCAACATCCGACGATGAGGAAAGATACATCGCTAGCTTTATGCTGTAATGTTTCTAACACCCCTATAATATAAGAATGGAACAACCCGTTGGCTGTGACAGACCAACACGCCAAAATAAGACCCGTTAACACGACCAAACTCTACGTGTTAACACCCAAAATCGGTCGTGTTAACGCAACATTTCCAAGACGTTATTTGCTCTAAAGGCCTTCCATTCCGTGTTAACGCGGGTCTTTTCAACAGGTTTATTTTTTTACGTGGTCCATGTTGCCTTGTTAAGGGGTGTTTTCTCAGACGGGTTTGTCCCCATTGGCTTTCTATACAAAAAAGGCTTTCGTCAGTGGGGCGAAGGCTCAATTGTGTTGCCTCATTCGGCGATAGATAGTGTCTTAACTGACATTCATTTAAATGAAAACCAGATCTTTGAGATCACCACTTTAAGGTCACAAAGCAGACTAAATGAGATGTCCAGAGGCTAGCAAACGATTAGTAGCAGAGTTAAACAAACGTGGGATCCTCTTTTAGCTTTGTGGCAGTGGATTAACCAAGAGGATTGTATACTGGTCTGTTGCACAAATGTACTCTGCTGTGGCTCAGTTAAATATCTACTCTATTTAAAAGGCTCCTAGCTCATTTCTAAATCAAGCTTAGTGTGGATGGTCAATGATTTTCGATTAGTCTTTACGTTATTTTCATTTAAGTATTATTTTTCCATTGCACGCATGCACATACATACATACATACATACATACATACATACATACATACATGCATACATGCATGCATGCATGCATACATGCATACATACATACATACATACATACATACATACATACATACATACATACATACATACATACATACATACATACATACATACATACATACATACATACTAGTGCTGTCAAACTTAACACAAATTAAGGTATAATTGCTGCAGAAGTAATACAACATTACATACTAGTGCTGTCAAACTTAACGCAAATTAAGGTTTAATTGCCGCAGAAGTAATTCCTCTTTGGCGTATCAACTGAAAAAGCCTACCCAAACTACCTCTAGTTTGATTTTCGACTTTTTTTTTACCTTTGCATAACACAAGAGGACCGATTTCTTACAGATTAGTGTTGTTGTAAAGACTTGACATTTGGCGATATTTTACAGTCTTAGTTCGCAGAGTATCAAACTATTTCGATGATATTACAAATAAACGGCTTTGAATGTCGAGCTGTGATGCCCCTTTCCTCCGGATGTTTAGGGATCGTCTAAAACGTACATGCAGCAATATGTAAAACTGCTAAAAAGAAGGATTCAAAATATTTTATGAACAATTGTGTTGTAATCAGAGCACTCCCTTTTAATTTTCACATCCACACAAATTTCAGTAATCTATAACACCAGATACGCACAAGACACCCCTGATCTAATCATTTTCTGGATTAGATTTTCGACAACTCTGCCATAATTTAATGGACTGTAAATAACAAAGATGCTATTAAACAATAGTATTTGAATTGAAATATACTTCATTTGTGTTGATTCTACATTCATCTCGTGATTTTACATTTAAATATACATTATTACAAGCTTCAGTTAGAAGAAGAAAAAAGTGATTAATCATCATTAATCACCGCAAATTGTGCGATTAATTGGATAAAATTGGTTTGACATTCCTAATACATACATAAACATAAAAAGGTAAACTTAAAAGCTACCCCTCTCAGGAACACAAGCCCAAAATAAACCACAATTAATTAACATTAACAATATAATTTAGCTGTCTTGTTAAACAAGGAACATAAGTACATTTCCATTCGATTTTAAGTATTCCAAAAAATTTGACTTTATTTTTTATTGTGTGTAGCCGTGACACCAATGCATACTGAATGAAAGGTTTGACTTCCAGTGAGTGAATTAAACACGACACAAGTTAAACTATTGTGATCTAATTATAACACACACACACACGCACACACACTAAGGTAATACAAAGTCACTCCTTCAAATTAGCGTGGCACCTAAATAAACCATGTAATTCACTATGTTTACCGTTATCTATGCCTTTCAGTTCAATTCTTCATCTCCCATTTCCCTCTTCCCTTCTGTCTCTGTTTGCCCCTTTAACAGAACGCCCAGTGCTTCACATTCAACAAGGATGGGGAGTCAGAAAGAGAGGTGCGTATATTAACAGTTAAAAAAAAGTGATTTGAAGTCTTGGAGGAAAAGGAAAACATAAAAATAGTTACACATTGCATATTCTAAAGATTAATAACCACATGATTTCATTATGCTAAACCTTCATGAATTGAAACAATGTACTGATACCACTTAACAAATTAACTGTTGCTATCGATTAGCAAAAATTGCAAGATGTATGGAGAATAGCACTTATAGAACACCAATAATTAGTCATTCTTCAATAAGACGCCTTCTAACATGACACTGCATGAATCATTTATTGCTACCTTTCTTTTCAATATGACTTATTAGCTAGACTCTTAATATACACTATTGTTAACAGTCCATTCCTACTTAGCATATAAGTCAAAGATTTTCTGATTATCATTTTTTTTATCCTCCTACCCGTGTTGTATCACTTTGTATCTTTGTCCCTGTGCCTTCTCTGGGTCTCCAGGAAGGAAAGCTACATGAGGTACTGATGCAGAAGCAACCAGTCCAAACTCTTAAAGACTGCAGTTTATTTCTGAAAAGGCATTGTTATTTTGGATGATGAATAAATAAGAAGATGTCAAATTAGAATAGCAATGTGTGAAAAAAGGGATGGGCACGAGTGGTTGAATACTTGATTTGGACATCAGTATTATTTGACTGAAAGTGACTATTGAGTAATACAATTTCTTGTTATGTTACTTTTATATATATTTCTTGTTTATGTTAACAATTAACATAAACAACCATGTAACATTGCCAACAGACTTTTTTTCTGTTGACTGATTATCAACAATTTGAAGGCATTGGATATTATTAGCATTAGATATTCTATGTTTTTTGGCGAGTACTCAAATGTAGAAATGACTTCAAATGCCCATCCCTGGTGTGTAAAACATTGCCACATCAGGTCCTAGAATAAGAGATAAACTGTAGGTGTCCTCTCTGTCAGAAACAACCGGGTCTTACTTTTATTCACTGAAAAGCAACATTGTGTGGGTAATATGAACTAATGTGACCAAAAAAAGTATATGTTTCTGCAACTGTTTAGTACATAACATTATTCCATTCATAAAATCTCAACGAGATCAATTGACTGGATGAAAGTTAAGTTTGAATTACACAAAATGTATACTGCCAACAATACCAGTTAAACTACACCCACAGACACAAACTTGAGTATGTTCATTTTTCAATGATAAAGCTATGTTTACGTTTTACCCCAAAAATGTGTGTATATTTTGCGATCAATTAGGTATTTGCCTCGCTAGGGGAACAGACTTCATGTTACAGCTCATACTACCAAAATCAAACTACCTAATTTTTATCACTGAAATGAATTGTGAGCAACACACAATTTAAGATATCAATGAATATCTAAAACATGTTACAAGACTGAATATCTATTGAATATGATTTTGGTTATATACCAGATGTGAATGCATATGCATATGTGTTATCCACCTTCGTTATATTTTACGTTTATAGATTCAGATAATGATTTTCAGTGTCGTTTAGATTCATCAAGATTTCGATTTCTTTTAGTTTTCTTCTTTCCATCATGACCATTTTGAATGGCAACTGTGAAATGCCAGTTTAGAAATGATTGAAGTCCAGTAACCACTGCAGAAACATACAGCTAACATCTTAGCATAGTGAATGGGCATTGTGTGTGTTTGTCTTCAGCGTCTTGGGGAGCTGGTGCTTGGCTTCCTGAGCAGGGAACTGCAGCCCTCCTGTCAGCTGGCCTGTGTGGAGACAGTGCGCATTCTGTCCCGGGACAAGCACTGCCTGGGGCACTTCATCAGCCGCTCCGCCATAGCCACCCTGGCCGCCTACGCTGGCATTGACACTGCAGAGAGGAGACAAGGGCAAGGTAAAGAAATATGTATTTATTATTTATTTTGAATTAATTGAATGTATTTAATTAGATTTCTGCCACTTGCAATGAATAATTTCAATGTATGTAATGTGGGTTTACTCTATGCAGCTTGATATTCAATCTAAAAAATAATAATTCTAAATGCATTAGGGACATTTTCGATTTCCACCAGGAAATACCCATACAAATTGAATAAGAATTGTTTTTGAACTCCCCAAAGAAGGTGAGGAGGAAGGGCCGATGTTGTCTGGGGGAGAAGCAAAGTCACCGAACAATGCGTCGGAAAACCCAGATGTGGAAGTTATCGTGGAGGCGCTCAAGTCCCTCTGCAACATCCTACTGCACAATCAAACCGGACAGGTCCATCTGTTTCTTATCTTTTATTTGTTCTCTTCAAACCTTGGCTTTAGTCAAAACATCCATTTAAACAGCACTCATGACTTTGTAAAAAAAAAAAAGTACAATCTATTCTGATTCTGAACCCATTTCTTATTAGGTGGTAGCGGAAGAGCTACAGCTCATAAAAGGCATTGCGGAGAGACTGAAACAGTTTCACGATCCCACATGGACCCACGAGGTATGGATGGTACATGCAACACAATGAAAAGACAAGCATCACTCCTGGTTTCCATGAATAGATGAGTAAATGGTGTGGCCAGTGAATTTACTGAAGGGACGATTTTGGTTTTGATAGGATTGATTTATGAGATGCAACCGTATGTCCACAATTTTATAAAATTGCATGGTATAATTGTTTCTTTATCTTCTTTATTATTTAAACAATCTCTTATCTCATTATGTCAGAAGTTATCTCTAGTTGATGTCACTTAGCATCATTATCTCAACAAAAACATAGTTTATTTTAATCTCTCAATACTCATCAGTATTCATTATCCTCTGCCCAGGTCCGTTTCTTTGACTTGCGTCTCACCTTTCTGCTAACGGCTCTTAGAGTCGACGTCAGAACACAGCTGGCCAAAGAGCTGCATGGCATCGGCCTCCTAGGTAACAAGTCTTCTTCACACATCAGGGTTCTAATCACGATTATTCATTACTGACATTGCCTTGCAGTAAACGTTATAGCCCATAAATTATGTGATTAGAAAAGGTTGCTCAAGTAAGTGTTACCGCACACTCAACAAGGACAGCACCAAATTGTGGTAAAACACTGGTTGTTGTTTCTGTTTCTAATGATCACTTTGCAAACATTTCAAACAATCATGAAAACATAACCTGTACTGTCTGTGTGGTTTTAGTCTATTGTTTGGGATCTCCTAGTGTGTGTGTGTGTGTGTGTGTGTGTGTGTGTGTGTGTGTGTGTGTGTGTGTGTGTGTGTGTGTGTGTGTGTGTGTGTGTGTGTGTGTGTGTGTGTGTGTGTGTGTGTGTGTGTGTATGAAAGACAATATTGAATATTCCCTCCCCTTACAGGTAACCAGTTGGATGCCACATTAGGCTTGTGTTGGCCTGACAAATTTGAGAGTGCCCGGGCCGGCTCAGAAGGTGTTCCGCCAGAAGAGCTTCCTCCCCTCAGCAGAGAGCAGACGGAGCGAGTCATGGAGATTCTAAAGATTCTGTTCAACATCACCTTCAACACCGCAAAGAGCGAGGTCGACGAGGTAATTATGGATGTTTTATTTTTATTTAACCTTTATTTAACCAGGCAAGTCATTAAAGCTAAGGTGTGCAATTTTGAGAAACCAGCGAGAGTAAGCTAGATTTTGAAAGTATCCAACCCCCCAAAAAACCCCCCTCTCTTCAGGCCTCCTTCCAAAGCCACTCCCCCAAAACACGTGAGTAGCTCGCTAGCTTTAGCAATAGGGCTGCCTATCATTGTGGCAGACTCCGGTCATCCGCAATGAGTGCACTAGCAGAGTACGCACTGGTAGCAGGTAAGGTAGGTAGACGGGCACGTTGGCCATCCAATCATTTAATTGAGGCATTTGATTTATTCATTGCTGTCTGGATGTAAAGAGAATTTCAACAAATATGAAAAAATTGCATCTTAAAACAAATGTCCTACCCCAGCATTAAAGGGTAAGTAAACCACTGTTTTAGCAGGAGAACTCAAAAAGGAGATTAAAAAAGGAGATAAAAGTCATCAAGGTTTTCGAAAACTGACACGTTTGGTTCCATAGGACTATGTGTGAGAGGCGTCGACAAATGCTTGAGATAGGGTGCACAGCCAATAGAAAACTATCACTCTGGAAAAGTGGTTTTTGTTGGAAGTAGTAGATGACACCTAATATTTTACAGAGAATTTCCCTTAACAAAAACAACACCGAATTGGGGCTCCTAAAGGATCTATGGGTATTTGCCAATATTGTCTTCTAACATTGCAACTCATTGAATATATAACATGCAGTGAGGCCTCCACCTGCTGGCACATAGTTAGTTGGCTAAATCTTTGTGTAATATGTGAAATATTATGAGAAAACATGATATGATCTGGCAATTTCTGCCAATACCACTCTGCCCCTTACATAACTACTTGAGGAAATACACTATGACCTTAAGGCAACTATAACTCATGTCTATGGAAATGTATAAAAAAATATAACCCACTGAGGTGTTTGTGTGTGGATGTGTAGGAGGACACTGCAGAGTACAGGCACCTCGGAGCCATACTGAGACACTGTCTCATGAGCTGTGCAGATGGAGAGGAACGCACAGAAGAGTTCCATAGGTTGGCACCCTCACACATGCGTCTACCGATTCTGGATTCTCAACTTTTTGTAACACATTTGTGGTTTGTGTTTGATTTGACATAAGGAAACACAAGGTAACCCTACTGTAAAGCTCTCAAATGGACAAGGAACCCCATGAGAAAGAACACCCTGGCTAATGCAATATATACTGATTGGTCTGTATCCAACAAAAGTAAAAAATCTGCTTCTGATTCCAAAATTATGTCCACACATGTAATCATATGATTTTGTTGGCACACATACTGTCCTATAGTTACCAACTAGCAGTTTGAAAAACATTTTTTATGTTAGACACCTCTTTTTAATTGCACCCTTCTCAGTCCCCCACCTAGGTAGCGCTTAGGACCAAGGGGTGACCATGGCCCATTCCTTTGCATTCCAATCACTACTTCAAAGTTAGCATTACATGTTGAGGCAGGGAATTTAGTTTCCCTAGTACAGAGATATAGAAGATGCATAAAAGGTCCTGTGTTTAATTTTAACCGTCTTTTTGTTTTGACCCAGTCACACAGTCAACCTTCTAGGCAACCTCCCCCTCCCCTCTCTGGATGTGCTCCTGATGCCAAAGGTCCAGCAGGGATCCATTGAATACATGGGAGTCAACATGGATGCCGTCCACATGCTGCTGCAATTCATGGAAAAGAGACTTGATCGAGTATGTAGTCTAAAAAGAGTATGCACAGTGTCCCTGCAAAATGTATTATGAAGTGAATGGAATAATGGATTGATCATTTGAACATTTAGCCAGCGCATGTGGACACGGTGCTTGAAATCGCATGGTTCTCCTTCTGTTGCCCTCATCCATTAATTTCTCCTCTGTTTTGTTCATTCCAATAAGAACAATAATGGTAAACACCTGTCCATCTTTTAGGGAAATAAGCTGAAGGAGACCCTCCTTCCGTGTCTGAATTTGCTGACCGAGAGTGCCCGGATCCACCGGGAGACCAGGAAGTTCCTCAGGTCCAAGGTAGGTAGCAAGTTAGCCGTACATGTAGTCATTTAATTCTCCCTCTTAAAACTAGAGCTGTGTCTCAATATCGAGGGGGCTTCGAATAACCTCGATATTTAGGAAGCTTCCTTGTTGTGTACCTACTTTGTGAAAGTAGGTAAAGAACAAAGCTGTTTACAGATTTGTGTAGTATGGCATTCTCTGACCCCCCAAAGGACATGTGTTCACCCCTACTACCGTGATAAAGGCCTATAGCGTGTGTTTAAAGTCGCAAAGATTACCTGGACATATCTGTATTCAATGCTAATTAATAGTGACGAAAGGTTGAAAAGATAGAAAGGTTTTTGGGAGGCCTGGTTGAAGTGCTTTTAGTAAAGCTGTGAGAAAGAGTGAGCTGAAATTCAGCGAAATGACTATAATGACTTCACTTTTAACTCTCATGTAATATAATTATGCTGTGTGTGTGTGTGTGTGTGTGTGTGTGTGTGTGTGTGTGTGTGTGTGTGTGTGTGTGTGTGTGTGTGTGTGTGTGTGTGTGTGTGTGTGTGTGTGTGTGTGTGTGTGTGTGTGTGTGTGTGTGTGTGTGCCTGCCTGTGTACAGGTATTGCCTCCACTGCGTGATGTGAAGAACAGACCCGAGGTCGGTAGCTCCCTTCGGAACAAACTTGTCCGCCTGATGACGCATATTGACACAGACGTCAAGACATGTGTGGCAGAATTAATCTTTGTGCTTTGCAAAGAGAGTGGTAAGTTTGTCTGTTTATGAACATCATATTAATTTCCTAACCCATGATAGATCTATAATGTCTGACACACTGGGTTTTGATACTGATGTTGCTGCCCTTTCTATGGACAATAGGAAAAATAGTGACACCTACTTATTTATAGTTGCAAGCAAAGAAGCCATTACAAAATAATGGATACAGAAAGATCCTCCCAAACAAAGCCTTTTTTGTTTGGCGCATGTCAACAACCGGAGCGTATGATTATAAATGCAAAAAGAGAGGGGTGAAACTATTGGGATGAGAAATAATTATAATATAAAGAGTATTGTAATGTATTTTTCATGATGGATGTAATGTACTTGCCACATTCGAATGGTAACATTGTTTATGTCTATTCTAGTATCGAGGTTCATCAAATATACAGGTTATGGCAACGCCGCGGGTCTGCTGGCCGCACGGGGGCTGCTGAGGGGGGTGGGGGACTCTGGCATCTACTCTGACGACGAGGACTCTGAGACGGAGGAATACAGAGAGGCCAAGGCACTGTAAGGACCTGGCTGTCTGCCTGCCTGTCTGTCTGTATGTCTGTCTGCCTGTCTATCTGCTCTGTGTATCTTTATCAATGCCCACGGGACACACATAAACATGCAAAATATATATATTTGGGCATATATAACAATATCCTGAGCTACAGATATTATTTCTGTAAAATCTTTGCTTTATGATCCGATCCTTATGTAGAGCGCTCTCTGAAGAGCAAGGTGACATATTCTCTTCAATTCTCTCCAGAATCAACCCAGTGACAGGCGTGGTGGAAGAGGAACAGCCCAACCCCATGGAGGGAATGACGGAGGAACAGAAGGAGTATGAAGCCATGAAGCTGGTCAGCATGTTTGACAAACTATCAAGGTGAACACAAACGCTATCTCACACACACACACACACACACACACACATGCAAACACACATCACACACATAATTTCAGCATACGGTTTCTTCTTAAAACAAGTGTTGCTTATTAAATAGTCAGTGGAGCAGATTAGCATTGCCCTGCTTTAATCTTCAATTGTATTGGATAAAGTTTTGTGAATGTAAATTGTATATATAAATATAGCTCTATGTGTTGCTCAATTGGTCTGTGACTCTACAGGAACAATATCATTCAGCCAATGCAGCTGGGAGTGGACGGTCGGATAAGTGAATTGAACCAGGAGGACATGCATAGGCTGGTCCACAAACCGCAGCCCCAGGCACCACCTCCTGGCTCAGACAGCGATGAGGGTAACTAGTCAACACACTCAGGAGACCTGGACACACACATGGAAATGCATGCACGCACACGCACACGCACACGCACACGCACACGCACACGCACACACACACACACACACACACACACACACACACACACACACACACACTGGGCATTTGAGATACATGCTACTTGTAACATTGTAACATGATCAATATTGAATCAGCCATAACTCATGCAATATGTTGGCATAAACTGTACCTATAATACCGTTTTAATATTTTGAATAGTACTATATCCTATATACATATATGTAGGAGTTGACACATCAATGTTTTAAAGAACCTTTAAAGTCCTGTTAATGCTCTGTGTAACTCAACAGGATTTGTGCTAAATGTATTGGCTATATTCATCTTTTATTATATTAAACTATATTTAGATAGTCACTGTATTTTTCCTCATGGATATGTGGCATCACAATCTTTTTCTGACATATAGACCGAGAAATATTGGATTTTAGTTGTAATGGAAATGTGTTGCATATGCAGAAGAATGAAACATATGTTTATTTAAAGAGAATTTATATTTAATTTAACCATTTATATGGTCACTGTATTTTTACCTAACCAACTTAATGTGGGCTGTATTTAAAGTAAAAACTTTGAAATGTTCATTTTGTCTGTCATTTTTTACATGATGGTTACCATTCTATGGTCTCTCGGTCTGTATGTTGGTCTTTTAAACTGGACATTAATTCAGTCAGTGCACTATTCAAGTGAGTGACTATTTACTTGATTATTTATTATATTACTCATTGTATTTTTTTAAGTAGGCTTAAAAGATTGTTGTTTTGCATATATGCATCTTAATGATTTTGATAGTTGGGACAGTGGACAGGGGTTATGTCTGTTCTTCATCTTGTGGGTAAACACTATTTGTTCAAACTTTTACCTCTTTTACCAGTTTCTGAATAAACACACTAGGGTACTCATTATTAATTATAATGAGTACTCTGTTTACACTTTTAATTAGTGCTGCAACTGTCAAAGTGACCAAAAAATGTTTTTGATTGATCATCCAGTCTGCGATTAAGAAAGATGTTTGTATTTCTAAAGCCACATGTTTGATATTTTGACTTGATAATTACCTAAAATGATTATGACCAAAATGATTACATTTAAGACTAGCTTCTATTCTGAACTTTCTATAAAATTATTATGTTAGCAATATTAGGGGCCCTCCACATAATTCTATCTATGAAGAAGAAAAGATATCCCTTTATGGTCTCATTTTTTCCCTTGTGACGTAGAAGAAAATGATACGTCACAAGGGCCTTAGACAGACAATAACAAACACAACATCCACAAGTGGAACAGAATAATTACAAGGTAGATGAGAGCTAAGGTATTTATTACATGTTTGTTAATAGGCTGACAAGAGTGTGGCATGATAAAGGGAAACCACCAAAAATCGACTTCATTCTTCTTCCTTGAGATACACAGGCAGGAAAGACAAGCTTGGATGGTCCATCCCTCCCATCCTGTACTCTAGTCTCTCTTCTTGTAGTCCTCCAGGTGAGCCAGGATCCAGCCAGAGGGTCCCAGGATGGTGACCACCATGACACCCATAGCTATCGCCTGCTCCTGCAGGGAGGACATGGGAGGACATACACACAGAGAGATGTTTATATCATAGACACTAGGGCTATCGCACTTCTGCAGGGCAAGATAAACAAACACACACACATAGACAATATTGCTGCAACTAATCATTATTTTCAAAGTGTAATAATTGTAAGCAAATATTTTCATATTACTTGATTTATCATTTAGTCTGAAATATTTCATAAATAATAGTACATGTTACCAGAGTGCAAAGGGAGGTCATCAATGTTTTGCTTTATCTGTCAAGCAAGAAACACCAAAGTATTCATTTTATAATGATCCATGAATCCTTGAATTTTAAGGATTAAGCGACTAATCGTGGCAGCTCTAAATGCATGTGCATGTGCAATAGTGTCAATGGCAAATCATCTTTATGTCAAAAATTCTTCCGATGCTGTTGAAGGAGCTTTATTTGGTGTTGTCTGTATAGTGACAATGCAGCACTTGTAAAAGGCTTTGAGTGACAGTTGGATTGATAACAGTAACAGTGCCAACCAAATACTTTACTTGATTATTGTTTTAGGGTGCTATCCTCACCCCTCTGTTGACAATCCAAGTAAAAAGGGTGCAGTTGTAAAATGACCAGCTATGAAAAAGCATTCTTGTGATCATCTGTGTTATAGCCATATGTTGTGAATATAGATTTGTCAAATAAGTGGGTAAAGAAACTATTTGAGATAACCACTTTGTTTCGTCAATATCCTTGATATATTATCTTTCTGTAGTTTGACACATGTAGGCTTAGAATTTGATTGTTTTAAATTACTTTGGCCAATGACAATGGGTAGGCTATGCTATTACGTAGGCCTATGTTGTTACATACGAACGTATAGGAGATTGTTTATTTGCAGGGCAATATTGATGCATTTAAAAATACAATAAATGAATTAAATAAAAGGAGTTGCACATATCTGAAATAAAACGTAGATCTGCTTTACCATAGCCTACGTTAAGTTTAACCAAGCAAGGCAAAGCAAGGTCATAGAAACTTGGCACAAGTTCAAGTGGGCAGCGTTCTCTTGAAACTGTAAGCACAAGTCAGGAAGTCACCTGTTAATGTTCTATAAAATAGTATCATGAATGTCATTTATAATAATTTGCATAGGACATAGCCTAAATTAAATTCATCAACATTTTGATACGCAGAGTTTATGTAGTTATTGTGTTTCTTGGTCGTGTCGACCTACGTGTGGGAATTGAGATTAATAATGGAGTGGTCGATCGCACTTGTGTCGCACTTGTGCAATGTGAAATGGAGCAGTATTAGCAGGGTGCTATTTCTGAATAGGCCTACAGACCGCGGCACGAGCTACTCAGTCTGCGAAGAATATTTTGGGATATCCTTAGATAGCCTTTAGATATGCAACATTTTACCCAGAAACGTAGGACATAGACCGCTATGGACAAAAACACTTTTTGTAAACAATATGAATCGCCGGTTTGGAGTAAAATATAATCAATATCGGTACTGCCGCGAATAGCCTACTCTTTGCGCTTGACTTCGCCCCTCGTGCTACAGGCAATAGACATGTACACTTACCCCAGCTGAAATGTTGTGTTTGGCAGGTTTGGATGACAGATTTGCCCTCTGGACCAAGTTGGTCACTGAACGTTTGAAAAGTCTAACAGAGGAATTCAAAGTAGACATACTGCAAGGGTATTGATGCGTCCGCAGTCAAATAAGATTATAGAGTGACTAAGTGAAAGTGTGAGCGATAGAGAGAGAGAGAGAGAGAGAGAGAGAGAGAGAGAGAGAGAGAGAGAGAGAGAGAGAGAGAGAGAGAGAGAGAGAGAGAGAGAACGTACACTGTACACTGTATGTACAGTGTATCTTTAATGTATCGGTTTATTGGACTTATATACTTTTTATACACTCTTAGTATTCCACATTTGACATTTTATATATTTAGTATTTAATATTCTACTATTTGATATGTATACATATTTTGTATTTAACGCTTTATATTTTGACCTCCTAATTTGTCACCTGCTTTGGGAATGTAAACGTTTGATTCCCATGCCAATAAAGCTTTTTTGAATTTGAGAGAGAACAAATAAGCAGACTCAAATCACAGTGCATTTTACATATTACAATGTTTTTCCTCAGTTTTCTCAATTATAAACTGTTAATATGGGGAAAGCTAAATGGGCAAGCACAAATGAACATGATGTTAAATTATATTAATGGTAGGTCTACATCATGTGTAGCTTTTGTTATCTCTATTATTAGCTGATTTACAGCTGTCTATTGACATCGGATGAACTTTATTTGACCAAATTGATATTGGCGGTCAGATTCTTCTCAGTGGACCTTGACACCATCTCCTGGTAAAACAATGTAGTGCAAGCTAATCTGTCCAACACAGTCACTTGCTTTTCTTTCCTCGCATCAACTGGTCACCAGTAAGTAATACGGTGACACACTGAACAACATAGCACTTGTTGTCGTATATATATTTGTAAGAATCCGGACCAGAGCCAATTACGTGTAGTCTTCTAAATGCGTGAAAAGAAGACAACAACGGTCGAGAACTGGTAAGTCACGAAACTGCTAGTGTGATGACATGAGGGAAGCAGCTAGCTGTGTTTCCATGTTAGCGCTTACTTCACTGCTAGGACGATGTTCACGCTAATAAAGAAACAGCCATCAGTGAACTGAGTTAACTTATAATGCTTATTGACTTATGTTCACAAAGGAATGCCAAATTGTTAGCTTAGCATTTTAGCTGTCACATTGAGCATCGTTTAGTATCGTCATTCGTTTGCTCACGCTAACGAATAACTTTGAATATGATATTAAAGTAACCGCATTAGTGGTTGAAAGAAGATAGCCCAGAGTTAAGTTAACTAAATATGAACTGAACTAGCCTCAAGTAGAACGAAGTGCAGCTAGTATGTTAGCTGGATTGTCAGTAGTCTTCCACGTTGGCGCCCCAACCTTTAGTTGTTTACATTTAGGGAGGGCTACAAGACGACGTGTTCAAACACTATTTAACAACTCCGGAAGCCTATTATTCTAGGGATTGTATTGTTATTTACATACACGTCTCACTTTAGGCCTATAAAAATATAATTGCACTAGTGGGAGATTTGCAAAGTTAGTTTCACTTTACTACAATACATTAATTAAGTCACTGTCCTATCACAATTTAATGGCGTATGACTAATAACATAACATTGGTATCGTTACAAACATTTATGGTTTAGATTGGCAATTGATGGTAAATGGTGGTGTTCTCTTCTCTGCCTCCCCTGCTCCTTGATCGCCTGTTTTCCCCTGAATGTGCAGGTGACTTGTACAGTTATTTATTTTACTGTACAATCACTGTGAATGTGTTTGTGCTCTTGCACAGCTTCATATGTAAGGGTGTGTTTGTTGTTAGTGGGTGTATGTATGTATGTGTGTGTGCCTGTGTGTGTATGCGTTCCCCAACTCCACCATTATGTCTTCATATCCCTCCCTGCTCCTGCCACCTCCAGTCCTCCTCCTTTTCCTCTCCTTCCCGCTACTGCTGCTTTTCCCAGAAACCTCCTTCTGCACAGCAGTAGCCAGGAAGGAGCCAAAATTTAGAAGTTCTGGTCATTCTGACGTGCCAAATGAAGTCAACTGCACCGTGTCATGTAAGTGCATAACGTGGGAATTGATTACAGAATGTCTCTTTTCTTGCCTGTGATTAAGGATAATATATACCAGGATATGTAATAATATGTATTAATGGCTCTATGATAGTTAAGTGATGAGTTGAAGTTGTGACATTTATTAGCATGTTCTAGCTGTAAAACAGGCTGTTGTTATTCAGTGCAAAAAACAGTGTCAACTGTGTTGAAAACAGGTTGACCACTGTTTAAATCACATTTTATTCTAACAAAATGTTGTAGGTCATGGAAGTTATTATGGGTCCAACTTTTCTGTATTATGGAAGCCAACACAAAGTTAACAACCACTGGTGTTTGTGGTGTGGGAAGGAAAACAAAGTGGTTGTATCAGTGATGATGGTCAGTTTAATAGACAGGTGATCTAGAAAAATATGCACTTTTTCATAGTTTAACAGAACCCACATTGTTTCAGTTTTCTTAAAGATAAACGGCTGCAAGAACCATTTGATTTCACATACCTGCACGCACAGAGAGCTTTCTTTTGGGTTGTAGTGACTGGGTTGTGGAAGATGAGAAAAGAAGAGATACGGGGAGGTGTCTCAGTGCACTATATATTTTATGAAGAACCAAAACCATATGTTTTGTTGGTGTTTTCTCTTAATCACATTGCCCTCAGTGGTGGAGGTATCATTTCAAGAGCTGCCGTGTGTGTGAGAGAGTGTGAGTGATCCATGGTTTCACGATCCGCAAAAGATTCCTTGGTAAACCGAGTAACTCCCTTCATCTTTCCTTCTCACTCCCCCCTTAAGATTTCCCCCATCTCTTTTGGTTTTTTCCTTTCTCTGAAAACACAAGTCTGTACATACAGAATGCTATGAATTACATGAATGTTACAGGTAACATTCCAGTATGCAGCAAGGATCTTTTGTACTTTATTTGATGCACATGTGGAAGACTTGGTTAAATTATTCTAATGCCAACATTTTATTGTTCTCTGTCCAGGTGCAGATGCTTTCCCCAACAACGGCACAAAACCAGCCAACAGTTTCTCTGATTCCAGCTCTAGCAACGCCATGTCTCCTTCCTCTTCAAGAGTAACAGATGGACTTAACGTGTCAGAGCCTAATGACCAAACATCTTTGAAATCAGGAACCATCCTCTCCCAAAGCAAGGCAACCTCTCCGCCCAACAATCACACAGTCTTCAACCGTCCATTGAATGACACTGAACTACTAAACGAAACACTAAACCAACCACTAAACCCATCAACAGAAGAAAAGCAGCTCAATGTTGCTCTACAACACAATGACCCCCCAAAAGAATCTATAACGTCCATGCCATCCTCAAAACCAGCCACCAAACTAGTTTCTCATATTACACAAACAAGTCAATCTACAGTGAAAAACCTGCCGTACCAAGCCTCCACATCGCCTTCCCCGATTCCTAGGTCCAGTTTGCCAGCAGATTCTCTCCGTCTTTCAAATGGCCATGACTCTACAGGTGATTCCATTCCATATTACACTAGCAATAAATCTAGTAATACCACTGCGACTGTCACTTCTAGGCCGGCCATACCTGTAGCGCCCACCAACACTGCTGAATCTTTGTCGCAGCCAGGATCCACTAAGCCCGATGTTTCAGCAACTGCTCCTAGCACCAATCCCACTGCATTAACACTAAGCCAAACCACATCACCCCTAACAGCAGCGCCACCACGGACAACAACAACCACTACTCCATCTACTACAACGACAACCACGATTTCCACGAGTGAGAAGAACCCCCAGTCTCCTTCTTCAGCCCTAGAACCCAAGACCTCAGTTACTACCGGTGCCCCTGTTGAGTTGTCTACTTCCACTACTACTTTTACAGCTACTACTGCTGCTGCTGCTCGTAGTGTTAATAGTCCCATCTCTACTGCTGTTGTTTCCCATCTGGCAGACACTGCTTCTTTACTAGCCGTCTTGCTGTTCGGCTTGCTCTTCTTTTTAGTTACCGTGGCGTTGTTTGTGATGCAGGCCTTTGAGAGCTACCGCAGGAAGGACTACACACAGGTGGACTACCTGATCAACGGCATGTACACTGACTCTGGTGTGTGAGTATGGGAAATGGGGTGATGCTACAACGAGCTGAAGATGGCTGAGAGAGCTTCAGCAAGGAAGAGCTGGCTAAGGCTTCCTCAGGAACTGGGTTCATGGTCTTCCTACCCCAGATTTACAAGGCATAAATATGATATGAGTGCATTGCGGATTCCTTTCCATTTTTCTTTCCAGACGTTCACACACATCGAGTACATTTAAGAGGCAGCTCTATGGAAAACAGTAGGGTTTGTGGGGGAGACCTCTATATAACAACACGGAAGAAGAAGTAATGTTTAAAGTTGAAATGAAACTGTTTTGGACAAGTGCTGCCAATAGTCGCTGTATTAACTGGTGCCTTGATACACAGGTTTCCATTTGGCCTGTGTAAAGGTTGTTGGTTGAGTGCTGCACCACAATAAATACCTAGAATATAAACCGCTTCGATTGGATTAGAACATTGGACCACACATTTCTTTTTTCACTAAATGGTTATTTTGTTCACATTGATTATACATTTTGCTTCAATTGTTCTATTTTTATGGGATGGGTATTGAAGGTTGGTGGCGACTTAAACCCTGACATGTTATCGTTGCTTGGGCACAAGTAGAGCATACAATTGAAATGTGTCATTCAACCACACAAACAGCTGCAGAAAATGTATCATAAAAGCGATCAAGTGTAAGGAATTATTGGCACTTCTGCAATGATTCAGGATAGAAATCTGCAAGTATTTTTCAAAAAGGATGTTTGCGCCTTAAAAGGTATTGATGCCAACTGAGGAAATAGTTAGTTTTTCCAACTCTCTTGCACACTAGCTGTGTATGTGCGCGCCTTGTGTTTTTCATAGCCAAAGTATGTATGGTTTGGATAGAGACTGGACAGAGAGGGATGGACCACCATGTGGAAGATTGTATCGGTTGATTGAGGTGATCCCAACTGTTGCAATGTTCAGAAATGTTACAGCAATGAGCTGTTGATCACATCCAAATTAGAAACAAGTGTCCCCCTCCAAACAAGTGTGCAATTAGGGTGGAAATGCAGAGGGGTGCACTCCCACGGCGATGGTCCTCAAGCTTCACAGGGACGACGTGTTTACCTTAAGTTACTTACTCAGTTTACCTTAAGGTATAGGGGCTTATGCAAATGTCATGTCTCGCCATTTCGTTTTGCAATATGTCTGTTCATTTCACTTTGATTCCCTCCAGAGTCTTCCATTCTCTTGTTTGGTCTAGTTTTGCTGTACATAGTATCTCAATATATCAGAGTGTAACATTTGAGCCCCTTATTTTTGATAATGCACTAAAGCTATATTTACTGGAATTCATAATAATGTGTTGTGGACACATTCACTAAAACTTCTGTCTCGGTTTTGTATTTCATTGAACATTAAGCTAAGGCTTTTTCTTTAACCATTTCAAATACAGCATTCCAGCCTGGACACTTGCAAACCGTTGTATGATTCTGTTTAGAAGCTAGTTTATAAACTTGTTTACTAACTTCAAAATGTTTATAATATGCACCAAAGGAAATTTACACTATAGAGCAAGCTTAACAATTGTTATTTTCAGGTGGAACTTTGTAAATTAATGTTGCTTGTGTAATGCTGACGATGTCCCCAGCTCTGACTGAAATTACTTTGTTTACATTGTTGTTTTGTTGTATATTTTTACACATTCAATCTTTTTATTTGCCTTGAGTCATTGTATCCATCAACAACAGTCCCCCAAACCAGAACACACAAACCTAATCATTAAGTGCATTTGCTTCTATCCAAACTACATAAAATGTCCTTTTATCTTCTCGTTGATATACAGTATATTTAAGTCTTCCACATGAGCCAGTGCCACAGTTTGACAGAAGCAGATCATTGTGGAGCCAGAGGAATAACAGCCATCATTAATTAGTGTTATTGACTCTTGAGTATGTGTAGATCTTTGCAATACAGAAAAGTGAGGTTGTAGTCTGATTGAAGGTCTGTTTCTGATCAACTGGTGTTTGATATTCTGCATGTACTATGTCAGAACATTGATATACTGGTGTAAATACTCAAAGTATGTGAAGGTATGTTTATGTGGGACGTTCAAGTTTAGTTTGCAGCTATTGATACTGCTCTGAATTTTTTTTCAGACACAAATCAGGTATGACTTATTCTTCCTGTCATATGCCAAATTGTGTTTTTGCTATGATTTTGACTTTAATATTATTGACTCCAATAGCAATTTGTGAAATGTTCAAAAGGTAGACCTAGAGTGTGAGAGAGAAAATGTATTTGATCAGTTTTCATTCCTCTATCCCAATATAAGTGTGGAGTGTGTGTGGTTGATGGCTGGTTTAAGCAGCCTCACCTGGCCCTAGTCACTGTCAGACTGATTAGACTGGGGCAGAGTTAGGCTGCACACACACAGGTTAGACCAGCCATCACCACACACACTCAGGAGGTCTCTGACATGTAAGCGTGGAACATCTTCTCATGCATATTATATTGCTCAAACTACAATTGATCTTGATGGTCTCAATAACATTAACTCACATTCTAAGATTACCTCATGTTCGCAAATGTAAACGCCATTGTCCAAGATCATAGAAAAAACACTGGCTCATGTGTTCAGTCTTGAATTATGTTTGATTGTTCAGTTAGTTCCTTGAAGTCCTAATATTGCCATAACAACTGACATTGTGTTAATGCACTATTGAAAGATGTTTATTTGCCAAAAAAATAAATTACGAGAATCCAGTCTTTTTTTTATATTTCATTACATTAGACATGCTTTCCTGTGCAATTGCCCCGTTGACCGATACTCCTATTGGTTTTGTCTAAGACGGCCAGATGCTTTCTCGTGAATTTGGCTTTTATAGTTACGCATATTATTTTACTTGGCAGCTCAGTAGTCTATGTATTTTAAATAATTAGAAGTGTGCCTCACACACACACACACACACACACACACTCTCTCTCTCTCTCTCTCTCTCTCTCTCTCTCTCTCTCTCTCTCTCTCTCTCTCTCTCTCTCTCTCTCTCTCTCTCTCTCTCTCTCTCTCTCTCTCACAGTTAGAAGAGAGGAGCACATGCTCTTGGTTTACAGAGCATTTATAGTCTAAGCCAGTTTGTGATCTGATCATAACCCTAGCGTACCCTAACCCGAGATAACCCCAGCTAACCATAACCCTTGCTTACCCTAACCCTAGCTAACCCTAACCTTAGATAACCCTAACTATAACCCACGAAGAAGGAAAGCATGCCAAGGTTGGCTTTTAGTTCTAGGATTCTGGGTGAGGAGTGTGTGTGTGTGTGTGTGTGTGTGTGTGTGTGGGGGGGGGGGGTTATCAGTTATTAACAGATAATTACAGAGACTATCAGAAGTCATCATTGATTATGAGGTAGGCAAGTGTGGATGAGGTCATTTGAAGTGTGGACTTTCTTCAACCACTAGTTCGCGCCAAAAGGAAAAAAACCGAAAAAATGTGGGTAGAAATATAGGACTGATAATCCTCTTTGATAATAATAATAATAATAGTAATAATAGTAATTATTGTTATTATTAGTAGAATCATTTGTATTATCTGTCTAATAGTAATTATACTTATAACAATCATCACCATCACCATCATCATCATCATCATGCAGGTTCAATTGCAGTGTCCAATTCGTGCTATTATCATGTCCATCGCGAGCAACATGAGAAAATATCCTCAAAAAGATCAAATATACGTCTTATAATTAATGTTACTGAGCAACAGTAATTATGTTTAGTGACATTAATTTCAACCTCGAATGTTTACTAATAAGTGTATTAATAGAGATATTATTTTATCTTAATACTAAAATACTATTGTAGTGTAGACAAGAGAGGATAATTTTCCATGTATTTGATTGGTAACATATGTTAGTAACTTGTTACTAGTTAAAATGGAACTCTCAATAGTAATAATGATATATCTTCTGTCATGGATATCTTACATTTTCATTCTGAAAAAAAACAAACAAAAACATAACCTACTAAAGTGTAATTCTTCGCTGAGTAAGCTTGGACTTTGGATAGGGCGAATAAAGTGTGGGGCCGAAGCTAAAATGGCTTGCCATAGACGTCAGTTCCGCTTGCCGTTCTGTAGTACGCTAGATCGCCACTCAGCATTGAGTACGAAGTAGCGCGAGTCGGCGGAACAAAAAGTATCGCTGGGATTCTTACAATAAAACTTTTGTGAAGCATTCACAACGGAGTGGGCTACCATACACCTTTCTTAAGGAGTAGACCACGCTCATTATGGAGTCACAAATATGGATTTAAGGTGGAGACGACTTGCAATGGGAATTTTACTAAAGGAATTGGTGGTGCTTTGGAGTTGCTTGGTGTGGATAGTTCACGGTAGGTTGACTTGTTTGTTCGGGCACCCTTCGAAGGTAGCAACACGATGGTAACAGAACATGGAGCCCTAGGAGACACTTGGAAGTAGTGCTAGGATTTTGTGCGGATAAGAACCTATTTGTAAACCTACCTAAAGATATCCAAATATATGCTGTGAAACGTTGTAACGTTATTATAATCAGTTCTCGACGCGACTTATTGTACATAGCCCAGATCTTTAGAAAGTCGAAAGGTTTTAGATTCCTCGGGCTCAGTTCTGCAACTCGAAGAACTGTCTAGGAAAGTGTGTGACGTGTGCGACATTTAATAACAAGTTACATCATGGGTTCGTTTTTTAAAAAGTGCTTTTATTTACCGCCAACACACATTGTCAATAGGATTGTATGGCGAGCATCAACTAACTATTTGGCCGGTCTGGGCATTTCGCTTGGGCCTTGGTATCTTTAATAATCTCGCGGTCGGTGTCGGGTGTCAAACAAGACTTAAACCACAGTAAAATGCTTGTATATCCATTTAAGACACGTTGTTGCTAGATTCATTACATATTCACACATTCACGTACACAAATTTGCTTATGTGTCTTTCACCATTTTTACAAACGTTACATAAACGGGTCTAGTCTGCGACCTTCGACCGATACATCCAGAAATGCTTTAGAGTGGGCTACCCTTTGGTGTTGTGATTGTTTATTGGTTTGGATTTTGTTTATTGAAGTGGATTAAAGTCCTTTCCCAGAATGTCTGAGAGATGGATGCAAATATGTTTGCTATGTATTTATTCTTACTAAACTGCAGCTAAACTGCCAGAGCGCATACATCTGAAGAAGAAACTGCACTCTTCCAGTGCTCAAAATTTGTGGTAGACCATATGACAAAGATTTAGCAATGTTTTAGTAGAACAGACAACTAGAATCAATTTTACTGATTGGTCGGTGTAGATTTGCATAACTCTTTGAAGCAGTTTTACACACGACTCACTTTTTAAATATGCAAAAAAATCACATTGGGGTTGAAAACAAAGTTTGGGTTCACCATCAGTATAATTAATAAGGCTGTAATATGTTATATCATACGTTTCCACTGTTCACTGCATCCTTTTAATTGTGCATTTATCAGTGACATTTCTTCATTACAATTAACCAAAACACGTTGAAGAGCAGGAACCTTCATAGTTCATACCTCACAGCTGCAGAACACACACACACACACACACACACACACACACACACACACACACACACACACACACACACACACACACACACACACACATCGTTGTGTGTAATGGTGGATCAAAGCAACATTTGCCGAAGTCTTAGAGTCTACAAAAGACATTTTGTAGACTAAATTATGACATAAATGCCACATTAATTGATTATGAAAATAATCTTTAGTTGCACCCATAAACACACACACACACACACACACACACACACACACACACACACACACACACACACACACACACACACACACACACACACACACACACACACACACACACACACACCTTTGTGTTTAATCATGGATCAAAGCAACATTGACCTAAGACTATACGAGAGTTAATAAAGTGATAAAAGACTATACGATAAAATATAAGGCGACAATTAGAAATAACTAGATATTCCCTCCAGATCAGAAGGAAATGTGATTATGTTGTATGGCTTTGCCTTTTGAAATACTTTCCAAATGTGTGTGTATCGCCTAGCCTGAACAACAGACAATTTAAAACACATGGTATTTTATTGAGCAAATAGAGCAATTCACTCACGTCACACACCAAACTATAGTGAATCAACCCTACTTTACTAGGTATCAAGGCGAACCAATCAAGTACAGTAGGTATCACGGGATGAGGAATGGACATTAATTAGCTGTCATGGTCCTTGAGCAAGAATTTACATTTGATGTTCAAAGAATGTTGGGAGGTGGGATCACACATTGCACTTCATGAAAGTATAAAGCACACTTCACACATGCTGTCGAAAGCAGTGGAGTAGTGTAACCTCTAGTCAAGCAGACCAAGCAAACATCACATCTCTCTGTGATGTGTGTGTGTGTGTGTGTGTGTGTGTGTGTGTGTGTGTGTGTGTGTGTGTGTGTGTGTGTGTGTGTGTGTGTGTGTGTGTGTGTGTGTGTG
Source organism: Lota lota (assembly GCA_026745465.1). NCBI lineage: Eukaryota > Metazoa > Chordata > Actinopteri > Gadiformes > Lotidae > Lota > Lota lota. The sequence goes on along the minus strand of JACYXH010000216.1, from coordinate 8,916,134 downwards.
TGTGTGTGTGTGTGTGTGTGTGTGTGTGTGTGTTGATGTAGTTTGGCCAAGCACGGTTTGAATCAGCAGAAGCCTACTATTCTGTGAGTGGACATATATGAAGAAGTAGATTTGATACTTGCAGCAAAAAAGAGAGAAAAAAAGGCATTGTAAGAGGCTCCACCAGGTTCCTGTGGTACCCCGACACCTGCCAAGCCATTACCTGAAGTGGTGAACACTTTTGGTTGCACTTCCCGTTCTATTCACAGAATGCGAATGACTACGCTATATTGGTGATCATGAGCGCATCCTGCTACAAAGGCGTGATAGTTGTTTAATTGGTCAACTCTTGTTTAAGCACTCTCTATGCACTACTTCTCACAGGTGGAGGTGCAAACAAACAAACAAACAAACAAACAGATTTTCCCTTATTACATGACTCAACATTGGATCTGCAAATGTCAATAAAGCCATAGCACCATAGTGTCCGGAATACTGTGTATAACCTTGCGGGGAACAATTAACAATATATTATGTTAAATTGCCTACCCGTAGGCTTATAGGCTGAGATTAATGTTGTAAAATGAAATGTGTGTGTGTGTGTGTTCAGGTGGAGAGGGGTCATATGCTTAAGATATCGAATATATATTCTGCTTTGTCTCTGTTTTATGCTGGTGTGGAACAGAAACACTGTTGCTATTTGGATACCATGCAGTCAGAGCACAAGGATGAGGAAAGGGAGAGAAAGGAAAGAAAGAAAGTAAGAAAAAGAAAGAAAAGAAAGGGAGATTGTTGTACTTACTGGGATAGAAGAAGAGGAGGTCGATTTCAATGGCATGAGAGTAGAAGGAATTGAATAATATAAAGAAATTAGTGTTGAAGAATGAAAGTTTAGAATATGGAGGAGGGCATGGGAAGGCAAGAAAGAAGAGGAAGTGTGTTCTAATCTAGAACACCTTATTTCTCCAAGTCCACTCATGCACACTGGCTAATTGCATTTCTATGTGCGGCGTGCGTGCCATGCACATTCTTCTTGTCCCAACTGGGGAGGTACAGAGAAAATGTCCTCCTTCCTCCACATATTACCGGGAGGTTTATAGGTTAGGCTTCTGCAAAGTATGACCACATATGTGTGCTGTGCTTCTGTGTGTATTTCTGTGTGGTGGGGACATAAAACCACTGTTTTAGAATCACACACACACTCACATTGTCCCTTCTTGTACCCTTCTTGTACCCTTCTTGCACCCAGATGGTAAATCCCTTAAAATCCCTAAAGAATCCCTTGAACTCCTCTGTTGTTCTTACACACGTGCATACACACACACACACACACACACTTAAAAGGTGGAATGATTTTCTTCTTTTTTTATGGGTGCATTTGAACCCTCATTTATCATTCTTGTGGAAAATGTTCGAAAAAAATCACATTAGGCCTACATACTGCCTCCAGGTGTGGGATACAACATTCTTGTATTCCAGATCCTTTAGAATGATCTTGGGGCACAAAGAGCCTAACTGCACTTAACATATGATCTGTAATTTTCCACCCTAGTATAATATGCATTTTTGCACTTAATAATATAATTGACCTCATATGAGATCACACCATCCCCTGACATATCAGGCCTTTAAGATTTGTCAAAATTATGACTTGTTGCTGTTGTAAACTTAACAATGAAAAAACACTCAAATATATATATATAATATAATATATAATATAATATATATAATATATTATATTATCTCTTAACTCACCTACAGCACTCGCTGTCTTAATGACAACTGTATAAAACATTTCTGTGTTCACAACTGTGAGGTTAAGCCTGGTGAGGTGACATTTATTTTACTCTTACAAAACAATATCTGGAATTCTGGATACACATAAATGTAATTGTAAAAAATGCATATTGTCCACATATGCCACAAGCAAAAGCTCAAGAAAGTTGAAAGGTTGTGAAAGCGACCATGATTGCTCTGTGAATGTACAGTTACACTGGTCACAAATAGCCCATTGCTTCCCAGCAGATTATGGTGGAAAGACAACTCTACAAAATATGCAAGCGATTTGAATTTTTTATTTATTGATCGGACCTAGCTATGACCACAGACGGGCGTTGGCAGGCAATGTGTCTTTGGGCCGAGGGTATTAAGAGTTGGCTCGGAGATGTGCCAAACAGTGTGCCAAGCTCACCACAGTGCCAGCCGGGCCTTCGCCACAAGCCTTCACCACAGGCCGCGTGTCAGTAGCTGGGGCTGCAGCCGCCTGCTTCCAGCAGCTATTCTTATTATTCTTAAAGAGGGATTGATGTCAAGTCAAGTCATTATACAGGTGTCATTTACATGTACTGTTGGTAGTACGGAATGTTTTTTTAAATATTGTTGGTGTGAATTTGAGATAATGTTAGACGTTGTAGAGTAGAAAAGCGAAGAGTTGTAGAGTTAAAGTGAAGATGTGTAAGATAATTTACGAATATATTTATAGTTTCTTTTTTAAGTAAACTGATCTAGATATATCTGTTTCCCATATCCTTTACATTCAATTTCACCCTATACCTGCTATATTGTATTTCTAAAGTTTTAGTCCGGGCAGGAGTAAAATCTTGTTGACTTTATTGTGATAGTTACTCCAGGGGGCGTGATTTCCCAATGTAGAAGATTATACAATGGCACACTTGCGTTCCCTACCCCATCGCACTAGTTGTGCTCAAAAATACCTTGCTGCATATATAAGAAAGCAAACGACGAAAGAATGGTAAAACCGGCATAAATATAGGCACATTTGAGAGGTGGAGAGAAATGAAGAACTGTCACAGCTTTTGACACGACTCTGTCTAGCGGGTTAGCTTCGGCTGCTGGTTGTTAATGATTGAGTGATGGCAAACACAATGAGTGGGAAGGGCCATACGAAGATAAAAAGCGGTTGTAATGTTGTATTTTAAATTCTGCAGAGTAAATGTTCACAACAGATAGAGGCGCAGATTTTACACATGTCACTTTAAGTTTAGTTTGAGGTGTTTTATTGTAAAACTTTTCTTGAAAACTTGAATAGAGAATAGAATAATCAGCACTGGCCAATGGCCAATCGTATTGTGTGCCTTAAACCATACAAATAACATAATTGCATGAGCTGTTCTAGAAAGGAAGTTAACAGTGATCACATCACTCACACACTACTTGGCCATTTCTCCACACTCATTTCTAGGACCACATTAGAGGTAGAACAGTGGATGCAGGTGAAGTGGCAGAGATATAACATACACTAGTCAAGAAATGAGGTCCTCTACTTCTAAATGTAATATGATCATTCTTCGACAATATATTGACCATAGATTTTACGCACTATATTGCTCAGCAGCACTTAGAAGAGCTAAACCTGATCAAAAAGTTAAAATAAAGAATCGTCCTCCTTTCTCCTCCGTCTCCTGTCTTCCCAGGCTCGCCTCTCCTGCTTTTTGCCAACCGCCGTGATGTGCGTCTGGTGGATGCGCAGGGCGTGAGGGGCGAGTCGGCGGTGGTGGTGAGCGACCTTGAGGATGCAGCAGCAGTGGACTTCCTGTACGCCGAGGGCCTGATATTCTGGACCGACGTCAGCGAGGAGGCCATCAAACAGACCCACTGGAACCAATCGTCCAACTGTAAGGCTACTCCTCTTAATCAGTCACCTTGACTTATTCACTCTGTAAGGATGCTCTACTTTTTCATTCACCTTGACTTATTCACTCTGTATGGCTGCTCTCTACTCATTCACTCTTTGTTACTTATTCACTCTGTAAGGCTGCTGCACTTATTCATTAATCTTCAGTTATTCACTCTGTAAGGCTGCTCCACCCCCATCTTCACGTATTCACTCTGTAAGGCTGCTCCACCCCCATCTTCACTTATTCACTCTGTAAGGCTGCTCCACCCCCATCTTCACTTATTCACTCTGTAAGGCTCCTCCACACCCATCTTCACTTATTCAATCTGTAAGGCTCCTCCACCACTAGCTTCACTTATTCAATCTGTAAGGCTCCTCCACCACTATCTTCACTTATTTACTCTGTAAGGCTGTTCCAGACCCATCTTCACTTATTCACTCTGTAAGGCTGTTCCAGACCCATCTTCACTTATTTACTCTGTAAGGCAGCTCCACCGCCATCTTCACTTATTCACTCTGTAAGGCAGCTCCACCGCCATCTTCACTTATTCACTCTGTAAGGCTGTTCCAGACCCATCTTCACTTATTCACTCTGTAAGGCAGCTCCACCGCCATCTTCCCTTCACAATTATATTGGTATCGGATGTTTTAGTGAAGCAAGGAAAGACGGTTACAATGGTTAAATCACCCAGACTGGTATGGTCTTTTAACTACAGACATTGAAATACACTAATAATTAATAGTTAATAGTTAAATCATATATTATAATCTATCAAAATTTGAATGGGTCCCATTCAACACACACTCGGTTTCTCTTTGTTGTATTATAGACTGGTGCAAACTCTGTGTTTGCTCACCAGACCAGATCAAAGTGTGATGGTTGTGCACAACACTGACACAACCTTTGCATGCTCTTGTACGCCAAAGTAAATATCGAAAAGAACAATAAATGTTGGTACAGAACTCTCACTATACTATTTGTATGAACATTTGAATAATTACGCTACAACCTGATTGTTCCACCATGCCTTGTGTGTACGTATATTTGTACACCAATCTTTTTTATTTTACTATGAAGATCCTTATCAAACATTACTCTTTATGATCAAACTTGGCAACTAGAAGATATCGTTTTATTAGTGTAAAATCTGTGAGTTTATACATTTTGCATTAGTTATGGCCAAGAGCATTATTAAACATAATTCAATCTAGTGGTTGATTCAAGGTTTATACATTAAAATCCCTGCTGTGTTAGTGCTGCATACTGGCAGATTGGGCAAGCTGGGTGACTTAAAACCTGGTTAAAGAGCTTTCTGAATGTAGAATCTTCGCCTTGCAAATCTCTTTGATGGGTTTAACAATGGCACACGTGCAGCTGTTTACCTTGATTGTTACTATGTTCACTCTCACTGCCACACGTGTTCATCAGGTCTCTCTTTCACTCTTACTGCCACACGTGTTCATGTGGTCTCTCTTTCACTCTCACTGCCCCACGTGTTCATCTGGTCTCTCTTTCACTCTCACTGCCCCACGTGTTCATCTGGTCTCTCTTTCACTCTCACTCCCCCACGTGTTCATCTGGTCTCTCTTTCCCTCTCACTCCCCCACGTGTTCATCTGGTCTCTCTTTCACTCTCACTGCCCCACGCGTTCATCTGGTCTCTCTTTCACTCTCACTGCCCCATGTGTTCATCTGATCTCTCTTTCACTCTCACTGCCACACACATGTTCATCTGGTCTCTCTTTCACTCACTGCCCCACGTGTTCATCTGGTCTCTCTTTCACTCTCACTACCACATGTGTTCATCTGGTCTCTTTTATTTTCACTGCCCCACGTGTTCATCAGGTCTCTCTATCACTGCCCCACGTGTTCATCTGGTCTCTCTTTCACGCTCACTGCCCCACGTGTTCATCTGGTCTCTCTTTTACTCTCACTGCCACAAGTGTTCATCTGGTCTCTTTCTCTCACTGCCACACGTGTTCATCTGGTCTCTCTTTCACTCTCACTGCCACACATGTTCCTCTGGTCTCTCTTTCACTCTCACTGCCCCACGTATTAATCTGGTCTCTCTGTCACTCTCACTGCCACACATATTCATCTGGTCTCTCTTTCACTCTCACTGCCCCACGCGTTCATCTGGTCTCTCTTTCACTCTCACTGCCCCACATGTTCATCTGGTCTCTCTTTCACTCTCACTGCCACACATGTTCATCTGGTCTCTCTTTCACTCACTGCCCCACGTGTTCATCTGGTCTCTCTTTCACTCTCACTGCCACACGTGTTCATCTGGTCTCTTTTTCACTCTCACTGCCCCACGTGTTCATCTGGTCTCTCTTTCACTCTCACTACCACATGTGTTCATCTGGTCTCTCTTTTATTTTCACTGCCCCACGTGTTCATCAGGTCTCTCTATCACTGCCCCACGTGTTCATCTGGTCTCTCTTTCACGCTCACTGCCCCACGTGTTCATCTGGTCTCTCTTTTACTCTCACTGCCACAAGTGTTCATCTGGTCTCTTTCTCTCACTGCCACACGTGTTCATCTGGTCTCTCTTTCACTCTCACTGCCACACATGTTCATCTGGTCTCTCTTTCACTCTCACTGCCCCACGTATTCATCTGGTCTCTCTGTCACTCTCACTGCCACACATATTCATCAGGTCTCTCTTTCACTCTCACTGCCACACGTGTTCATCAGGTCTCTTTTTCACTCTCACTGCCACACGTGTTCATCTGGTCTCTCTTTCACTCTCACTGCCCCACATCTCATCTCTCTTTTCTCTCTGAAGCTTTTAAAGAAGCACTCGGGACAGGCCAGACTGCTGTTGTATCAGGATTGGACAGTCCAGACGGCCTGGCGTGTGATTGGCTGGGCAGGAAGCTTTATTGGACGGACTCAGAAACCAATCGGATTGAAGTGGCCAATCTGGATGGAAGTTCCAGGAAGGTCCTGTTTTGGCAAGACCTGGACCAGCCGAGGGCAATAGCTCTGAACCCTGCTCACCGGTAAAAACTCATTAATTTACTCGTTGGCATTTCTGCTTCCTCTCTCCACCATATTCCTTCTTTCTTATAGAAAAAGTAGTCCATAGGAATGGAAATGAACACATGCCAAATGATAGAAATGAGGGAAAAGGGGTGTAACAAGTTTAGACTGTTGAAACCTCTGAATATATCTGCGCTCCAGAGGTCACAGTAGATCGATTTATTGTTGCATTATGCCAGAACGTTGGAAAAGAAGACGGAATGTCATATATTTCTCCTCCTTTGACCTTTTAAAAGCCTATAAAAGTTGGTGTGTCTCTTGGAAATTCTGCCACTGATTAACAGCCGCATAGAACATGTTGAACTGTTATGTAGCTTATTAAGGCCTTAGGTTTTTAGGCTCTTAAGTTAAGTATCCTTATTTTCTTTGTCTTTTTTTCTTGCATCACTCTCTTACTTGCTTACGAGTCTGCAATTGTTGTTTCAACCCCACTTGCTACACACACACACACACACACACACACACACACACACACACACACACACACACACACACACAATGTATTTCAAGTAGTCTTGTACACTTGGGTTAATTATTTTATATATTCACTTTACCTTTATTGAAGTTTAACCCCTTGAGATAAACTATCTCCTTTAGTTCAATCTCATTTCATATTATATTTGATGCATGTAAAATATTATACATACATCTATATACAATATATATAAATGTGCTTTCCAAACATTACATGGATGATAACGAGATGTCTCTTCTGTGTTCCAGCTCCATGTACTGGACGGACTGGGGGGAGGATCCCAGGATCGAGAGGGCAGGGATGGATGGCAGCAACAGGTACTGTAAATAAGACCTGACTGGAGAAATCAATCCACTATGTTTTCCTTAGTGTCTCCTCCCTTCTCTTCCTGCTATTGGACAAGGTCTCCTAAAATACGTTTATATTATTTTGTATGCCACTTACCCTATGGTCATACCGCCCATACATTTTCAATAAATGTGCACAAACATTATGTTATTATATGTAATGTCACTTTATTATGTTGTTGCCTCAATGTTGTATTTAGAAGTTGCACACGTTCATTTGGCATTTCTTCCTTCATTGACTCAATTGTTAGGAACAAGTGAAGGGATATCGGGAAGAGAATAATTTAAAGCTACTGCCGAATTGGTAGATACCAAACCAATGAAACTGTGCATTAAGTAGAATTCTGTTCAACTTTTTTTGTTGCGGGGAGGTTTTTCTGCTTGCCAATCGTATTGTGGCCATTTGTGGCATGGTGGCATGGTGGTAAATGAATGCTTTGAAACTGACGCCATGCTTGGATTGTTTTGTTCTTCCTTTGTCAGGGAAGTGATTGTGGTGAGAGAGATATACTGGCCTAATGGTCTGACCATTGACTTGGTGGAACAGAAGCTGTATTGGGCAGATGCAAAGCTCAGCTTCATCCACAAAGCTAACCTAGATGGATCTGCACGGTACGATTCTCTATGGTGCTCTGTTTCTGTTTTGAACTGTGTGCCTACTGAAGTGGATTCAACATGGGTTGTTCTCATAGTTCTCAAGTTCTCAGGTTCTTTGGAAGACAAGATACAAAAGTCATAGGTATTTAGCAAAAAGCAAAGCTATTCCTTAATTTGAAATTAGACAAAAACACACACACACACACACACCCATACACATACACATACACTAAATTGATAGTGTGAGTCTGACATTACGACGGAAAGAGAGAGATGGTGGTGGGGGTAGCTATCCAAACCAAAAACATATGGAGGCCCCAATCATAACATACACTAGCCCATTGCACAGTCCCTTAGCATTTCTATCTTTCTCTCACTTCCAAATTCGTCAAGCGCTTCAGCCCTATTTTCAAGAGTTACAACATGTTTCTCTAGTTGCCACTGGTCAAGGTTCATTGGGATTATTTTGGATTTACCCTTTTTTTCCCAACCTTTCCTAGCACTGTCACTGATTGAGTGTTTTAGTGTATTCAAACGTTTAAATGTAGAAGTTTTTAAAGTAAGTAGATGGCAAATCATGGTTCACAGTAACATAATAACCACCATCTTTGTGAAGAATTCTGTAATACGTAGACAGAAGTTGTACAAGTATACAGAATTGATGGAACACACAAATACAAACACAGAACATGCTGCCAGACAGTTCAGAGTAGACAAACATCAATGTTGAATGCAGTTGTGTATTTGTCAAAAGGCATCAAATATTACATTTAGTAAAAGATACTGATGATAAATGAAAGACTGCAGATAGCTCTTTTTTGATGTGGTCCGAAATGAGGATTAATGGAGGCAAATTTCAGCTTTATTGATATTCTATATCAATAACACACACTTGATTGTTTCCTTTAGTGTCTGTGTGTGTGTGTGTGTGTGTGTGTGTATCAGGCATTGGGTTCAGGTTGTAGGCATTGAGAAGGATAGTCGCACACACATACACACACACACACACACACACACACACACACACACACACACACACACACACACACACACACACACACACACACACACACACACACACACACACACACACACACACACACGGTCAAGACAGCAACCAAAGCTCATCTTGACCTGTATACACATGCACATACACATGGCAACTTAGTTGCCATGTGTATATAATGACAAAGTTATCGCGGTAGTAATCCAAGGTCAAGTAATTATTTGGTAATTTGGGGACATTCTACATCATGTGTATGACTATATGCCCCCCTCCCCCCCCCGCGCAGTGAGCCGGTGGTGGAGGGCACTCTGACCCACCCGTTTGCCCTGACGCTGTCTGGGGAGACCTTGTACTGGACAGACTGGCAGACACGCTCCATCCACGCCTGCAACAAACACAACGGAGCGGAGGCCCGGGAGATACTGAACGGCATTTACTCTCCGATGGATATCCAAGTGCTGGGACCCCAGAGACAACCATACAGTACGTTTTGTGTGTGTGTTCGTGTGCTGTATTTCTTACACCAGAAAACATTGGGGAGGAACCGGTCCTCCCACCACCACGTGGCTTTCTGTTTAGTAGAGTTAAGAGGACAGTAAAACACTCCTAATCAATGTGAACATGTGAAGCCTTTTTAGGATTATTTGTTACTAATGGCTGATATGGAAAAATAGGATTTTCTATTGCTATTTACTTCGAAATAAGTATTTCTCTCTCTCTCCGTACCTTTTCTCTGTCTATACCCCCCTGCCCCACCACCATTCTAGTTCATACGCCATGCAGTGACAACAACGGTGGTTGTAGCCACCTCTGTCTGCTGTCTCCAGTTGAGCCCTTCTACAGCTGCGCTTGCCCCACGGGAGTGCAGCTCAGACAGGATGGAAAAACGTGCAAACCCGGTACGTACAATCACAGCGACCGCTCCACCGAACCAGCTTTAATGCTTGGACTATGCTCACATGGTATGGTATGCATTCATACCATACCATGTGTAAATATATAAAAGAAGCCACAGAGGAAAAGCCACACACAAACTAGCACCCATAAACTCACTGAGGCAAACTGATGCTGGAACAAAATCGCATATTTGTTTTCAATTGATGTACTGTCAATTTAATTTAGGCGAGTTAAAGATGGGGTGTGTTAAATTAGTAATTTATGATGAATTGACCTTTCACTAAGCCCCTTCCTAGAACGGCCACTGTCCAATCCTATGTTATCAATCGTAACTAGGCGCGGGAGGCTTTTCAAGCTTTCAGAAATAAAACAATATCTTCACTTACCCTGCTGTGCAAGAACATTAATGTTGCTGTTTATGTTTGTCCTGCTTGTGAATTGTCAAGCCGTGTGTGCATGACCCCTGCATTGGGGCATGCACACACGCTGAACTTTTCCCTCGCTTTGAATGCCTTCTTCAATCACAATACTCCACCGACAAATGATATTGTGGTGTATCTCTCAAATACATATTCTAGGGCTTTCTTTGTACTTATTCCAGAAATGTGCTATTATTTCCTTTGGAATATTTATCACTGATATTGTGGGAAACACAATATTCACTTGCTTGACAGGCGTAGCAACAGTAACAAAGGGGGGCGGGACTTAGCGAAGGTTGAATTACTTTTACATCATCTGTACATCATGTGTATGTATTCATTCTATTGCATAGATTAGTTAGTTAGTTAGTTATTAGTTAGTATATTTTTTAATGTCTGCATTCAAATGGTTACTAATGTGTTGTTAAATCAGAGCTCTAATGCAAAACTGACAGAAACTGATCAGCAGCCATATTGATCCCACAGTAATTAAACAATTAGACGGTTTTCTGACTAGCTCACAAAAACATGTGTGTGTGTGTGTGTGTGTGTGTGTGTGTGTGTGTGTGTGTGTCCAATAGGCTATGTGAGTGTATTGTGTTTGAATGAACGATGTAGTCCAATCCGAAAGCTGCTGTTGACAATTAACACAACAATACCCCATTGTTGTAAAACGGGGTGTGTGTGTGTGTGTGTGTGTGCTATTTAAGTGTGTGAATGACAATGAGCAAGCACCCAGGCCTTTTAATTTGTTGTGCTTGGCTGGTTAAATTGAAGGCATTTGTTATTGTGGTGGCAGGTGTGTGTGTGTGTTTGTGTCTGGGGGGGGTTCTTAAGTCTCAAGTTGAGTGAAGCGAGGAGAAGATCACAGCCAATGCTCCTCCCTCTTTCTTAGCCTTCCATTTCCCTCTCTCGCAATGTTCATTTATTCTGCCCTCGGTCCAGTGGCTCTGTTTAAAGACGGCAGCATTCTATGTCACATCTGATTGGCATCAAGAATGCCCATTTCTGATTGGTTAGCTGGGCTGCATCTGGTTCTGCAAACATTCAAAGCGTGAGTTTTCCCTCACACTCCTGGTGTCCATGGGGGGAAATGGAGTTGGAGAAAGACAGAGGTAGATATATTAGCTGGCTAGTGACGTCTAGAGATAACAAAGAAAAGAAAGGCTGGGGAGAAAGAAAGTGCTTTGAACCAAATGATATATAACATAGTCAGAGCCAATACAAAAGCTAAAGCTGTGTGTGTGTGTGTTGTGATGTAATTGGTCCCTCTAAATCAGACAGAGCGGCAAAACAAAAGAACCTCCAGAGGGTTCTTGGGAATGTTGTTTTTGTGCTTTGATTGACCAGGACAAAAAAACAACTTTACACTCAATCCCTTGAAACTCTCTCTCCAACCCCCTTTTCACCTCACCAAGGGGGGCTGCAAGCCTATCCAGAAGGCTACTGCATTTTGTCCTTAAGTTGAACTGTTTTAAGATATAACACAGAATGTCCATCAGACCCAGGCTTATGTCACGGCTGCCTTGAGCCGGCAGTAATTATTTGGTATTGTTTGCTTTTTATTGCCATTGTATTGACATAAAATATGTGCAAATTTTTGAAGAATAGACGGCTATGCCCAAAAATAATAACAAACTAACGTTGATATTCTTACTTAAAGCTGTACTATAAAACTTATCATTGCAAGCATAACTTTTGTTAAAAATAATTAGAAATGATGTATAATAATTATTAATAATATGAAAAACCAGCGGTCTCAGGGAACAGCTTGAGCAAAGGAAATTAACTTGCTTACTTGGCCTCCACCCTAATGCCCTCATTAAAGAATTCAGCTAGGGTCCAGATTCTCCTGCCATGGATCTCCACTGACCACCTGGTGTTAGGGAGGATCATTTGGATTAAGTTCTATTGATTAATGCGATAAATTAAGGGATGGGTGTATGGTTATGTGGGATATATCAACACACCTGGTAACTGCAGTGTTACATAGCATAGTAATGATCCTCAGGTTATATCTTTGTTTAAACATAATATAATATAATGCATTTATAATATTTTTGTCAATCATAAATATTCTCATGACATATTCTACAATAAACATGCTATAATGTGCTATAACATGCCATATTAAAGCTTTAAATGTGGTTTAACATCTTACATCTGTAAGTGACCACCTGTTGGACTCATGATTAGAAGATGGATTCCAACAGTTAGGATGTTGAATCCAAGATGTTACTTATTCCTAATGAAGAATACATTTTGATTTGTTCAATATGATGCTGAATGTGTTTTTATAGTTTGCATTTCCCAGCTGACCAGGAGACAAGGCATGAGGCATGTTTCTAATTACTGTTACTGATTGTACTCTGTGTCCAGGAGCGGAGCAGGTTCTGTTGCTGGCCCGGCGGACCGATCTGAGGAGAATCTCACTAGACCTGCCTGACTTCACTGATATAGTGCTACAGGTACTCAAACATGTGCACACACACACACACACAAAATAATATCTGTAAGTTCGATAAAAGCATCTGCTAAAGGACTTGGAACAGAGAAGACTGCTTTCCAAGCACACACATTCACACACTCCCTTGACTGGGCTGCTGTTGTCTTCTGCCCAGGTCGAGGACATCCGGCACGCAATCGCCATAGACTACGACCCCGTGGAGGGTCACGTGTACTGGACCGACGATGAGGTCAAGGCCATCCGTCGCTCTCGCATCGACGGAAGCGACGCTACCACCCTGGTCAACACGGAGCTCAACCACCCCGACGGCATCGCCGTGGACTGGGTGGCCCGCAACCTGTACTGGACCGACACTGGCACGGACCGGATCGAGGTACAATCTGGGTTTTAACATCTCTCCAGGATAACCGTGTTTGTTTTGCACAGCGTACTGTGATCTCACATGTTAACACTTAATCTGTGCTATCCAAGGTAACGAGGCTCAACGGAACCTCCCGCAAGATCCTGATTTCCGAAAATTTGGATGAACCCCGAGCGATTGTCTTGGACCCTGTTAGTGGGTAAGTGTGTGTGAGTGCTCGGATTTGTTTCTTTGTGTTATTGATGTGGGTGTTGTGAGGATGTGCATGCCATGCGCGCATACACGTACACATTTATATCACTCTTTCTCCGTATTTCTCTAGGTTTATGTACTGGACCGACTGGGGCGAACGGCCCCAGATAGAGAGAGCCAACCTCGATGGATCGGAGCGTCTGGTGCTGCTCAACACGTCTCTGGGCTGGCCCAATGGGCTGGCCATAGACCATGCAGCCGGGAAGTTGTACTGGGGAGACGCCAAGACAGACAAGATAGAGGTACACTCCTGCTAGGACGGGCCTTGTTTACGCTCATGTTTCCTTTTTTTCTGGTACCAATGGCTGCATTCATACCAGACATCCTGAATTTCCCTCCAGGATAAGGTAATGTTAGTGGAGTTGTCCCCACGGCCAAAAGGTTAGGAGTTACTTGTGAATACAATCCCAGTCCCACTGTTGTTACCACCGCGTTGTTTACCACGCAGCAGCGAGGGGAAGTGGGGCCACATTCTAGAGATGTAATGGTCACGGATCGCCGGCTGAATGCTCACCATTTAAAAGTGGTGATCTCTGTCTCTCTCTCTGTCTTCCTGGCACCTCCCTTCTCCCTGTTCTGCATCCCCCACTCCTTCATGATCTATTAAAGGCTGGAAGGACAAATGTTAATAGACCTTTTGTTGAGATTCTCACTGTTATTTTTGCTGCAATTGTTTGAGCAGTGAAGATGTATGCATTCTTTTTGCGTGTGTGTGTTGTTGCATGTTCAAAGGAAAAGTTCATATTGAAGTCATGCAGGCAGGGTGATGAGTGTGGATTTCAAAGTCCATCTGTTGTGAAGCTGAAGGCGTGTTGTCATTGACTGAGATGGCTCCGATAGTTTGGAACCTCATAGGCTTTGTTAAATATACACGCACTGATGGTCATGTGTATTTTAAAACTGGAAAAAGTTTTCAAATACATATTTATTTAATAAATAATAGTTGCTGGTGATGCCAGCAAGAAACTAAATGGCATCAACCTCAACATTGTAAGGAATGATAAATGACTGACATGCAGACTAAAGCCTATTTCTCATTTAACCAGTGGATTGTGAAGTTCTTTCATAGCCATTCTCTCCTCCTTTTTCCCCTCTTGTTCTGTTTTCAACTCTCTTTTTTGTTTTTTTCTTAAGAAATCAGACTCTTCAATTGCCACCTCCCTCACCCCAAACTCCACCCCTCCCACCTCAAAACCTCCTCCACCCCACTTCATGGTGAAAGAAAATAGCTTCTGAAGTCGCCGCACTCAGACCCCCTCCTTTGAAAAGCTGTGTGTGCCCGCTTGTGTGTTTGTGTGTGTGTGTGTGTGTGTGTGTGTACCCGCTTGTGTGTGTGTGTGTGTGTGTGTGTGTGAGAGAGAGCTTGTGTGTGTATGTCTCTGTTGGCCACTTTGATTTATACACACACACACCCACACACAAAATGTCTGCTTTGTTGTGCTATTATGCAGATTTATTGCACTTGGCACATTCATTCACTCGGCAGAGGAATAAGGTATCTTGCCATGTCTTTTTATCTGTCTGTATGTCTGTCCAGCTTGACATCTGATACATTATCTGGATTCTTAACATCATATAGATAGAAGATTGTAATTCGTAGAACAACAATTACTATTCTGGTTGTCCTTTAAAATTGTCCACTGCTGCTGGTCTGTGTGATCTATTAAATTAACTACTTCATGACTGAAAATGTAATTGCTGTTGTCATCCTCTGAAATCTTCCCACACATTGCTCATGGGTACCTGTATGAGACCATCTACTTTGAGAAAAGCATCAATGTGTGGTCATTAAGCTGCAATGCAGACAACATTAAGACGTTTGATTTACCCATTAAAGGTGATGTATGTATGATTTTAGTGATGTAAAGTGAGAGAGCAGAAGATATCAAGATTTTGAAACTTCCGAAAAATAAGTCCCCTCCCTCTCCATCCCTACGTTTCACCTCCATTGAGAAGTGTTGTATTCAAGCACCTGTGAATGACAGGTGAGATGGATTCCGCGAACCAATCAGGGAAGAGATGCCCTAACATATTAATTGTCTGATACAGAAGCAGGCATAGTCAACCAGAGCAGAAATTCTCACAGAGCATTTCACTCACTAATAGCTATTCCATTTCTAACAAATAACGCTCAAATAATAGCTCTTAAATTGTAATTACGGCATCTTTTGATATCAACATTTGACATTGAAATTGCTCTACTAGATAGCATACTTCATGCTACAGTACTCTTGACATTCTTTCAGCACTCTCTATAAACAACTGCCTCTGACATGCTCAGCTAGTGGCCTGGCAGAGATTGCATAGACGAGAGTCTTATCAATGAAGATTTAAATTAGAGATTTAGTTTCAGGTCTTGTTGGAGTTTTAGCCATCATCAGGAGTTCATTGTCCCCATTTTGTGCCATGAAAGACGATTTGACATTGCTCTGCACTGTCCTTGATAATGATGAGACCCAGCAGCCGATCTAAAGAAAGGATACACCTACACACACACACACATTCTCACACACACACACACACACACACACACACACACACACACACACACACACACACACACACACACACACACACACACACACACACACACACACACACACACACACACACACACACACACACACACACACACACACACACACACAAACAGTTGGGTAGAAACTGTAGTGACCTCTCTTGCTCGCACATACACACATTTTGGCTAGCTGACAAAATAGATTTTGTCCAGCCTGTTGTTGTCATTATAAGTGTATTAATCTTTTCCAAAAATGCTTGCATGCCTGTGTGCATGTGCGCTTGTATGAGATTGTGTGTAGGTAAGGCCCTCAGGATGGAAGAAATGCCAAAAACACCTTGTCATTGCTCAGAGTTTCCACTGTCTCCTGCCATTTCTCTCTTGCTTTCTCCATCTCGCTGTAAGAAAACACAAAGCTGTGTCTGTAACTCTCATTTGGACATCAGCTCTCTCTCTTTCCTCGTCTCCTCTAACGCGGTAGGAAGATGTTGCTTTATGAGACAACTGCTTGCTGCACATTTTCTTTCCCCTTTCGTTTGGCCAGTGACAATCAACATTGCTTGATTGTCTTTCTGCTATGTAAACACAACTGGGTTCATATTGAAACTGTAGTGGCTGTAACACCACTCAGACCACACACGCAGACAACATTAACAGTGCCACAGCAGACTAAACAAGCATCAACACAAAGAAAGTAGTTCTCATGTAGGTTTTTTCAGTTTTTGGTTATGCTACGTATACGGATGCTCCTTTGGTCTACATTCCAAGCTAGGAATTTGAGCATACTGTCAGAGTTGTATGTGTCAACAGTATCATCTGATCATGGAGATTTATCTGGCCAATGTTGCTTCTTGCCTTTGTGAACTGAGGGGAAGGAGTCGCTTGTAGTTATTTGGGTGGTTCATATTGCATTTACTTAAATACTCACATTTTCAATAATGGTTAAAGCATATGTTGGACTAAACTAATAATAATTTATTAAATTGGAATACATTTTTTCTAAGTTTGAAAATACATCTGGAGCTATTCAATACTGTTTGAAGCAAGCGTGAGAATCATACTCATCTTACTTACACATGTCGATGGTCTCCACAATACTTTCTGGAAGTTTAATATCTTACAGAGTGATAGATGGTGCAACAACAATTAAATAAGGTAAATATTGTATCAACACAACAGCCACTCTGTTACTTGGTTATAATTGGTTCTATAGTGAAGTAAGGCGATTGTTATTATTAAAACATGACAAGATACAACCTTGCTTGGGTTTTGAAATTGTTTCATTTGAAAAGCTACAGTCCTACTGAAGCTTTAGTTTTAGTCTGAAACTAACTGTGTCAACCATATTTCTCTGGTGGTTGGGTTGGCTGTGATTTGATATTTAGTTATGTGTAGTAGTTTGTGTGCACTCGTATGTCGGTGTTTGAACTGTCCTGCAATGGTCTGACTTCTCCCTGTGTAGATGTGGACTTCATTGTTTATCGGCCCGCCCCATCCCCTCTCTCTTTCTCTCTCGCTCTCTCTCTCTTTCTGTCTCTGCCTTTTTGTCTCCCTTTTTCATACCTCTCAGCCCATCAAAAACAAGATGTTCTCACACAGCAAAATACAACATAAAGGAGCCAGATTCAGTCTCCCACCGCATAATTCTTTCTGAAAAAGCTGGCAGAGAACAGAGTGAGGAGAGGGCAAAGAAAAGGCATCTCCCGGCCATCTTTTCACAGGGATGGCCATGTCTAATTGTGTCACTGTGATAAATGAATAGTTTTTTTTCCTTGTTTCTTTATTTTGCAAAGGAACCCCCTCCTCCCCTCCGGACCAGAGGCCCGTTGAAGTAGGAGCTGGGGGTGCAGTAGGAGCTGAGGGCGTAGCAGGAGGTGGGGGAGCAGTAGGAGGTGGGGGTGCAGTAGGAGCTGGGGTGCAGTAGGAGCTGGGGGTGCAGTTGGAGGTGGGGGAGCAGTAGGAGCTGGGGGTGCAGTAGGAGGTGGGGGAGCAGTAGGAGCTGGGGGAGCAGTAGGAGCTGGGGGAGCAGTAGGAGCTGGGGGTGCAGTAGGAGGTGGGGGAGCAGTAGGAGCTGGGGGTGTAGTAGGAGCTAGGGGGGAAGTAGGTCTTATTGATTTTCTTATGTACTTTAAAGGGTAACAAAATAATATTTAACCAAAAATAGTTGCCAATAATAGTTATTAATTAAGGGAGGACATCTATTTCTGATAATTTATGACAAATCCTAATGTTCATTGTTTGCCATAAATCTCTGAAACATTGTTTGTGTGTGTGTGTGTGTGTGTGTGTGTGTGTGTGTGTGTGTGTGTGTGTGTGTTGTGAACAGAGAATCCACTGTCTGTTGGTAGCCATGCGTTACTGTGCCTTCCGCACCCCCTCCACACACACACACACACACACACACACACACACACACACACACACACACACACACACACACACACACACACACACACACACACACACACACACACACACACACACACACACACACACACACACACACACACACACACACACACACCCCTTTTCTGCTTCTCTCAATTTCAAATTGTTTGCCACCAAACCTCTATTCCCTTTTTTCTGGACTTTCTCTTCATTCCATATCTTTCAACTTCTCTGGGTCCTTCTCTTTAGTTTATTTAATTGTAAGTTAACTTATTCCTTCCTCCCTCTTCTCTTCCTTCCTTGACCCCCATTTGCTAATGTTACCCTCTCTCCTTCCTCCCTCCCCCAATTTCTTTCTTTCTCACTTTGGCTTCCAGCTTATCTTAGTATATGTCTGTCTGTGTGTTCGCAATGTTGGTGCACCATGGTTTGTTAAGTGCTCATGCCTCTCCAAACCTTTGTTGCAACATGCAGCATGTTACGGTGGAAAGCGTTGCTTTGAGTTGGCTGAAGAGATAGCATCATGCATGGATCTGTTCATTGGCAGAATTACATTATGTGTAATGAAAGTGTTACAACTGCTCCACTACTAAATTCTGACACCAGAACCATCATGGGCATGCTATGTGCTGATGTGCATTGTTCTCTTCATCCAGATAAGAAGTTTGTCAGGATGTCGTAGTGAAGCACTATAAAACATTTATTACTGTAGCTGAAACATACATGCACATATGGTGATGCGTGTGCTGCCGTGGGGCTAAAATAAAAGGCTGTGTTACAGTGTTTTTAGTCTCACTGTCAAACCCTGAGATGGTTGAGGGGAGGAATGGGCACAGTCCGTAATTGTAGCCCTCTCAATAGCAACTCTCTCACACACACACACACACACACACACACACACACACACACACACACACACACACACACACACACACACACACACACACACACACACACACACACACACACACACACACACACACACACACACACACACACACACACACACAAAGCTGAAAGACACAGGATAGGAAGTCAGACTCTTGAATGTCAGATTGGTTAATAGGGACAATATAGTGCACGTGTGTGTGAGTGTCAGATTCCAGGGAATCATGTCAACATTTTGTCTTTATTTTATTGTTGATGGTTGCCGATGGTTGGCGAAAATGCGTGGTTGGCAAAATGCATGGGCGACATCACGCATGCTTAACGACATGCAAAGATGGCCACATGAATGGTCGCTGTGCTGTGCCTACCTTTTTCTACGATTCCTGGCCCCCTATTATTAAACATCCTCTTTAATCTAGATACATTCTACAATCAAATGTCGATATTTCCCTCGCCTAAATGCAACTATGTCCAAGTGTCCATCTTTCAGAATTTTGGAAGGAGCATGACGTGTTATCTATCCTTCTTTGGGGTAACCTGCTCTGCCTATCTCTTCCTTCCGCAGGTCATTAATGTGGATGGGAGCAACAGACAGACCCTGCTGGAGGATAAGCTCCCCCATATATTTGGCTTCACGCTCCTGGGCGACTACATCTACTGGACGGACTGGCAGCGGCGCAGCATCGAGCGGGTGCACAAAGTCACGGCCATGCGAGAGATCATCATCGACCAGCTGCCCGACCTGATGGGCCTCAAGGCCACCAAAGTGACCGAGGCTTATGGTGAGGAGGAGGAGGAGGAGGAGGAGGAGGAGGAAGAGGATAGACATTGTCAGTTCAAAGAATTTGCCCAATTTCTTCTACATTTGAAGCGGCAGCCATGACCGCCTGTTTGTGAAGCGACTACTGCTTCACTTTTCCACCGTGGCCTAATGACCTGCAAAGGTTTGGGAAAATGAAGGCCCTTTAAACAACAAAATCGCGTCAACTATTTACATCAGTTACGACACCAATATGCAGCATTTTCCAAGAATCGCACCAGTGAAAAAGACGGATGGATTCAACCCTCAACCTCATATAGCCAGTGAATACGAGTGTAACAATTTAATCCTCTAAATACATAGGATATTTTGATGAAAGTGCGTAGGTACTTTCATCAAAATATCCTTTGCATTTAGAGGATTAAATTGTTATGGAGTTGGATTTTT
This sequence comes from Lota lota, assembly GCA_026745465.1. NCBI lineage: Eukaryota > Metazoa > Chordata > Actinopteri > Gadiformes > Lotidae > Lota > Lota lota. Next base: position 8,895,651 of record JACYXH010000216.1, on the reverse strand, counting down.
AATCCATGTGTAAAATAGTGTAGCGAAGGGCAGTTTGCGGATGAGGGGGATTATGATAAGTGGGTTTTATTTAATACATCCATATTTTGGAGACTTTCGTTTTTTGAGGTTGTTTCCCTTTTCGATAACTAAATGTAGGCTATCACTCTTTTGGAGGAACGAAACTGTTGCGGGGGAAACTGTTGCGATACAACTGCAAACCGTCGTTTTATCGAAAGCAACCTCACGTCCCGCAGTGCAAGTAAACATTGGCTTGTAGCTCAGACTGCTGTCGAGATGAATGATCAATACATATAACAGATAGCGATAATTAGAGGTCTATGAATGTAGTTTACCGCTATGGATGCAATAAGAGTACTGTGTGTGATTTATATAAATATACTTTATATTAAATAAAAACAATCAGAGATGTTCAGCGCTTCAAGCCTCAGCCCCAAAGTTCCTGTATTTTTTGGAAAGTACTATCCCCCAAGCAGGGACTTTTTGAACTTAATTTAGACCCTGGTTCCTGCTGTGGAAAAGCACAGGCTCAGCACCAAAAGGTCCTAATTCCTGGGGAAAGTTCCTGTGGTTGAAACGCGTCTTATGTTTTGAACATGCCACCCAGATCATAGGGGTGTATTTCTTTTTTTTTTATTAACAAAAGGTAACAAATGCAATAGGTAAAATCTGTCCATAGCAAGTACCTCATTGGAATGAAGGGAATTATTATTCCTGACCTTGAGTGTTTTGTCCAGGTACTAATGGCTGTGCAGCTGAGAACGGAGGCTGCAGTCATCTGTGTTTCTGGCACGTCCAAGGGGCCCGCTGTGCCTGTCCCATGGGCCTGGAGCTGCTGTCAGACCTGCAGACCTGCGTGGTGCCCGAGGCGTTCCTGCTCTTCACAAACAGGTGTCATTATCTCAGCATCACACACAATGTAGATGCATGTATATATCAATGTAACCCCCAATGGTGTGCATCTGCTTTAATTTGTTTAAATGTGTGTCCTTCCAGGGATAGTATTAGGAGTATATCACTGGGTACTAACAGTAATGACGTCGCCATTCCTCTGACCGGAGTCAAAGAGGCGTCTGCTCTCGACTTTGACGTCTCTGAGAACAGAATATACTGGACAGATATACAGTCTAAGGTGGGTTGTGTGTTACACTTTTTTCATGTTTTTTGGTGGGTTGAGGGTGAACCTCGATGTAAAATGTGTCTTGCAATATTCTCCTTAACGATTCACATTCATCATCTGTCCCACAGACAATCAGCAGAGCGTACATGAACGGCAGCTCTTTAGAGCACGTCATTGAGTTTGGCTTGGACTACCCAGAAGGGATGGCTGTGGACTGGATGGGCCGCAACATCTACTGGGCCGACACGGGTACAAACCGCATCGAGGTGGCCCGGCTAGACGGCCAGTACCGCCAGGTTCTGGTGTGCAAGGATTTGGAGAACCCACGCTCGCTTGACAACCCACGATCCTTAGCGCTGGATCCAGCCAATGGGTAAGGCATCCTGATGAACACATAACTAGGGGTTAATAATAAAATACATTTTCCCGTACGATATCATTGGATCACTTAGCGTGGTGGACAATTGATTTAATGAATAAAGTCATTATATGATGGATTATTAACCTCTTCATCCCAAAAAGATCCACTAGATCCGAGATTGCAAAGACGTTTTTAGGCATTTCAATATATGAGAAATTATATATGTGAGACACCCCTAGAAAGATTGGATTTTCAACTTTTAGTCTATCATAACCATTGTTAAAAGAAGCATGAATAATTACAGTTATGTATTTCATAACTGTGCACATGCACAGCAATAGCTATCTTTTCCCTGTCATTTAATCTACACAATACTATATCATATGAAAGCTGAGACTCCACTGATTCCAACAGCCTAAACCATATCACTCTGTGACACAAACTGGAAAAAACAATTAAGAACAAACACTTTTATTTACATTTTTACAACTAAAAATGATGTCTTACCGTTGTTGTTTTTGTCATCAAAATGGTGTTTGATCACATAAAACCACCGTAAACTGATAAGCCAGTGTCTGGGCACCATTTTGCTACTAAACATGGTGTTTACAATCAATCAATAGTAGCTAAGAGAGCTTTCAGAGGATATGCCTCCAATTAGAACACACGTTCTTCATCGCCATCTGGTGGCCGTATGGTGCAATTGCGATAGTTTAGCTTTGTGTCATTCAATTTACCTTTCAATAGAGGGGTCAAGTATCAACATTTTACAATGGGCTCCCAAGATATCTACCTGTTTGTGTCTCATCAAGTTTATATTGTAAATTTTGCATTGGATTTATTGATTTATTTGGAGATTACGCCTAAACCTACCTCTACTAAAACCTATCTATCTCTACTTTATTGGCATCAAATATTGGCCCAGGTACTCATCAGATGTTGTGCTATGGCCCTATGGTACTATAGGCTACCAACTGATAATGCACTAGGTGGTATTCAATCTAAAACATGACATTTATTTCAGGCGGAAATGAAATCTTCCACTTATGTTGTGAGCGATCTAGCTTTATTCACTCTAACCAAGTAGTATCCACATTGATTATTTCACTTGCACAACAATCCCACAGGTGTTATCTTTCTTTTGGTACCAAGATAACAAATTATAGCCCTTGCAGTTGTGGAGAAATACTCTATTTACTTTGGGTTTGTTCTTTTCAGAAAATAACATACCCAAAGTAAATAGAGTATAGGAAGGTTGGTACCAACTATCTTTTGGTACCAAAATAACATATTATAGCCCTTGCAGTTGTGGAGATATACTCTATTTACTTTGAATATGTTATTTTCAGAAAAGAAAAAAAATAATTGGCCTAGTGATGAAGAAGTTAAGAAAAATAAGCTGCAAAACAACTCAACAACACCTTCTTTTTCTTTCATTCAGAGTGGTGTATATTTTCATGTACTAAGTGGCACACCACCATACCTTCCATCTGTGTGTCGCTTGGAAGATTATATCCCGATTTTATGGATCTACATTTTTATTGGTTGAAAACTAATGTTGTAGCCATGAGTTACTCATAAGGCTGGAGAAACGGGAAAGCAGTAATTCACAGCTAAGTCATGTTGTATAAACAGAGCTGTTACAATGGCACCATCTGTAGTTGTACCACACCTGCATTTATTCTCTTACTTCATGACGCTATGACCTCAGTTGTCGTGCCTCCTCACTCTCTCGGGGCAGGATAAGGTAACTAGAGTGTAGCTGTGTCACCCTAGTGGAATGCAGTTTTTTTATATCCAAGTAATGTACTAACTACAATGTAACCTCTATTATAAAAAGGTCCAATGTTTCTGATTGAAACAGTGTGTGAGTGTGTGTGGGTTTGTGTGCATGTGTGTGTGTGTGTGTGTGTGTGTGTGTGTGTGTGTGTGTGTGTGTGTGTGTGTGTGTGTGTGTGTGTGTGTGTGTGTGTGTGTGTGTGTGTGTGTGTGTGTGTGTGTGTGTGTGTGTGTGTGTGTGTGTGAATTCGCCGCATAAACATTGTATGTAACTCATCCAGGTGTCATTAAGTTATATTCCAGGTGAAGTTATTGTGTCGAGCTGTCAACACATACACCCCAGGGCATTTTCTCACACACACACATTTAAAATCACCATATACAGTACACACACAGAGTCTTGCTTATCATGCCTTGATCCTGATCCTGATACATTTTTGTATCAAAACAAAATTAAACATGTTCATGGACAAATGTCTTGGTTAAAAATAAATAAATAAAGAAACCAATTTGTTTTCTCCTCCCTCTAGTTATATGTATTGGACGGAGTGGGGCGGTCGGCCACGCATAGCCAGGGCCTACATGGACGGCAGCATCATTGGGACCCTGGTGGATAAAGTCGGCCGAGCCAATGGACTCACCATAGATTACCTTGACCACCGGCTGTACTGGACCGACCTAGACACGTGCATGATTGAGAGCACCAACATGCAGGGTATTGACACACATACACACACACACACACTCACTCACTTGCACACACTCACACACACTTTCGAAACTGTTTTGGTCTCTATGTCTTCTAGCATGTATATTAGTCTCTAATGGCCCTGGTTCTCCTCAAGGTCTTCAGCGGGAGATCGTAGTGGATGAACTCCCTCAGCCCTTCGGTCTGACCCAGTATCGGGACTTCATCTACTGGACCGATTTCAACCTGCGAAGCATTGAGCGAGCTGACAAGCGTAGCGGACTTAACCGCACTGTGGTGCTGCAGGTGAGGAGCCCACTCTGGGTAATTATTGAGGTCCCCCTTAGGGAGTGGGAGGCAAGGCCTAGAGCTCAGATGAAATCCTGTTGCTTTCTATAGGACAGCTCATTAATAGACTGATTGCCTTAAGATTAGTTCATTCATGTGCAATGTAAGTGCGATGAATCTTTCTCTTGCCTATTCATGTCTCATTTGTCTCGTATACTGGGCCAAGACGAAAGAGCCTTTTATAACTCCAAATGCGTTAAAATATAGAAAGTGTATTGAGCACATATGATCACATCCCCTTCCCCAGGGCCAGCTGGAGTTGATGCTGGACATCCTGGTGTTCCACTCGTCCAGGCAGGACGGAGCCAACGCCTGCTCCCTCAACAACGGAGACTGCACCCATCTGTGTCTGGCCACACCTGCCGGTGCCCAGTGCCGCTGTGCCTCGCACTACACCCTGGACTCTGATAGGCACAATTGCAGCTGTAGGTCTCCCTGCTCATATCCCCTGTCAACAGGCTTAAACAGGCACTTCCTGCAAGCATCTGGTAGATGCAAATCCATAGGGGAGAGAAAATTAGTCTTAGCTTGTTGCGGGTAATCAGGGACATCATGGGACTGGTTTGGGAATAATAAATTATATGGGAATTGTATGTAATTTTTCAGAAGGGCGCTATTAATTGATGTTGCACAAGCATATTATTTTGATAACTCATTACCAAATAATGATAGTTACCAAGTAACTATAGTTAAACTATAGTTACTATCTAAAAAAGTAGTTGGTAGGTTGGCTAAAAGATTGGCTACCTACGAAGAACAACCAATTGGTCAATGTTGCTTTTTGAATATGTTTCGTCTTTTAGTTTTTGTTCTTTTAACATCTCTATCCAATTGTTTAGATCGGTTGTGTGCCAGGGTTGTTGCAACACTCCAATATACCTAATGAGGAAAAGCCAGTGTGTCAATGCATCCGACCCTCTGTATTAAGGATTCTTATATTGTCAAAGCATTTTCATAGGACACAGGCTCTAAGTGCATAGATCTGGCATATCTAATTGAATTGGGACCTCTGAATTACATTTTGTATTGTCTAATGTGGAACAGACAGGGAACTGATGCACAATAATCAAATTAAACCTTTAGCGATTTGATGATCAATCAGCTTTCGAATTTCTTTTGAATGTAACAGGTTTACTTTACTATGGGTTTTACAATGCATTGTTTGGGATTTTTCTCCCTCTCTGCAGCTCCCTCCAGCTTCCTGCTGTTCAGCCAGAAGGCGAGCATCAGCCGCATGGTTCTGGGGGAACAGAGCCCGGACATCATCCTGCCCATCCACGTGCTGAAGAACATCCGCGCCGTGAGCTACGACCCACTGGACAGAATGGTGTACTGGCTGGACGGACGGCAGAACATCCGCAGGGCCCGCGACGACGGAACCATGGTACTGAATGGTGGATGGAGTGGGGAAAACTACAGACAGCTATAGACATGATTTACATTCCTGCTTTCTCGGTGACAAACGACTTACCCCACGTCAATCATTAAGAGCTCGACAAATAACACCTGGGAGAATGCAGATCAAGTGCTATTTGTCTTGCTACCATCATTAGGTGTGAGTGAAAGCAGAAAAAGGCACATTAGAAATCACTAAAACAGTGAAATAGTGGCCAATCATGCAACTAAATCTGTTCTACGACTTCTGACTTCTGCAACTCTACTAAACAGGGATGATGAATAAATGAAGCACAACAACAATTCAGACGGAGCTCCGAAAACATGAATTGATATATATAATATGCATAACCCCCGCGTGTTTCCTTTCCTTTCCTGACTGACCTGCAGTCGGCCACGGTGGTGAGCGGGGGCACGGCCCAGCCTCCGGAGAAGCAGCCTCACGACCTGAGCCTGGACGCATACAGCCGCCACGTGTACTGGACCTGCGAGAGCTCCAACACCATCAACGCCCAGCGCATGGACGGGCACGCCGTGGGCGTGCTCCTCAAGGACGACACAGACAAGCCCCGCGCCATAGTGGTCAACGCCGAGAAAGGGTGAGTGGGGATCATGGAGCTCAAGTTTTAACCACAAAGCACAGAGAATGTCGGTTCATGTTTGTAGCGTGACCCCAAAAGAAAAATAGAATCATATTGTTTTAACGGAGCAAAGCAAACAGAGCACAAATGTATTGCCACTGGCTTGTTTTCTGCTCGCTTCGTATTGGATTCAAGTCGATATTGGACGCAACATTTCTTAAAACATTATTTCACGTCAGTCCCAACACTCTTGTGTGCTTCGGTCTTTACATGGCTCTACTCTTTATATAAAAAATAAAAATCCTAAAAAGTCTGAAAGAAAAGCAAATGAGTGTGTGTGTGTGTATTTGTCGGTCTACCATGATGTGTGTTCCCTGGTGAGGCTCATCACCTCCCTCTGTTGGTAGGTACATGTATTTCACCACGGTGCAGGAGCGCTCTGCCAAGATCGAAGGGGCCAGCCTGGATGGAACGGAGAGGGAGTCCCTGTTCACAACAGGGCTGATCAGACCCGTTGCTCTAGCTCTAGACAACAAGCTGGCCAAGCTGTTCTGGGTGGATGCAGACCTCAAACGCATCGAGAGCAGTGACCTCACGGGTAAACGCTTCCTTCCACTTCAATGTTGATTTATGTTCTGAACTTTTATTCCTTTTTTCACATTAAGGTTAGAATATAGTTTGAGAGCAGTAAAAGGCTTATGAGAATAAGATAAGATAATACAAATTATAATATGGATTAAATGTAATTCCCTGTGATAAATAATGTAAACTAAATTAGATACACAATCTAGAAACAAGAGTTACATTTGCAAACGATAAATAAATGGCTAATGAATACATTAGCTGATCAACTTATACTGTAGGATTCGTAGTTGCTTTTCATTGTCAAAATATAATAATTGCGCTCTTATCAAAATATAATGTTGCACTCGGCTCGTCTTGCCCTTGTGTTCGTTCAGTGTCCTCAACCTGGCAACCCACATGAGCTTCAAGTCTGGGGAGGAAGGGGCGGAGGCAACTCTGCAATACTGTGAATTTGGACTGCAGTACCCATTTTAATGTCAATGTTACATAGTGTACCTTTAGGTATCAATACCTTTAGATAAAATAAGTTCAAAAGTAAAATAAATGACACTGAATACAGTGAGATGTGTGGTCTGGCTTCATTAAATTGCCAGACATTCTCAGTTTACATTCACCACCATTCACTCATTTCAAATTACAAAATGTATTGCAGTTCAATTTTCTTAATTCCACCTGCTTACGTACAGTACATACAGTTGCCTATACCACCTGTGTCTTTGTCTCGCTCTCTTGCCAGGAGCCAATCGAATCGTCCTGCAGGACTCCAACATCCTGCAGCCCATGGGACTCAGCATCCTAGGGGACCACCTGTACTGGATAGACCGACAGCAGCAGATGATCGAAAGGGTTGACAAAGTGACCGGAGATAGGCGCACCCGCATCCAGGGCCGCATCTCCTACCTGACCTCCATACACGCCGTGGAAGAGATGGACCTGCTAGAGTTTGGTATGGAACAATACACTGACATTTCCTCAACTACTTCTATTCACCTTGGTCATGTTTGAGTGTAGGTTTAGCTTTGCACAGCCATGAGGTTACTTTTGCTGACATGGAATTTATATCTGTGTTTGGCACATAATTACCAACTGAAGACGGCAGCTCAAATGATGGACAAGTACTATCCTGCAAGATGTTTCTTGTGCATGTGATACAGCATTTTATGGAATAACACTTGTTTCGATTTGTGTAGATTTCACTTGTAATAGCACATTGCATGCCCTTTGGCCATTTGCTCCTAAAACAAAACAAATTGTTTGACTGCACTTCAGTGACCCATTTAAACAACGTTACAAGCCAGTGAATAATATCGATTTTGAGTGTTTCTGGGCTGGGGCTAAGGTTCTCTCCGTTTCTCATCACTCAATGGTCGGACTGGTAGGAATGGTAGGCCTGAATAAATAACAGAAAAAGAAACAATCTAAGCTTTCATGTAAGGAGCGAATAGTGCCAATGTTATTTACACCTCAGTTTTGCTTTCCTAGTAACTGATAACAACGGTGAATGTGGTTTTTTTCTTCCCAGCATCGCATCCTTGTTCCCGCGACAACGGTGGCTGCTCTCACATCTGCATCGCGAAAGGTGACGGGACGCCACGCTGCTCCTGTCCCATGCACCTGGTTCTCCTGCAGGACCTGCTCCACTGTGGAGGTAACAACATCAGGACGGCTGCTGTTTAAAATGGCATCAATAAATTCTGCGCTTAGTTTCACTTTAACATCTGCGATTAAACCGATTAAATACTTTTCTTTAATCAAATGAAATATATTTTTTATCAGAAAAGAATCATAATAACCCAGTTGCTGGTTAACTCCTCAGAATCACAATGTTGCTAAAGACACATACTCGTTAAAAGAAGCTGAAATTAACATTAATATACTATAGCAATGTCCACTACTACACGCCACCTAGGTGGCTTTTCTCACTCCACCTAGGTGACTTTCCTCGGGCTCCTCCAAACCAATGGACACAGGGTGGTGATGTTGAACCGGTTTATTGTAATGGTTGCATAGAATGAGGCATGCAGATGATGCTCCATGCTGCCATGCCGGAGAGCTCTCCCTGAGTGTGTGTGGTGCACACTGATTGCTCAATGTGCAACAGGTGTGCAGCCCCACCCAGCCCCAGAGTCCAATCAGTCTGACTCGGGCCAGGTGAGGCTGCTTAAACCAGCCACCATCCACACACACTCCCACATATACATTATTGGTATTTAAGACATCCTGTGAGGGAAATTTGTAATAGAGCAGCAAATGATAGAAACAGAAATGGAAACAATGCAAATCAAGGCAGAATACGCACAACACCACTTTCCCACTTCTGGTTCAAGTGCATCTGCTTTTGTATCCCTCTCTGCCTCCCTCCCTCCCTCCCTCCCACTTCAGAGCCCCCCACCTGCTCCACGGAGCAATTCACCTGCTCCACAGGGGACATCGACTGCATCCCGAAGGCGTGGCGCTGCGATGGCTTTGCCGAGTGCGACGACAACAGCGACGAGGAGGGCTGCCCCGTGTGCCTCCCCTCCCAGTTCCAGTGTGACAAGGTTGGCTGCGTGGACGGCCTGCTGCGCTGCAATGGAGAGCCCGACTGCACCGACCAATCAGACGAGCTGAACTGTGATGGTAGGTTCGCACACGCACACGCACACACACACACACACAAACACACACAGGCAACAGACAGTTTTGAAAACAAGGGTTTCCATCCATCAATTTTTATGCACACTTCAAATGTTAAATAGCTTCAATTGAATAAGAACAGTGCTGTACTGACAATGAAACATATTGGATTCAAGCGCTGGTAGGGCGTAATGTACATTATTAATATATAATATAATTTACAGCAATGTTGTCTTTTTCTACACTGTTTGAACTTGAATGGCTGGGCACTGCTCTTGGGTAGGCAAGCACTGTAAAGAAACACATCAAGGCTCATCTCCATTCATGGCCTGGCATTATGACCTATTCAACACCCAGTCCACACAACAATGTTTTACTTGACCCTTATGCATCCTGCCCTCTTTCTTTGTACACAGACAGTTTCTGTGTTATTTGCTCAGGTTTGGCAGATGGAGAATGATGTTTACAATACATGATTATTATCCACAGACCCTGCTGTTGAACAAACTCTTACCCACTGCCCTGCCTTCTCTCCTTTCAGTTATTTGTTCTCCCAACCAGTTCCGTTGTGGGGACAACCAGTGCATCACCAAGAAACAGCAGTGTGATCACTACCCAGACTGCACGGATAACTCGGATGAGCATGGCTGTGGTATGTATATATATATATGTATATGCTGTGAAATCACAAAAAATGCTCTTGAGACATTAGTTACTGCATCTTATGGGTTAAACTGGCATTGTGTTAAACTTCATACAGGTCCCCAATTTAGTCCAGAACAATTAATTAACAATTAATTATTTTAATAAATACATCATTATACAGCCATTGTTATATTATCAATTGGACTTAGTCATGCATTGTATATTTATGCCCCCTCCTGAAAGCTCAGTGTACCCATACAAGTATATATATATATATATATACAGTATATATATATCATACTGCTGCACACTTGACATTGTGCAGTGGTATGGTATGAGCCCAACTGCTGGAACACATTAATTCCCACTCAGGGATGAATAAAGATGTCTCTGTCTGCCTGTCTGTCTGCCTGCCTAGTCTTGTCTATCTTACAGTCTTGCTCTGTCTGTCTGTCTGGTGCTGTCTTTTTTTCTGTCTGTCTGGTCCTACATGTCTGTCTGTCTTTTTGTATGTGTCTCTTGTCCTGTCTATCTGTCGGTCCGGCCCTGTCTATATGTCTGTCCGGTGCTGTCTATTTGTCTGTCCGGTGCTGTCTGTCCTGTCTGGTCCTAGAGCACACAGACGGGTATCCATTCACATTGACCTTGTTCCATAATGTCCACTCCCCTCTCCCCTCCCCATCAGCTGATCTCCCTCGGTCCAGCGACCTGCCTTCCAGCTCCTCCACCATCGGGCCGGTCATCGCCATCATCCTGCTGGTGTTTGTGATCATCGTGTACTTTGTGTGCCAGCGTCTGGTGTGCCGCCGCTACAAGGGCACCACCAGCTCCTTCCCCCACGAGTACATCAGCGGCACGCCCCACGTGCCGCTCAACTTCATCGACCCCAGCACATCGCAGCACGGCACCTTCCAAGGTAGGCGGCTACAGTCTGTCATCGAAAGGCTAAAATCCATAAAACAAATGCATAGTAACAACATTTGGTGGGGTTGACATCTAATTGTTACAGGGTTGTAAAGTATGGTTTAGTCTCCCTTTTATTGAACACTTAATTCATTTACCGCTTGGTCTTCTTTAAAGGTTGCTCTATTGTAAGCTTGGTATGTAAGTGAGCCCCATTAACAGGTGAGGCTCACTGCACTGCAATTTCTTTCAACTCGGGGCTGACCAGTGCGCTCTGCAAAATATACCCAAGGCGACAAAAGTGACGCAAAAGCAGCGAGCATGTGTGTGTGTGGACTAATTTTAGACTATAATTCCAACTGCTATAGTGCTGATATATTTCTAAACCGGTGTACTTGGTTGTTTTTGTGTGTGCAGGTATTTCCTGTGGCAAATCCATCATGAGCTCGGTCAGCCTGATGGGCAGCAGCAGCAGCGGAGCCCCTCTATATGACAGGAACCATGTGACCGGGGCCTCTTCCAGCAGCTCCTCATCCACTAAGGGAGCCTTCTATCCTCAGGTATGCAGTGCATGTAAACACACACACGCACATGCAAACATGCAAAACACAAAACCATTTTGTAAATTATCTTTGGCAAGAAGTTGCAGTTATTGTAATTTTCAATTTATGATGAAAACTTAATTCATGAATATTGTTTTAATTAAATTGCTACCATCAATTTATTGAAAGCAATATATGTAGTTGGGTTTTTACACACATATAATACACAATACATTGATGCTTCAGATCTGTAACTTCATTCCATTTAGCATTTTTCTTTCTGTTCACAGATTCTAAACCCACCACCCTCCCCTGCTACTGATCGATCCCTCTACAATGCAGAGGTCTTCTACTCTTCTAATAGCCCATCAACTACCAGATCATACAGGTAACATACACACACACAAGCTCACGCACATCATCGGAACGTGTAGTCTGACCTTGGTACTTGGCAAAGCAAAGACTTCCTAACACAGAACCTCAGTCATTATCAATCCTGAGGATGCATTTTAAACTAGATATTTATTGACCCTTTAGAGGGCAGCAAACTTACAATATTGACGGTAAATAGATATTATAATCTTTAAATCGGTGAAACTTGATTATGACTCCAGCATTCTCAAATATTTGTTTACAAGCCGGCCTCAACAGATTTCCTCACCACCCTGTAACAATGTGTCTGTAGCCATGGCAACTTCTCTGTTGTTTTTGTTTTGAAATCCGTACCGCCAGCTCTCCCGGTCCCTTTGTGATAAACCAGGCTCAGTGCAAATAGACAGCATTAGTATAGGAGGACTGCTGCACTGGAAATACACACACATGCAACCCAGCTGCAACCACAGCACTCCATATGTAAATAAATCAATACTCCCCATATGTGCTTCCTACACACAAAAGCTAAAAGTCATGGACAGATGTAGCAGTCCTGTTAATATAGGATCAGATTTCATAAAATGGAGAGCACTGAAGGTAGCTAAGCGTCAAGAGGTAACCCTGCCAATCACATGTCCATGGCTGCTTGAGGTGAATGGTTAACCCTATATGATGACGATCACGACCTACCCTATTGTCAGACAAAAACAGGCTCAAAGTTCAAGTGTTCTGTAGCTAACTGCTGACAAAGATGAGATAAGATAAGACTGATACTGGATGATCCCAGATGGGAAATGTGGGTGTCACAGCAGCAAGTATAGGACAGTAGTAGACATACACATCGAAAAATGTACTACATAAATAAAAATACACGGCCCTGGTGTTCATAGTGTTTGATGTACCACCAAGTGTTAGATTTAAAATATATTGAGTCATGCAGCTTTAGACACCTTAACGCAGAGCACAGAGACACCACCAAACCACAGCACCTGAGCAAACATAGTTTTATTTGGTGGTGGTGGTGGTGGTGGTGGTGGTGGTGGTGGTAGTAGTAGTAGTAGCAAATCTTGCAATGGGGGGCAATTCAATTGCAGAAGACAACAAGAGGATTTAGACAATAATACAACAAGAAAGGTAATTACATGGAACACAAAACACATCAAAATACATACAAAGGTCAGTGATTTATCCAAGGTGCATTTCTTAAAATCACACGAGGAGAATGTGATTGGAGATTGTGCACCACCTGATTGTTTGCCTCCTCTGGTTTGTTGGCAAATACTTAACCCAAAATTCTCAACCCCAGGTCCTCCCCTTGATTAGATAAGATTAGATTAGATTTGTACTGTCCTCCAGAGAGGAAATTAATTGCCACCGGTGTACATCAAATATAACATGAATTACATAGAGAACACAGAGAACAATCGTACAAAACATACAGCTGCACGTGAGACATCAGGTAGTTTGAGTATGTTGAGGGCAGCGCTGGCAGAGGTCACAACGCTCTTCCCAAACTGGGCTTTGACATTCTGCTCCCTCTCCCCTATCCCCAGGCCCTACCACCATGCAGTGTGGGGCGTGGCCCCGCCCACCACCCCCTGCAGCACGGACGTGTGTGACAGCGACTACGGCCCCCGGCGGCTCCCGGCCAGCAGCATGGCCCCTGCCAACGCCTCGGGGGGACCCAGCCGCTGGAAGGTGTCGGTGGGCCACGCCGGCCACCACTCCAGGCACAGCAAGTACTACATGGACCTGAACTCTGACTCGGACCCCTACCCTCCTCCGCCCACGCCGCTCTCCCAGTACCTGTCGGCCGAGGAGAGCTGCCCGCCCTCGCCGTCCACCGAGCGCTCCTACTTCCACCTCTGTCCACCGCCGCCCTCCCCGTGCACCGACTCCTCCTGACCCGCGCTACAGCCCACGTTGAGGTGGCAAACAACAAGCCAAGCTAATGGGTAAAACTGTTGGAACGTGACTTTTGGTGCTGGGACAGTAAACACAACCAATAGAGAACCAGAAGAATATTGTGTCAAAGGAAAGTACAAAAAATACAACAATGAATCAGGTGCTATCGGGGGCAAATCGATGGCTTACTCGCAATGACATAGTTTGATTGTCTGCTGCTGGAATTAGGAGGTGACTAAATTGCCTTGCTAATACATATGATGTTGGCTTACGTCGGCCAATCGGGCATTCCAGTCAGAAAAAAACTGATATCCCACTTACCTAGTAGCAGTCGATTGAAGAACAGGTGGAATATTTATACCCCAAGAGGACACGTAATCAGAGATCATCAGCAGCACCACTCTGCTGAATGCTGCTTGACATTTGGGTTGACCTGGGGACCTCTTCCTAGCATTCCATCTCCCAGCTTCTTCACCCACTTTCTCTTATCTCCCAGCTTCTCCACCTCCCTTTCTCTCATCCTCCACAGCTTCTCCACCTCCCTTTCTCTCATCTCCCACCTTCTCCACCTCCATTTATCTCCTCCACAGCTTCTCCGCCTGCCTTCCTTTCATCCTCCCAGCTTGGGGGTGATCTGGTGCAGAGAACTATGTACAATATTCCCAATAGTCGTTGAATGAGGTCCGGACGGTGAGTGTTGTAGGGGACAGCAGTAGTCGTCCTGGGTCAGGGCAGGAGTGGGCCAGCATGGCCAACGGAGGATTGTTTGATGGGTGAGATTGTGACAAGCTAAATGTGTGAAATCTTCTGTGTACTTAGACTTCAATATATTCACATTTTACATTCATATGTCCCTTGAATTTCAATTGATGAGAAATTTGAAAAAATTACAGCATTCAATCAGCTTGGTTAGCATGTGTTGAAAGTATTAAAGACTAACCATCAAAAATACTAAAATCAAACCACTGTGACAGCAGAAAACAGACATGTATGTAATCATCATAATCCTACTTCTGTTTGTAATGGGCTCAGATTAGAGCCAGCGATGTGATTTTGAAAAGTGACATCTCCTAAGTGCCAATTTCAACAAATGACGATTGCGATAATGTGTGTTTCACCAGATATGTATATATACAATTCTTTGGTAATCAACCCTACTACATGACAAAACAATACCAAATGAAATGTAATGTTTGTACATAACTGTAATTAGGTAGTTAGTGATTTGTATTGTGAATTAGAACCTGTTCCCATCACCACAGGTCACTGTCACATTGTTCTGTTTAACAAATGTGTTGGCTGCTAGTGTGTACATACTATATACTATGTATTATTCATTTATACAATACAGAAATGTCCAAATTTAAAATTTCATTCTGACAATAGATCTTACATCTATTTTATGGTTCATAAAAAAAACTAAATAATCACTTTTTTACGATACAAATTTATATTTGTGTGTACGTTGTGACATATATGTATGTTTTTATTTAAATATTCAATTTCAATTTAAAGATGCCTAATTTGGGTTGCTCTTAAAATGTAGATGGCTTCGGAAAACATCATTATAAAGTATTCAACCTTTTAGTAACCACACAATTGTCCATTGTATGTTGTAGGTGTCAGTTGAGTGATGTCAGAGGACACCAGCTGATAAAGCGAAGTTATATGATGTCACCAGCTGATTAGGCGATGTTGCATGATGTCTCCAGTCTATGAAGCAATGTTGGATGATGTCACCAGCTGAATAAGTCATGGTGGAGGATGTCACCAGCTGATTAAGTCATGTTGGAGGACACCAGCTGATCCAAGGTTGCCAGCATGTATCCAATCAGATTCCAACCACTTTGAAGACTTGCTCAGAATGTTAATCCGGCACTTATCAAATTCATCGCATGTCATCCCTGCAACTGTTATAAGACAAGATGAAAGATTAAAACAATCATGGCACTTAAAAACTCAAGATGGATGAACAGGGAAAAAAATGTTTTGGACTGTTATATACTATTGCAACACATCATCAGTAGGAAAACACTAAACTGTGTTACAATGTCCTAATTCCAGCTCACATTCACTAGTAGTGGGCAAAACAACACTTGAAAGAGCCAACATTGGTAACAACGGTATTTAGTTCACTACTCTTCTTGGATAAAGTTTGTGTTCTTATAGGAAGTTTTCAAACAAAGAGGTGCAGCCTCTACAAATATGTTGTCATGTTGTCTTCATTATAATTGTATAAGCATTATCAGTATAATATGTAAAACCAACATTGAGATCAATAGTATTTAATAGTGCTCTGGTATCAAAGTCCAACAAGCTTACAATCTAATAAATAGTTTTCATTTTAAAACAGGAAGTTTCCCACAATTACCACATACAATATATGGTCAGAGCCAAATGTTAAAATACATTTAACATTTTCAGTAAAATAAATATTGTAGATTATATTTCTATTGTACATTTGTTTCTATTCTAAATGTCTTTAGATGTGTTTTGTACTTGTATATGTCATCATGTTAGCTGGTTCTTAGTTTGCATATTTGGCATAATTTACATATCTTGGAAAGGGACAACTATTTCCAAATTAATATTCTGTTCTTGTGAGTGTGGGTCGTTGTAGCCACACACCTCTAAATGTTGACACAACACAGATTAAAGATTAAACAGGAGCTACCGGAACCATTAGAAGAGATATTTTCCTAGAGATCTTTATGTATCACATTTGTCCTGCTAGTCACCTTTGGCCTGTTTTTTCGGCGACTCCTTCTCTCAACCTAAACCCTTTCGTGTGTGGTGTGAAGTGAAGGGATCTTTTGGGTTTTCAGTAACCATTTTGTTGGGCTGGAATTTACTTGTTGCTATAGGTAACATTTAATTAGAATAGCAATCATGGCAGCCCAACTCTTTCAGTTGTATAAGCATTTTGCTCAAACCACTGTGCCAGTAAAACCATGTTCCTTGAAGCAAATCTTGTCATTGTTGAGATTTTTTTTATCATAAGCATTTTTGTATAATAAAGGTTCTATTTTAAAGAATGTGTTGTTTACTTGTTTTATTGACTGGATGGTTCGTTTACAGTGTTTACTGTTTTAGTTGAATGGCCACTCGGCATATCCACACACAGTTCTGTTAAGGTTCCCTAGTTCCCTAGGCTACGGGTATATCATTAGATCCCATACAAATCTTGAAATCTAGACAGGGAACTGTCTATATCAATAAGACTGTCCAAACCAAGGGGTCTAAGCTTAAAAATTTGTAATCCTAATAAAAGTTTATCTCACTCGATTACACATTTCTGTTTTCTTTTTTGTAAAATGATATTAATGTATAATATTCCACAATAGAAATGTCATGAAATAACAGGATATTTTATTGTGGCTATAGCCCAGCTCAACATCGTTTGAACAACAATGGATGGTTGTAGTTCAAACACACCCACCCACAAACATGCACACACGCTCACGTGCGCACACACACAGACAGACAGACAGACAGACAGACAGACAGCTCTGTGGCTTGGGGACAGCAGGGGATCACAGAGGAGTGTAATAACACCCAGAGCTGCTGAAGCCACCTCAGTACACTGCAACACACACACACACACACACACACACACACACACACACACACACACACACACACACACACACACACACCTGTCCACTATCCCAACCCTCCTACTCTATGATTGCATTTATTTGAAGGCCATCCCTAAAATAAATAATGCCCATATGTCAATATTCGTGGTCCCCTTTTTCACTTTCAATCATTTATGGAATTTCCAATTATAATTGACCAAGTATCTGACTTAATTTACACATGCCTTACAGCATTTTTTATTTTTGCAGACGTCGCTGTTGTGTAAAAAAACAATTATTTAATCGCAATAATTGCAATACCAATCTAAATCAATACAAATAAAATACTGCTTTGCATTGATGATTTGAGTATCATTTAGTAACATTATATATAGGCCTTAAATGCATATGTTTTGAAAAGACATGCATTTAAGGTATAATGCTCAAATGTTCATTGTGGCATCAGTGGCTGTCTCTGAAAGGACTGGTTAACATGTGATCTATTGGTGCGTTGGATTTAGATGTCCGTGAAAATGTATGGGTGGAGTCAATGGTTTTG
Organism: Lota lota; assembly: GCA_026745465.1. Lineage (NCBI taxonomy): Eukaryota > Metazoa > Chordata > Actinopteri > Gadiformes > Lotidae > Lota > Lota lota. Next base: position 8,877,674 of record JACYXH010000216.1, on the reverse strand, counting down.
GTTATAGTAAATTCTAAACGAAATTAAATATTGTAAAATTTGTACATTAACGCAATATTGTTAAACTTTTATATTTTTATTTATTTTATTTTATTTTATTTTATACGTATTTTGTCCATATTCACTAAATACTGTGATTTGTAAAACATGAATTCAGTTATCCTATCGTGAACTGGCACACTGTTTAGCCAATAAAATGGCACTGTATTATTTGACTGGCAGGTACTTGACCAATACGAAGACCGCTACTGTCTTCGGGTGATAGGTAAATTGTAGTTGGGGGAAGGGGTCGCTGAAGTTGACGACACCGCCATCTTGAAAAGTATCCTCAGATAATCTACGTTTTCGCGCCCGTCAGAATCAGTTTTAAACAATTTATTTTTATAAACGTAGTCGCACGTTATGTCAATGTTTATTTAGTGGTGGCGTCGGGCTAATGGTTGAATAAGCTACATGCCGGATACGTGTCGTATGCTGTTGTTTATCGGTAGGTACACTGGCCAGTTGATGCACTTCTCGTTGAAAAGACAAGAACTGACGACTAGCTAACAGTCTTCCATAGCCGGCTATTGCTAACTGTAGCAAGGAGCCTACTTGGCCATCTTGCTTTTTGCAGTATAAAGGTTACTTTGACAACATACACTGAATATTATACCAAGTTAAATCTTCTGGAGCGAATATGACAAAGCCCATATGACATGTTTTAGTCAGATTAATGAAAAGGGTTTGTTTCTTTGGTCCACCGTTTATTTCCATGAACCGTTCCCTGTACTATGTTAGTTGTGTTAGCTAGCAGAAGCTAGCTGTCAACGCAAACACCATCGCTAGCATTATATCTCAGCCAGCTTTACGTGATTCCTGCAACTCAAACGTTATTGTGCTGAACACTAATTAACTGTGTTCGTTGGTGTGACTTAATTCGCATAGTCTGTTCGCATATTATGAGCCTGACTAACGTTCCCAATGCTAATTGGAGACTAAAGTTACAATGTTAGATCTGTGGCCAACCTTAGTGAAGGAGTACCTGGCTCTGGTCTTCAATATGGCAATCAGCTTAGAATAGCTCTACTTTAGAATGGCTATACTGTAAGTGTAAACAGTGGACGCACTAGTGCTGCAGGTGGAACGTGTCTCCACAACATCTGGGATGCAACAATGTCATCAGCAGCAATAACGTTAAACGTAATACACCTTACAGATTACAATTTCTGTTAGTAGAATAAAAGGATCGGAGGGGAGATTGACGATATTACCATGTTATTAGCACAAAACAAGCACACCAGGATAACGAGGTTATTAGTGTGGTTAGGTTTATGCTTTAATGAAGTTAACTACCTTATGGGTCAGGCCCAGCGACTGGTGTTAATCTAACTATTCAATCTGTTGGTGTTGGCTGACAATCCAAATGGTTGGCAGTGTTAATAGGAACCTTTCTGATTTACCACTCAATTTATGGGCTTAGACCTAGATGGCCATGACCTGAACATACCTTTCCTAGTACCATTCTCTAACATTATTTTGAAAAGCTGTGGAGAAATCTTCTTAAGCTTGATTGATATGCGTGGGTTATAGACTCAATAGGAAACAGAGTATCTTTGGTCTTAACATCTCTGGCTGACTGATTTAACTTTTATTTACAGCCAGAGCCAAGAGCCTTAGACTATAGGGATGCAATCAATCAAGACAAATATGGGAATCAATTGTATCATGTTGTTTGTAATAGTAGAGGAATACAATAATATAATGAGGAATTCAAGCTAAATTACCTGTAGTATACATTTAAAATTGTTAGTGTTTTTCTACATACCCCTGCGTTAGTACTAAAGTCAATAGTAGATGATACCTTCTGAATGTAAAGCATATGCTGTGCAAACTAAACAAGTTAACCTTGACAGATGGAGTCTAAGGTAATGGCTATGAGTCCACATGACATTGGAATGAGATGGTACGGATTGTAGATTGGTAACCAAACATTCAGTATCCCATGTGCTTGACCAGCAACTTGTGTCATTTACCATAGGCTACCAGGGATATTATAGCGCTATCCACTAGTTTTACTTAGAAACAGTTTTACATTTTGTAATAGTCTCCCATTGTGGTGTTTCCTTGTGTCTTCCATTTCCCCGTGTCTTTTAATGCACTGTTCAGGAATAGCGCTCCTGATTTAGTTGTATTCTGCACAATGACAATAAAGGTTTTCTATTATATTCTATGTAATTTGCTTTTATGTAGAGACACAATTAAAGCAGCAAGGCATTAAATCCAAATGTTTTAGATTGAACAAGGCTATTGCAGGCTGTAATTGTGATTGTCTTCTGATGTGTAGCGTTTCTTGTCTACTTCAATCCAGATGTAAATCAATGTATGTACGTAACGTGATAATGCATATGAGGATTACTTGTCAAGTTTGGGCAGTGTCTCCAGATGACACGATGCAAGGGTCTTAACAGGCATGCAACATTACCAAAATAGGTAATCTATGTGAGTTGTGTAGATCCGATGAGAATGTTTTTTTTTGGGGGGGTGGGGGTCAGGGAGCCAGCCTAGTATATTAATTAGGGCACTTATAGTTTGCTTGCTTTTCTCGGAATCAGGCAAAGTTGTTGTTTACTGCATTTCCACCACGGCCTAAAGACACTAGCCACTTGCGTGTTCTTTTCACTTTTTCCACCCCTAACCTGTTTGCATGCCTGGCTTTAGAAGGGTGGGATTCACAATTCCATGAAACACATTCTCTGTATTCAAGTGGCTTGGTGGTAACTCAGTGCTGTTGTAAGTATAAAAAGTAGGAATGCACGATACATTTCAGCTATCTTCTTGCAATTGGCTGAGAATGACAAAAAAAATTACCAGATGAGTTGTGCGGATACAACTTATTAATTATGTGTCAACAACATTCACACTCGTGGAAAGACTTTCATATCCTTTTTGATTTAATTATTTCGTATTTTCAGTATGCTGACCTGTCTCAGGTAGATGAAAGGGTGAAAGTGGAAAAAGTATTAAATCACAAGGCTTGTAATTGATCTGGCATACATTTAGTATGGGGTCAGTACTAATAAAATGTATTTAGGTCATCAGACTATATCATATAAAAAATAATTATTTCCAAAAAATGAAAATCTTCAGACAACTATTAAGACAAGACGGCATTGCTGAAGCCAAACTGTTGTTTGAGACATGTGGTCAAGCTGTCATGTTGTAGAATTTCTATCAACACTTTATACTCTTGTACTATTCTCTCAGGTGTTTGCAGTTGATGTTTTGAGGAGCTGCTGGGTGCCACTGCTGCTGTATGTGTGCTGCTGTGTCTGTCTGTCACCACCTTCTGCCCAGCAAGTCAGCCTGTAATGGGCCACAACTCCCAAAGAGTAGAACACGCCTTCTCATTTTAACCCCAATTCCAGTCTCTGGACTCCACACACACGCAGGTGGGCATGGAAAAGCTATTTGTTACCAGGAATACAAAAACCCTCGATCTCTGATTTTATTCAGTTATTTCTGCTGCCATCTAAAGGTTGAAATCCAATAACCACAGTTTATACCAAAGAAACCAAACACGCAGAGCTCTGGTATGGGTACCAAATTCTCTTTCATATAAAAATAATGTATAATTTCACGAACATGGATTTGGCCATGAAAAACATTTATAACATTTCCAAAGCATGTCTGGTTTACTTTGAATGAATAGTGAAATGAGTCAACATAACCACATGCATAATTATCCATATCCATATCTACCTCCAACAAAGTGTGATCTCCAGATCCGTCACCTGTAACCACAATTACGTTTATGATAAGATTTAAATTATGTTGCATAAAGGTAATTCATGAAAGAGATAATGCAATCACACTTCACCACTTCGGGATAGGATGCCTATTCTGATTTTATCAAGTCCACCTTGAAATGTATGGTGTTGTAACTTGGAAATGTATGGTGTGGTGACTTCTTGCATTTAGAGTCATGTTTTGGAAGTTTGACCTCCACACCACATCTCACATCGACACGCTGTTGGAGAAAGAAGATGTGACGCTGACTGAAGTGATGGACGAGGAAGATGTCCTCCAGGAGTGCAAGGCTCAGAACCACAAGCTGGTGGACTTCCTGCTGAGGCCTCAGTGCATGGACGACCTGGTCACCTTCATCACACGGGAACCCAATGCTGATGTAGAGGAAAAGGTCAAATACAAGTAAGGCTGTATTCAGGCATTGTATTCATTATTTTCGTTATTTTGTGTAGCTTAATTTAATGCAACTAGTATTTCATTTGATAAAAAACCAAATGAGCTATTAATTTTAGGCCAATATGTAAGCATGAGTCATGTTTTGCTGACTGATTGTACCTACTTTTTTATTTTAAAGTGCATCAAAAGAGGTCAAGCATTGAAACCTTTGAGTTAATTCTGTAGGTACCCCAACATATCGTGTGAGCTGCTGACATCAGACGTGGGTCAGATCAATGACCGTCTTGGGGAGGACGACAACCTACTGATGAAACTGTATGGCTTTCTCCAAAACGAGCCACCCCTGAATCCCCTACTGGCCAGCTTCTTCTCCAAAGTCCTCTCCATTCTTATTGGGCGCAAGCCAGAACAGGTACAAACCCAGTTAGTGGCCCTGGCTTGCGACTTGTGGATGTTTGCATGTGTACATGTTTACTTGGCCACAACACTGCCCTTGTTCTTGAGACGGATCTAAGCAATATTACGCGAGAGGATGTGCACTTCAGTGACGCTTACAGACCTGGGCGCAAGCGCCTCTCTCCTAACCGCTCACTTTCATGCCAATAATGACAGTAAAGCACACCCTCAAGTGTAATATTGCGATTACGCCACAGTTACCAGCTAAATAAAATGTAATTAAATTGTAGTGCTATTGTGGGGCAATTCTCTCAAAACATAACACACTTTTTGTGAGTCAAATCATGGAGTGGCTGTGGATGCAACTAGACCATATACATCTCGTAGACAAACAAGATATAATAACTTATTGTGGTTCAATGCATGTGTGTTTGTGTGCATGCATTGTTTTTCAGATTGTAGAGTTTCTGCGGAAGCGGGAGGACTTTGTAGACTTGGTTATCAAACACATCGGGACGTCGGCCATCATGGACCTGCTGCTCAGGATGCTGACTTGTATCGAACCACAGCAGCTAAGACAGGACGTGCTTAATGTGCGTAGACTGTGTAATAGCTATGCCTTGTTTGTACATAGGATGTTTTGTCTGTGCACAGCCGCAAGTGTAGCTCATCTCATCATATTTATATTTATGAAAGGTGTACACATCCTAACTCTGAAACTGAATACTACAAAAGACAACTTGATTCAAAATGTGGTGCTAATATTTCAAATGCCATTGCTGCTTTGCGATTGAGTGTGCAATGTTATTTTCTTTCAGTGTTTTGTTATTGTTGTATTTATTGGGCCATCCAACATTTATTTGTCTCCCACTGCAGTGGTTGAATGAAGAGAAGGTAATTCAAAGGCTGGTGGACATGGTACAATCTAGTCAGGACGAAGACGTGAGTCATTTAATTAATATTTCACACATTGTTATTCAACCCAATACAAATAATCAAAGAAGACATTGTTGCAAAGTTTTGATCACATAGCAATATTAATGGAAGCAGTGGGTATTGGAACAACGATTTTAAACATTGTATGGTTTAATATATTCTGTATTGAACTATGAATTGGTAGGTTTATATAGTTATATTTTTACCTTATCTATGTATGTATGTATGTATGTATTCCACACGGCCCATCTTGGCCTTAACAGAGACATTCCAACGCCTCCCAGTCTCTGTGTGAGATCATCAGACTAAGCAGAGATCAGATGTTCCAGGTTCAGGGCAGCTCTGATCCAGACCCCCTGCTGGCCACACTGGAGAAGTACGCTCTTTGTTATATAATAATAATAATAATAATAACTGCTTTTATGCATGATTCTTTTTATAGAAATTTCACATTTGTGTGAAATAAAACAACTTCCATCTGCTATTCTCGATATTTGCGCCCCCACAGCAATGTGCAGTGTCTTAACAAGAGGCAGCTTTTTATGATCTTGGTTGTGTGTAGTCTGTACACTGTCGAAAGACATGTAATTGCACCCGCCTGCAATTTTTTTATCCACACATTTCATTTGCAGCATTGCAGCATTGTTGCCAGGACTGTAGTGAAAGCTAATTGGGAAGTGAATGGAACAGGCTTTGTGACAACTTGTATAACCTTGCCCTCAACATCTCAGTGCCTTTTTGTTTAAACAATTAATTTTAAGTATTTGCCCTCATGCATCACAGAAGCAGAAGACACAACTAGGTGAATTTGACCAAATACTTTGCGTGCAATGCTTAATTAACATGCATTACCAAAAAGCTGTAATGGGGAGAAAGGTATAATTTACAGATTGGTGGTTTAAACCCTGCTTTATTGTTTGTCTGTGATCCTCCGATTACCAAGTTAGTCATTTCTTCCAGCTCCATTGTGTGTTCAATGTTATTTTTTAACAACCTTTTGTTTGCATTTCTTCTCATCAGGCAGGAGACGGTGGAACAACTGTTGTCTAACATCTTTGACAAGGAGAAGAATGAGTCCGCTATTGTCAGTGTTATTCAGATCCTCCTCACGCTGTTTGAGACAAGGAGACCAGCGTAAGTCTGAATAATAATAATAATGATGATGATGTTCTAGGTTTGTAGTCTATATTATTAAGGAGGTTGGGTTTCTATTAGGACTGTTGGAAAGAATTTCGAGAGTCTAATATAATTGGAATAGTAAAAAAGATTTACTCTCGAATGTTGAATTGAATTATTTTTTCTATAAATGTGTTGACTAACATAAGCAAATCTCGCCCATCTCGCCTTGGCCTACCCACATGTAAAAACAAAATGCTTTTGTCACGTCACGCCTGATGAACAATAACGAGTTTTACTTTTTAATCCAAGTTTAAAATAGTGTAGCAGATGAGGTGGATTATGATAAATGGGTGTGTTTTGGAGACGTTCGTTTTTGAGGTTATTTCCCTTTTCAATAACTAAAATAGGCGATCACCCTTTCGTAGAAAGTTGGTATCCAAAACGAAACTGTTGCAATACAACCGCACACCTTCATGTTATCAAAAGCAACCTATATTCACGTACCGAGGTGCAATTAAATATTCGCTTGTAGCGCCGACCGCTATCAAGATGAATGATCAATATATATAACAAATAGCGATAATTATAGATTTATGATTGTAGTTTACCACTATGGATGCAGTAAGAACACTGTTGAGAAACTTAAATAGGCTGTTGCCTCCGCCATGTCCTACAACTTGTGGGTCCATGGTGACTGACAAATATGCCCGAATGTGGTTGGTTAAAGTTACTTATTCTCTGGCGAGAGCCGTACAAAATCTACCTTGATGTAATAAAAATACACCAAGAATTAATGTCGCCTTTTTGCAAAACGGAAATCGCGTTGTATGTGCACAATCTCATTTGTTGTTTTATTGTCATCGGAAAAAATTGCAACCAATAATCACGTTCAATGTAAAAGGACCGTACAACGCAAGTCGTCAGTCACAGCTAAGTCGAGAGGCGGTGTTAATATAATATCCTCTTGGCAAGAAAGAAATGTTTATTGGTAGAATGCCCTCTAGTGGACAGAATGTTTAATAGTGGCATTGGCAATGCATAAGCCTGTATACAGTGTATAGGTACATAGTAAATATTAAGAATAAGCTAAATTTGAGCTTTGAAAATTTGTATATTATTAGAATATTTAAAATAATAAGGAATGAAATTTGAATGGGATTATAGAGGAAGATTGACAGCTCTAGTTTCTATGTTGTAGATTTGTAGTCTATAATATGATGAATGATGTTGTCTTTCCATGTTGTAGGTTTGTATTCTATAATATGATGAATGATGTTGTCTTTCCATGTTGTAGATTTGTAGTCTATAATATGATGAATGATGTTGTCTTTCCATGTTGTAGGTTTGTATTCTATAATATGATGAATGATGTTGTCTTTCCATGTTGTAGATTTGTAGTCTATAATATGATGAATGATGTTGTCTTTCTATGTTGTAGGTTTGTAGTCTATAATATGATGAATGATATTGTCTTTCCATATTGTAGGTTTGAGGGTCACATGGATTGTCCTCCAGGAATGTCCCACCCTCTGTTCTCAGTCAACCACAGCATCCTGGAAGCTGTCAGGCCCAGACTCAAGGACTTTCACCAGCTTTTACTTGAACCTCCCAAGGTACAAATGCAGACCAAACATCACTATTCAATGCTTGGCAAACAGTTGTGGCTTTGCTAGGGATGCTGAATATATTTAGAGCCAAGCATATGCTGCACAGCTAGACTTCCACTGGATTTTTCAGGTACATTTGGTTAGCAGCCATTCACACTCCATGGCCAGGAATGCCCTTTGGCATATATCCAGAATGGAATATAAATAAATGTAAAAATAATAATAAAATAAGTTCACACATAGTGTTACTTTCCATTGTTGATTTGGTGTTAGTTTTGCACTGAATATTATTTATATTAAATGACTTGTAACTGATGTGTGATGCTGAGTAAAGAATCCTCATTTAATTGAAGAAAAACATTAGCAGCACTGTACTAACTTGTATGCACTCATATTTCTTTGAACCCCAACAGAAAAACATGATGAAGACAACGTGGGGGGTTTTGGACCCTCCAGTTGGCAACACAAGGCTGAATGTGGTCAGATTGGTAGCCAGCCTTCTGCAGAGCAACACGCACACCATCAATACAGAACTCATCAACCTAAACACGTTGGGAGTCATATTAGTAAGTAACCCACATTGGACCAATTGAAAGCTATTTATTTGCCACAGATCATATAGGTAGATGGGTAGGTTGACAAGATATGTCGGTGCCTCAACATAAATATCTATAATAGTAACTTTTATGTCATAGTAATAATGGATACATTTTTAATACTATCCCTCTTTGTGTTTCTTTCCAGGACATGTATTTCAAGTACATCTGGAACAACTTCCTCCATATCCAGGTAGAGATCTGTACAGCCATGATCCTGGCCATGCCCCCTGCCCCAACCCTCAGCCCTAATGGCCAGACAGATGCAGAACAGGACTATGCCAGGGAAAGCCTCCTCATCAAACATGTAAGTCTCTGACTTGTAGCTGTGCCAAATCTACTTTTCACTCTCATAATAGTATCATTACAACAGAGTGGTCTAAATGGCCCCTTGAGGGACAAATATAATATTTAGAATTGCATTGCGATGATTTCTCCTCTCCTTTCCAACACATTTTCCTGTTTTCCTTGCAAATGATAAATTATGACCAGTCAACCATGTCCATGTAAACGTGTAACCTGGTTTCCCAATATTATAAAACAACCATTTTATCTAGCAGTTGTATTCTACTGTCCAATTGTATGAATTCTTTCGTCAAAGTTTTATTTTATTTTAATGCAATTTGATAATATGAACCTAATTGTGACCAGTGCGGAGATCCACACAAGAAATTCCATCCAATAACTTTGATACATCTCTTGACTCAACTTTGCTTTCTCTTTAACAGCTGTTTGAAAAATGCCAGTTTATACAGAGAATTCTGGACGCATGGACCTCCAATGAAAAGGAACAGTGAGTATGTGTGTGTGATTATGGTGAATGGATTTTCTAAATAATAATTTATTTCTGTATCAATAAAATTATTAGTAATTTGAATTAGCAATCACTGAAAGGGTAAATTGCCAAGAAACCTGGCTATGAGTTTCTTCAAATGGCATGTTTGATCACAAAGCAAGTGTGTATATACTTTATTTTTATGATCAGAATTTAATTAAAGTAATTATCATCTTCTCTGACCGTAAATCAGGGTTGTAATCAGCACCACCGATCTCCCAGCTGGCCTGAATGTCACTGCCTGGCTTGTTGATATATTGGGTTCTTCTTAAGAATGTACATGTACATTTAGTGCTTTGTGATGAATATAATAATTTATGAAATGTAATGCTAGGTCTAGGTTTGCTAGAAACAAAAAATGTTGAGTTTGGAAACAAATGGGTTATCTTCACTGTGTGTGTGTGTGTGTGTGTGTGTGTGTGTGTGTGTTTGTATCTCTTCTATTGTAGAGCGGAAGGTGGCCGTCGGCGAGGCTACATGGGTCACCTGACCAGAATATCTAACTCTATAGTTCATAACTGTGACAAGGGCCCAAACGGACCGCAGATTCAACATATTATCTCTGGTATGGATCTTCTTTCCTCTCCACTTATTTATCTTTATTCAACTTTTCTCCCAACGAACGTCCAATAGTGTTTCTGTCTAGCATTGACTGTTGGCTCTTGATTCTCTGGACTCGAGTTGTTTAGTTAATCATATTACTAATAATCAGGATTAGGAGGCTGGCAACTGGGTTTTTGTTTCCAGATAAGGATCTGATACGGTTAGTTATTTCAGAGTGACTTTTTACTGAACGTGCCACAACATCATACAATACTACCAAAGTTATTAAGTGAAAAGTATTCTATACAAACTATTTGAGCCACAGCCCCCGTCAAATACTACTGTCAGCTGTATTGTACAAGGTGAAGATTTCCACTCTTCATGTTATTCATTGTTCGGGCTATAGATATGTCACTGATACCAGATATCCTTGATGGAGATACTGAAACCAGGTTCTAAACAAGAACCAGTTTGAGCCCGGTTTCCGTCTTATCACGACTCAACTTCTGTGTTTTGCATGCTGCATGTGTTTCCCTGCAGAGCTCCCAGAGGAAGACAGAGAAAGATGGGAGTCCTTTATCTCTGGCCAGCTGTCAGACACAAACAAGAGGAACACTGTTGACCTGGTAAGATGTGCAGTTTTGGCCTGTGAAATGATATATACCACATGGAAGAGTTTAATGCAAATTGAACATCTACACATTGATTCAAAAGGTGTATGGCCTGTGCTTCCAAATGACTTGGAAGTTGTAATGTGTTCACTATCGCAATCTGAGCTTCTTTCTTTGGGGGGGGGGGGTCACTTTTAAGACGACTATGGAAAAGATATGCTTATTGACTACTCTCTTTTCCCTGCTAATGAACAGTAGGGTAGAATGTATGTATGTATGTATCTGAGAAAGTAGTAACTAAAGCTATATTTGTTGTGCAGGTGAACATGCACCACATCCACTCGTCCAGTGATGATGAGGTGGACTTTAAGGACACTAGCTTTCACCAGGACTCTTCTCTACAACAAGTAAGATGCACATATGCAAGCGTGCACACCTATATATGTGTATATATATATATATATATATATATATATGTATATATGTGTGTGTGCGTGTGTATGTATATGCATACATTCATGCAGACATACATACATGCATACGGCAATCCTTTAATTAGCTTCCTAATATCTATTTTTGTGTATGCCTTAATCATACACTTACCACATATTATACCAGCAAATGTGCCCCTATATTTAATATTGTTAATCTAAACTTGGTCAGGATTTATAGTGCAGCTGGTTTTGATCAAGCATGAAGACTAATGTGTCCATTTGAAAAGCTCAAATTGATTCCGTGTATTCACACTGAACCCGTGATATGTACTAAAGATTACAATTAAATCGAAGCAATTTTTCTTACTAACACGTTGGAGCATTTGACTATTGCATGCTTGTTATGTTGAACTATTCTAACCCAATGGAACTAGCTCTCTGTATTTAATATATATTCAAGTATACCTTTGTTATCTCCTGCATTACATATTCAGTTCCAGCTTTGTAGTGCTAAGACTATATCATTACCGTTGGTCCTGGGCTTTGCCAGGCCTTTTCTGATTATCAGATGCAACAAATGACGTCCAATTTTATTGAGCAGTTCGGCTTCAATGACGAAGAGTTTGCTGACCAGGACGATGTTGTGGAGTGAGTACTCATCCTGCATGGCTAGAGTTGTCCTCTGATTGTTGCTGTCACAAGAAAAGGGATGGTACACTTGTCAGAACACATTGGGAAAGGGTTCCCCACTCAAATTGGGTCTTCACAATGGTTATTGGTTCCAGATTTTCATCATATATAGGGCTTGTACATCGTGACGTCACTTTTGGAAGCATAGGAGCATTAGAATGTTAGTTATTAAGTTAGTAGTAATGTTTCTTTTATTAGTTTGTGTAGTAATTCATCTTGAAAGGATATCTCATTATGTTTTCAACTACCACAGCCTTTTCTCATGCGAGAAGTTGTAAAACAAAGTTTTCATTAGCATAGGTTATGGTATATTTACGTTGATTTAGTACAGTACTACAATTTTCTTGAGTCCTCTAAAAATGACGGAATATGGCAAAAAAAAAAATCCCATGATGCATTCTGATGTGCAAGTCCTATAGATAGTTTGAGGAGCATTTCTCTTGAGGAGCATTTCTCTTCAGTCAATCGATGTAAAGACATTAGGGGTGTAACGGTACGCGATTCGGTACGTACCTCGGTTTTCAAGTCTCTGTTTGGTATGATTTTGGTACAGCGTTAAATTAAAGACATGCAAAATCATTAGATTTCTTCATTTATTATGAAGTTGTAAACAGTGGCCAATTGGCCATCATTCCCTGAACAAAGGACAAAAAGGCACATCTTTAATCTTAAATAAACACATAGCTAGGTCAAGGTGTTATTTAAAGAAAATAAAAATGTATTTGTCCACATTGTCTGCAGTAATGGCAGATCTGCTTGCACTAATGTAAAAATAAAAGTGCTGGTTTGACTAGTCCGCTGAAATACAGATGGGAGGGAACTGCGTACTGGGGCTCAAATCACTTTGAACATGTGTTTAAACCATGGACGGTACAGTACAAATACGTGTACTGTTACACCCCAAAAATACACGACTATCGCATAACTTATGTGACCTCAAAAATGCTCTTCAAAGATCAGGAATATTACTTTAAAACGTGGCATAGGCTCTGGTCACACAAAAAAATCCTGGAAGATTAAAATATCCAGGTAAACAGCAATTCATGTGTTAATGATCGAGTATGCTGTCCCTTTCTTTATTTCCAAAACCTAGCTAATGGATATGGGTATAGTCTGCTGTTTGTGTTGTGGGTTCTAATGAGAGACTAATAATTTGATAGAAATATCTGCCAGTCCTTATGTTGAATTTGATTTAGTATCTTTTGAGCCTGTTTCCTTACTCTTTTTATACCTGAAGTTTATTTTACCAGCTTTCATGACAATCTTTGACTTATAAAACAATGTTTTATGTTCAGAACTGTGTCACAGTTATCTGAGCTGATGAACAGATTTGAAGTTCAGTTTTGTAGTTCAGTTTTGTCTGTATAAAACTGCCATGGATTTACCACGTAATTTCACTTCAGACTTCAGAGTTTTAAAATAGACCAAGATAAGACACACATTTGACTCATTGGAAACTGACTGAAAAAATGACTTGGTGGCTTACATAATTGAATTTTTACCGACCTATATTCCAGCAAATCCAGCCTCCTTATAGTTGATGATGGGTGAAGGGCCTTTGCTGACCATGGCCACACAAACCCTGATAACTCAACTCCTTCATTACACAAACCATTTTTAGCTTTTAATTTGGACAAACCATTTCTAGCTTTTGATTTGGACAATTGACTGAACTGAAGAAATCTATTACTAGCTGTCACTCAAGACATGTCCTCATGAGAAGGGATGAGCTCCTACCAGGTTAACCTTGTGCAAGTTGCTGCGTCTTTTTAAGAGGATGTTAATCAGCCTAACTCCTTTGCTATTACCCAAATAACCATTTGATTTGCTCCTATTTTGAAAGTATTAATTCTCACCTTTGTGAGAGTCTAGAGAGTAAAGACTGTTGGTGTGAGACCACTTGCCAATCATAATGGAGAGGGGCTGGATTTGTTGAATTCTTTTGTCTAATATGGTAAAATACAATCCCGCTTTATATCAGTGGTATTGCTTAAGCAGAAAGTTAAATCTGCTCCGGGTAGACACCCGTACAAATCTGTATATGCTGTGTAGGCTACAGAAAGGTTGCGTAGTTTGGCAAATGTAATACCTTACCACTAGGTACATTATGACTAGAATAATTTAAAGTAGGAGCAGACATGTATAAAACCATATTATATGAATTTATGTTGCACTTTAGAGTTGAGATGAATGTGCCCCTGAGGTTCCTCAAATGCAATAGTGGACATTTAATACTGGAGTTGGTATGTTGTCATATGTGTTTATGCCTAACGTTTCTAACTAAACTAAACTCTGTTCTCTTTAACATTGCAGTATTCCCTTTGATAGAATATCAGACATCAGTTTTTCACTGAATACAAATGAAAGTGTAAGTATCGATATTACGGATCATTATTTGTAGGGGAAAGTAAATGGCATTGAATGATTATTAAAAATGTGTTTTTGTTCAATTGTCACTGCTTTGCTCTATAATTAAGGTAATTTGCCTTTTCAACTCTTGTGGAGGGGAAAAAAGCATATTATTTATAAATGAATGGTAAAATTGTATTATAAGACAAAAACATAAGATTTGTTTTTGTCTTCTGGGACTATTGACTATGGCCTTGAATCAGAGTAAGCTACCAGTTTGGCTGTGTGATAGGGTTTCCCATCCTTCAACTCTTGCTATAGCTGTTACTGCACAACTGATTTTGCAAAGCGGCCATTATTGGCTTCTTTCTACTGGCCGCATTGTCGAGCCCTATTCAAGATAGAAACATGGGGAACGCTTATTTCACAAACTGTCGGTGAGGTGAGTCAGAGTTTGGTGTGATCTATAACGGTGTGACCACTTGTTTGTTGTTCCTAGGCCAACATAGCATTGTTTGAGGCACGCTGCAAGGAGAAGATCCAGCAGTTTGAAGAGACTGGCTCTGATGAAGAAGACATCTGGGATGAAAAAGATGTCTCTTTCGCTCCAGAGGCACAGAGACGCCCCAGGTCTTGCACACATCTTAATGACTCTTAATGGCTGCTCATGGCATTTATTACTTAACTTTGCAAATGACTAGCCCAAGCCCTAATGCGTTAACACACAATGATCTTTCAACATGGCATTGGGTTGGGTGTTGGGCTATCGACACCCAGGTGCTGTTGCCCAGAGGTCAATCAATACTGTTGAATTCATGGTTAAAATGATACAATACATGTACCAATATTGGAAGCTCATCATGGATTGTGAAGACTAACCTGCAGTTTGCTCAATGAGGATACATTTTAATTATAAATTAATAAATTCTGTTAAACAATGTGGTTGCATATTTAACCTGAGAACAGATTTTAGGATGTATGGGCTGAAGCACAAGTTATGGAAATCAGCTTTTTAAAAGATGTAGTCACTGCCGCAGTAAATATATGATCCACATATTGTGTCCTCTCCCATCACTGTTATCTGAATTATGTTTAAAAAAAGAGAGACTGATAAGATGTATACAATGTAATAAACCCTTTTAAGTTTAGGTGAACCCTGAAAGATTAGGAAGTATAAAGAGCTGGCCCGCTGACACCCCTTGTATGTGTCTGTTTAAACAGGAGTTCTGGCAGCACAGACAGTGAGGAGAGCACAGACTCTGAGGAGGAAGATGTTAAGAGGGATCCTTTTGAAGTCCCCGGTCTCAGCACTGATGACAGAATGGATGTCGATACAGGTACATATGATACTCATTGCTTACTTATGACATAATCGATACCAATGCAGGGAAAATGTGTTCATTGCAAAATGTTTATGTATTTGGTAGTTTGGGTGTATCGATCCCAAGAGTTGAGCATACTTTTTTCAGGCCCTGTGTGGACAGCAAACTTTGAAGACATCCCCATGGACACTGGCAACTCCACTGCACCCGCCCCAAGCCCCAACAGCTCCCCTTCATCCCCCCCCTCTTCCTCCATAGCAGTGGTCCCCAGTGCAGCCTGGAGCAGCCCCCCTACCCCCTCCAACTCAGAAACTAGCTGGGCCGACTTTTCTAACTTCCCCCATCTCAGGTGGGCACCTGATTACTACTCTATTTCTAAAGTACTGTAATAACTAGAGCTGCCGCAGTTACTCGATGTTATCGATCACATCAGAACATCTTTTTTTTTTTTAATGGTCCGTTCACTTTTTCAATTCTTTGAAATAATACTTTCCTATGTGATGTCGCAAAACATAATTGCTACGTGCACAACGTGAATTACCTTCTGCTCCACTTATTGATTGGCTTGATTTAATTTGGAGTTGCATTATCTACTTCAATAAGTAATACTTTTGATGCCAGTTTTCCACTTTTTTGTTATGATTTTTACACAATGTATTTATACATTATACAATGTCCTGTCCAAAAAGATTTGATTAAAATAACAATCGTAAGCAGCCCTAGTAATCACCAATGTTAAGGCATGTCGTAATTAGTCACTTAATTATGTAACTAATTGGTATGTTTTTCTGTTCAAAGTCCCAAAGACCCTCTGAGATGCAACTCTCCTGTAGCCATGGAAACCAGTGTGGAGACGATGGACCCGCTGGGAGTCAACGCACCCATGCAACCCGAAGGTGAACCATCAACCAAACACTACCTTTAAATCACAGGGCCATCAGCAAACATTCCTACTTTGTATGCCAATTTACCACTTCAAGGCAATGAATTACAGTATCTCACAAAAGTGATTACACCCCTAACATTTTTGTAAATATTTGAGTATATCTTTTCATGTGACAACACTGAAGAAATGACACTTTGCTACTATGTAAAGTAGTGAGTGTACAGCTTGTATAACAGTGTAAATTTGCTGTCCCCTCAAAATAACTCCACACACAGCCATTAATGTCTAAACCGCTGGCAACAAAAGTGAGTACACCCCTAAGTGAAAATGTCCAAATTGGGCCCAATTAGCCATTTTCCCTCCCCGGTATCATGTGACTCGTTAGTGTTACAAGGTCTCAGGTGTGAATGGGCAGCAGGTGTGTTAAATTTGGTGTCATCGCTCTCACGCTCCCTCATACTGGTCACTGGAAGTTCAACATGGCACCTCATGGCAAAGAACTCTCTGAGGATCTGAAAAAAAGAATTGTTGCCTGGGCTATAAGAAGATTACCAAGACCCTGAAACTGAGCTGCAGCACGGTGGCCAAGACCATACAGCGGTTTAACAGGACAGGTTCCACTCAGAACAGGCCTCGCCATGGTCGACCAAAGAAGTTGAGTGCACGTGCTCACCGTCATATCCAGAGGTTGTCTTTGGGAAATAGACGTATGAGTGCTGCCAGCATTGCTGCAGAGGTTGAAGGGGTGGGGGGTCAGCCTGTCAGTGCTCAGACCATACGCCGCACACTGCATCAAATTGGTCTGCATGGCTGTCGTCCCAGAAAGAAGCCTCTTCTAAAGATGATGCACAAGAAAGCCTGCAAACAGTTTGCTGAAGACAAGCAGACTAAGGACATGGATTACTGGAACCATGTCCTGTGGTCTGATGAGACCAAGATAAACTTATTTGGTTCAGATGGTGTGGCGGCAACCAGGTGAGGAGTACAAAGACAAGTGTGTCTTGCCTACAGTCATGCATGGTGGTGGGAGTGTCATGATCTGGGGCTGCATGAGTGCTGCCGGCACTGGGGAGCTACAGTTCATTAAGGGAACCATGAATGCCAACATGTACTCTGACATACTGAAGCAGAGCATGATCCCCTCCCTTCGGAGACTGGGCCGCAGGGCAGTATTCCAACATAACGATCCCAAACACACCTCCAAGACGACCACTGCCTTGTTAAAGAAGCTGAGGGTAAAGGTGATGGACTGGCCAAGCATGTCTCCAGACCTAAACCCTATTGAGCATCTATGGGGCATCCTCAAACGGAAGGTGGAGAAGTGCAAGGTCCACCAGCTCCGTGATGTCGTCATGGAGGAGTGGAAGAGGACTCCAGTGGCAACCTGTGAAGCTCTGGTGAACTCCATGCCCAAGAGGGTTAAGGCAGTGCTGGAAAATGATGGTGGCCACACAAAATATTGACACTTTGGGCCCAATTTGGATATTTTTACTTAGGGGTGTACTCACTTTTGTTGCCAGCGGTTTAGACATTAATGGCTGTGTGTTGAGTTATTTTGAGGGGACAGCAAATTTACACTGTTATACAAGCTGTACACTCAATACTTTACATTGTAGCAAAGTGTCATTTCTTCAGTGTTGTCACGTGAAAAGATATACTCAAATATTTACAAAAATGTGAGGGGTGTACTTTTGTGAGATACTGTACATTTAATAGTAAACGCTATTACCGCTGTTTTACCAGAAATGGCAATGTCCTTGCTGTTTGATAACTCGTTGAATCTTGAGCTATACAAACATTGTAAAACATGTTGGGTGGGTGATTGAAACCACTTCTCTGCCATATCTAAATCTGGAACATCAGTTCAGACCATGTGAACCTGTGTATCTTTTCCCCAGCAGAGTGTGATGGGTGGTCTGCGGTGGACCAGGGCCCGCTGTCGTCCCCCGCCCAAAGGCTCAGCAGCACTGAGGCAGAGGAGGCGGCCAGCGAGCAGCGTAGTGTGACCGAGACGGTGATCAACGGCTCCATGAAGGAAACGCTCAGCCTCACCGTGGACGCCAAGACTGAGACGGCAGTCTTCAAGAGGTTAGACGAGTTGGCACTAAAAGGCATTTCAAGATGTTAGAAATGCACTCATGCACAGGTGGATTTATGTGCATTAAAAGGCATTTAAACTTCCAGGTACCCTAAATCCGTGATTTTTGATTCAAGCTAGGTTAATAAGAGTTGTCTTGGTATCTAGTATGCATGGTCAGAATATTATAAAATGTGTATTGGTCAATACACAAAATAGATTTTTTTTTTTTGTTCTCTGTATCTTTAGGTAAACAGGGTGGGATTATTATAAGTAGTATTATTGATTTTTATACTGTAGCTTTATCTTTCTAGCAGTAAAGACGTTAGGTTGTTTTAAAGAAATTTTTTAAGTGCAGATTTCTGGGGTATCCCATGAAGAAACTTGACCAGCTTTTCAGCATTAATGATTGATGATGATTGATTAAGTGTGTTTTTGTAAATGTATCACAGTTGCATCTTGAGGGATAAAGTTGCATTCCTTCTACGTCTTGTTCATTAATTAACTTTTTAACTTGGAAATACGTCATATTATGCAAGTGAGATGCAATTCTAAAAGCTATTTAACATGGTTTAAAACTATTTAAAGTGAATGATTTCTCTTCTGCAATACATTGAACTTGCAGTGGCTTAAGTACATTTCAGCAGCAAACTGATTTCAATCTGCAGTTAAAATGCAGTCTAATTATCCAGCACTAGGTAACGGTCCTAATCACCATACAATATTTATGTGCCAATAATTTCCAGTCCTGTTGGAATGCAGCTGCATATTTATGAACGTGTTGTAGCGTGTTGATGGATTTTACTGGGACTCCATACACTAGCATTTCAGAAAATATGCATATTTGTGATACACTTGGGGCAGAGACAGTGATAAGTAGCAGATGCAGAGTTGAAAGGTGATGGAGGGGACAAACCGGACCTCTGGCAGCCTTTCTGTAGATGTATGATGCGTTTGGTGTTGAAGGGGGAGACTGGCTCAACAGAATGGTATGCCAAGTCATTTGCCATAGAAGCAGTGGCAAGTGACTTCACCTGCCACTAAATCAAGCAATGAATCAGAAAATACATATCCTGTGTTTCACCAAGAGGTGCTGTCCCTGCACTTATATTTCTCCATTTGGATATTCTTCATTGGTCTAAATATAGGTATAGCTATATGTAGAAGTGTATAAAGAAATTCAGCTTCATAAGTACTCAACTTAACAATCCAAGTAGGAAACAGTTAGTGACTTTCCTCACACAACATTCATAGAGCAAGGATACCAATCAAGATGCCAATATTGGGGGTGCTGCACATTTGAATCAGCTTCATGTGACTTGTCTGTTTTTGTCATTTCCATTGAGTGTCTTTAACCTCAATTCCAATTCAACAAACTCTAGAAACCATAACTCTGCATCCCCCCCCCCCCAAGTTGCCGATGCTGTGTCCAAGTTATGTGTGAGCCATTAACAACTTCTGTCATAAGACCTGGATGCTTGACTGTTGACTGACATTTACAAGCAGAGCTTCCTCTCCTCTTTTTCTTTCTATCCCTCTCTCTCTGTCTTGCTGTGCGTTGTGGGTGTGCTCTTCCTCAGGGTGTTGAAATCGTATCGGTATGTACAGCCACTCTTGAGACCAACCTGCAGCTGTGGTGTCTTGTTGTATTATCTTCATCCAACCCCCTCCCCTTCGTTTTGATTTTCTGCTCTCATCTTTCCCTCCATACTGCATGTCTTTCTACTAGGTGTGTCTTTTTCACCTTGCATGGGATGTAAGAATAGTATTGGTCCCCAACAGAATCGTATAGATGATCAGAGTTCATTGGTCGGAAAATCAATGAATGGGAATTCTTATATTAAAGCGTATACTACAGGTACATATCGATGCTTGACCCATTTTATTGATGAGCATTTTTTGGTTGACCTTGAACACTGAAGTGTTCCAATCTTTGGCAAGCTTGAAAGTATTTCCAATGTTCTTTTTAAAGTAATATGAGCTGGATTCATCTGGCTCAAATTGGGAATATCATTTGATAATGCTCCTCTTTCATCTTGTACAGATGCATGTTTTGTCCATTATGGCGAATGCTCTTTTGAGCAATTCAATTGAGTGAATACCTGTTTATTTAATCAAACGCCCAGGGCTCAAGAGGCAGATATGACAGAAATGTGAAGAAAGGTCTGAATACCTATACATGAACAAAGTGTTTATTCTGGCATCACTATAGCTTTTCTTGATTTCACAAAGGCATCAATTCACAACTTGCAATTCTTTCACTCTCAATCCTCTTGGTGTTAAGTCCCAAGAGGTTTTGGATCTCATCTTGAAATGGTGAAACATTAAAACCACCCCAGGGACAGCACCATTGCTGGTGAAACACGGTTATGGCAGGCGTTGTTTCTTATTGTTTAGTTTTTTTTTTTTTTTTTTTGGGCCAATAAATCATGAGATTAGCACGTAAAACAAACACTTTAGAGAATTTATTGAGTGTATTTTAGGGCATTAACCAGTTTATAGGGAGTGCTGTTTATAAAAAGCAAGACTGGATGGCTGGCACTGTGAAATGTTGGACCAATCAAAAAATGATGGCCTGACTCATATCTTGGCCCTGAAGGGAAAAAAGGGCAAACCCTAGACAACTCCACTTTTATTTTATTTGCTGAACATTTGGATGTTTGCGCTGTGCCTTCTTGTTTAGTGGTCAAGCTTCCATTGTCAATACCTCCATTGTTTACCTCTTGTTTTACACTTATGAAATCCATTATTCCATCCAGCATGCGTCTCCACTCACCATCTCGGTTTGCGTGTTGTTGTTTTTGTACAAGTTCTATGTGTGTTTGCATCTGTGTGTGCTGAAGGGTTTCATGGTCAATGTAACTTACATTTCCACCGTACTAACATGTTGGTGACGCTTGTTGCAGTGATGAAGAGAAAGCCGTTTGTTCGGAGGACAAGTACACTGTAGCAGAGGATTGTGATCCAGAGAGAACAGGCCCCAGCCCCAACACCACGTCAGGCCCCTGTCCCAAAAGCAGGTTGGTCCCCACGCTCTTGCACAAAAAAAACAACTCAACGTGGTGGCTTCTGGCCAACACAGCAACACAACAGTGGACACATGTTGTTTCATTGAATGTTCACTGGAGGGCACTACTGTTCACCCATCCTGAATGTGGCTCATTTCATTCTTCAGTCATGGCCGCCTGCCCCCTTTGTCTTCTCTTTGATCATTGGCTTTGTTTTTCCCGTCTTGTCTAATCTGTCAGTGGGGGCAGGTGTTGGGCCCCTGCTGAGGTTCCCAACGGCCCTTCGGAGACGGCAGCTGTAGAGGAGCCAAAGTAAGTCCAAGACTACAGACTGAATTCATCCTTGGAGATTTAAGTACAATAATAATTATACATAATATTGTAGGCTGTGAAAGTATGCAAGTGATGACAGAAAATGATGTCTATCAGTATGTATTGAGACTAAAGTACTTTCAGAAAAATGCACAGCTTTCCTTGCACCATAGTACCAAGAGCCACCTGCACAGAAAATCGATGCTTTAGATTATATTTGAAAGGAGACCAAAACCTATAGCTCACAATCCATTTAGCCTTTTCTTTAACATGTAGTATATAATATGTAGTATATAATGACAAACTGATCATTGTTGTTATAATATCTCTATATACCATTTGTGCATAATTGGTGTATAACAAATTGTGCATTTCTGTTCCTCCACACGTGGGTCTGAAGGCAGGATCTTAGCACGGTGTCAACGGAAGTAGATGTTAAAGGACCAGCATGAGGACGTGTGTCCCGAGAGCAGCCATGTTCCTGGCTAATCGGACGCCTGCTCCCAGATCACACAAACCAAGAGACATCACCAGGACCAGCAATACTTCCATAGGCTTAGCCCAGAGCGCCACACACACACACACACACACACACACACACACACACACACACACACACACACACACACACACACACACACACACACACACACACACACACACACACACACACACACACACACACACACACACACACACACACACACACACACACACACACACACACAGTTATAACATGATGAACTGAGAAGAAGAAAAAAAGACAAACTCGAAAGGATTTTTCTTTTCATTTGTTTATATACTATTGTTGTTATGAGGTGATGATGTGCAACTGATATCTTGCCACTCAAAAAAGTAATACGATGTTGCTATAGTTAAAGAAATGATTGTATGAATAAAATATTTTATAAAAAAAGAAATGGTATACAGTAATGGGAAGATAAATAACTAAAGAATGGAAATCGAGACGATTTTTAATATTCTCATGTACTGTCACCCAGCCCCGCATGAGCTGATAGATGAACAGATGTTGACGGGCTGCCACGTTCAGAAGTCACCCAGTTGCTGTCAGCAAAAGATTCCTCTGAGATTGCAATTGAAACAAACTTACAAAAACGATTTACTTAAAGGTTTATTTTGCCACAGGTATTATTTGTAAATGTTTTTTTTCTCTTGTATTCTATTGCATTAAGTCATACTTGACCAACCATTTTGGTATAGTTTTTAACTTATTTTATTATGGAAGTTACATTATGGTAATGTGATACTAATGAGGCATCCACAGGTTATTGTTTATGCATGTCACATTCACATAATAGTATGGGGATTTTGGCCAGTGTCAAACTGCTGCCTTTAGAATGGGAATGGGCCTGGTAGCTGATGTTGCTCCCACCTCACCAACTTGTACAACACTCCAAACGAGCCCTCTCGGTGTGTCTGAAAACTCTACAATTCCAAATTGCTCATGTTTCCATGTAGACTTGCTACACTTGGTCGATTGCGATGCAGGGTCCAGAAGCTTGACAATTTATGGTAAATGTGAATTCAGACCTGTTTTATTTTATTTTTTATAAATACTGTTGGCATCCCTTAGATACATTCAGCAGGTGTTAATAGAAGAAATGTCCGCACTTAAGTTTTAAATGTAAAAAATTTAAAGTTCCACGGAGGGATTTTGCCTTCGTATGGGCACTGCGATTAAGACTAGTTTATGGGGACAAGTGATTCAGAGCAAAATAGAAGTCCACAACTTGTAACTAAAATAAATATCTTGTGAAATAAATCATTCTTTTACTTCTGCTATTGTGCTTTTTTTCTCATCAAGTTAAATGTGTTCCTTCATGTCACTAAAGTGATTATCTCCTAACCCTAACCTTATCTAAAGGGCAGCCATTGTGAACACCATTGCATTTTGCAGTGACCGCAAATGCTTGAGTTGGGTGTAAACCTTTCATTCACAATTAGGATCCAGTGCTAATCTGAGATTACATTTAATTGAGCGATGATTAGCTGTACCAGTGAGCACTGATGGAGGACAGCATTTACTGCTGCTGTGGTTCATACATCGTGAGACCCAGGGAGAGTTTGTATTTGATGCATTGCCCACTTTTTATGACGTCCTGCCCATGACTCATGCATCTTGAAGTATGGCCTAATGTATGTTTAGTTGTTTCTTTACTGTTTTATTTGTTTACTTTTTGTCTAGATAATAAATTTCACCATTCAAGTAAAAATCATTTTCTTTTCTCCAATAGGATTTTTGTTCTGAATAATTGTTCTCCTATAATAAGTGCTTCCAGTTCGTTCGAACAAAAGTATTTGGTTATTGTGAATGATAATATAGGCTACAATATATATATAGGCAAAATATAGGCTACAATCTCAAATAGAAAGAGATGCATAATGTAGCCTACACTACACAGGTAGTTTAGGCCTCATAAGTATACTGGTAAAATGTTTTAACATGTCTGGAAAACATGTCATGAGCATGCTCATTAGCTTACGTCGCCCTTCCTGAGCAGGGAGTTCAGTTTGGCAAAACACCACCTTAACTGAACCTACATCAGATGATCAGCTAGTAGGCTACACCCTTTAAAGTAGCAGCTTGTTCTAAATCAGCCTACTTATATTTGACATGACAAGCTAGGGTAGGCCTATTAAATACCTACTAGTAGACAATGAAACATTGGTTCTTTTAGACTGCAGCGGTTATGGTAGGCTCTACCAGGGAAGAAGAAAGCATCGGCTGTTTTGTTTGTTTTAATTGAAGCAGCTTGTAATGAGGCATTATTTAACACATTATGACAAGCAGGCTCTAGTTCTATAACATGTATGAGTAATACCAATATAATAACAGTAGGCACTTAACCCATGGCTATGTGTTGAGTGCAGGCATACATTTGCATATATTTATAAAGTAAATTATCTACCTTGGTAAAACTAGCTTTGAGTCTGTTTAGAATAATATGTTATAAAATATGGGCTAAGAAAAAGTGATGCAACTAAAGACTACTCACTAAATATGTGGATTTCAAATATGAAAACCAACAAGAAAGAGTAAGGTATAGTTATAACACAGCAACTAAATAGGATGAATACTTGAAACAAATATTTCCCCTTTTTGAAAAGTCAAATGGACATGATATTGTGATGGAAGACAACCGACATCTTTGTATTTGTCCATGCATTGAGTCTGCTTGAGTCACCTAAGGACTTATGTTATTATAAAAAGAGCACAGATAGGGGATTCGTACTGATTACCCACAACAAAGAAATCACAATGAAGCATACGGATTAGCCTATGTAAGAAAATATGAAAGACATCTCAAACATATTAAGAGTGGCAATTGGTCCTCCCACATAATCATCTTCCTCTCCATTGTGAATATTGTTTCTGATGGCATGTTGCTAATTTTACTCGTTGGTTTTGTGAGATAACCACACACACGTGTTTGTTACGTGTTATGTGTCATTGTATCTGCCTCAGAAAAATACAGGAAGCCATTTCCTGTTGAAGGCAGAAGAAGAGAACAGCATCTAGCAGTAGAGATCATAAGAACCAAAGAGGGAGAAGAGTAGAGGGGGCCATTATAGCGTTCTCTTGCCAAATAACCCATAATTAACATGTCGCGATGTAATGTGTTTAGACGGCTCGCGGGGGTCTTTATTTGATGTGACCTGAATGACGAGTGATTAGGTGTAATTTGCACATATTAATAATAACAGAACACTGCAGGGTTTAGTGTAAATGGTTAGATAATTAGCACTAGGCCTAAAGTAACAGGTTTTGCTTTATTAGGATATATATATATATATATATATATATATGTGTGTATATGTATATATACATATATGTATATATATACACATACACTCACACATACACACACACACACACACACACACACACACAAACACAAACATACACATGCAGACGTTACAGGCCTGTTTTGACCGTACAGACTGGGAGGGGCTAACCTGGGGGTCCAGTTAGTAACCACAAAAACAGTTCAAAGATTTTCGAACAATAACCCTGGAAGGGATCTTAAAAGATCTTAAAGCAACACTTAATGAAAATATGATAGCATTCATCTCAGGTAACAAGGTTCTGTCAAAACATGTTCAAATTAAATCAAACCAACAAATCAAACCGAGAGTGTACAAGTAGAAAGTAGAAAACTGTTCCAGGAAGGCAAAGCAAGGGACGCCTGGCAAGGGGTTAATATGCTGGCTTTCGTTCCTAACACCGCCCCCCCACCCCACCCCACCCACCCAACGCCAGTGAGAAAGTCTTTGTCAGCATGGCAGAGAGCCTGAACAACTTCTTCTGCAGGTTCGACCAATACAGCTTCACACAAGAGAGGGAGGAGTTAACCTTTGACCTTGATATCAAGTCCCTCACCACTGCAAACCTGGTACTTAAGCCCTGGGAGGTGGAGCAGGCCCTGAAGAGGATCAACACAAACAAGGCACCAGCAACTGACCAGATCGGCCGCTGCCTGCTGAAGGCCTACCAAGGACAACTATCAGGGGTTTTCTGTGAGGTGCATCCCAGCAATGTGGAAATTGCTCATCATCTGCCCAGTGCATTAAAAAAACAACCCCACCTGTGACAATGACTACTGCCCTGTGGCCTTAACATCTCTGGTGATTATAGGCTTGTTCACACACACACACACACACACACACACACATACATACATGCATACACACAGATACAAACATACATACATACATACATACATACATACATACATACATACATACATACATACATACAGTACATACATACATACATACAGACATACAGACATACAGACAAACATACATACATACATACATACATACATACATACATACATACATACATACATACATACATACATACATACATACATACACTGTTGTCTGAGCAAGGGGAGCAGCTGCACCCCCTTGGGGAAGCAAATGTGTGCTTTTGCATCTCCAATTTTTTAAGTACACCTTGGCTGAATTAGGAAAGGTAGGAAAAGAACGCAACACAATACCGTGTTGAACAATGGCTGGTCCTCAGATGTCCGGGATTAGTGTAGAATCCCTGACAGAGAAAAGCTGCTCTAGTCTTCTCCCATGTGGTTCATGCACATTTGTGTATTAAAGTAATACATTTCAAGTGTGAATATATATTCGTGTGTGTGTGTGTGTGTGTGTGTGTGTGTGTGTGTGTGTGTGTGTGTGTGTGCATGCATGGGGGTCTGAAAGAGGCCCTCTAAATGCTAATAACATGTGTGAGCAAGTGAGCGCGTGCGCGTGGCTCTGTGGCTTGGGGACGGCAGGGGATCACAGAGGAGTGTAATAACACCCAGAGCTACCTCAGTACACTGCAACACACACACACACACACACACACACACACACACCATGGGCACATCATACCCTTAAATTGTTTACTTCACATCCGTCTAAGGATTATTGCCTGATTCACACTCTCCAATGCAGTGCGGTTACCAATATTAGAAAATAATATTATAAATAAAACGTACAAACAATACATAAGCTTGACTTTGCTTTGTATGGGGTTTATTGGGTTACCGTGAAAGATCTGAATATATATATATATATTTGTTAATTACAAACACGTTTTTTATGAAATGCAAAATGAATGGCAAAGTGCTGTGTAAAATAAGGGAAAACCACTGAAAGTTGTGCCTTGAAATAAGAAAGTCTGAAATCCTCAGATTTATATTGTTGCTATCTACTTTGACCCCAGATGTGCAGACGACATTACTATGAGGTAAACCAGGGCCCACACAGATCCATACAGTTTGGGCGAGGGGGAATGTGATGGAAGACATTATCGGCATGATCTCATTACCTGACCTACCTTTACACCAGACCAACGGTGATGCCAGCTTAACTTCGTTGGAGAGAGAAATCACATCTGTGCTGAGTCTGGTGTTTAAGGATTGAGTTTGGTTGGTTGGGACGGTTGTGTAGTCTGTGTGTGTATAGACGTAATGAGTATGTGTGTGTGTGTGTGTGTGTGTGTGAAGGTGTGTGCCATGGAACCTTGGCATCTAATGGAGTTAACAACACTGGTTGAACTACTTTACTACGGGCTTCTAGCTTGAATAATTTATGCCATATAATATATTGATATGGAGAATGCTGACAAGATGATGAAGTATTGAAAATGCTTTTTGGATGTAAATGTACAGTGCATGTTTTAGTGCTGCCGTTGTTAGTTTGTGAAACATTTTATTGATCTGTTTCTTTGGGGGACCTCCCACGGATGTGATGAAAAACACCATGATGTGGACTTCACATCAGCCCTTTACTTGCTTCACTACCCGTTCACTTTAGATTCCACTTACAGAGCGCCCCCCCCCCCCCCCCCCCCCCCCACCATACATATTAGACATACTACGGCCGTAGACGTCTCTCTTGATGGCCCTCTGCTCGACGCTGGCTCACTGTTCCAAGGAGGGCCACATAACAGGAGGGGCCGGTGTGTTTGGGGCAGCAGCTCCTAGCCTTTGGAACGCACTGCTCCTGGAATCACCAGCAGTGAACTCTGTGGACACTTCAGAAACATTCCACTTTTATTAAGCACTATGTACAATATTTGTATTGTTATCCTGTCAAACACTTCTTGCCTGTGGAAGGTGCTGTATAAATACATTTTACTTACTTACTTTACTATTAACCTATGAAGGAACTTATGTGATCTTCGCTATATATGCAATATCTGAGATGGTGAGATCTGCAATTTCTAGAAAACTATTATAACTAAGGAAACAGCCCTTTTCTCCTTTAACTTTCTCATTTGAACTGCAACAACAAAATATCAATTTGGTTTAATTGGACAAGATGGCAAATAGAAAAGTTCATGAAAAGCCCATTGGCTGGGTGGGTGTGAAGTGGAGCAGGTTTAAGCAGCTTTTGGGGAGAATAAGACGGATTAATACATGGAAGTGCTAATTGCAACAGGTTGGCTGACATTCTATGACAAAATTATAATAATAATATAAATGTAATGTTCTTTACCTGGTGTATTTAGCGTTCACTGGTGTCTTTGATATCTGGTCAGCATATGCCAACAACCAATTAACTACAAATAGCAGTCATGGAGTACGCGACTGAAAACCCTGAAAGCAAAAATAAGGACAACAATAATTGTCCTAATAATATTATTATTATTTGAATGAATAAAGCTTATCTATAGCAATCCAAAAGTAGTAGAATATAGAAATATGTGTCATTTTGGGAACTTCAATGAATGCAAGATGAAAGTATGGTGCATGTAATTACTCTCCACCCTTAGATTAATAACTATAAGTAGCTATTGTGTGCAGTTAATTGTGAATTCATGGTGAATATACAAGATATGTCATAAATGTCCAAGTTATTTGTTAAAGAAAATTATTGTTCTGACGCATTCGGGTCAATAGCCACATGCATGGATTGTGCATGACGTATTTTTTCTAACCCAATCAGACCGAAACCACTGTTGTATTGACAGCTGGGAAATGCAAGTGACTCAAAACAGAAAACAGATTTTCAACAGACTAGTTCTACATTGATTTTTATTTGTAATCTTTTTCTGACAAACACATGTTTAAAAGCAAGTGAGCAAAAATGAAATTCATGTTGATTTGTTTGAAATTAGTTTGAAATATTGGTTCACCAAATGGTTTCATTGTGTGTTTTTTAAACACACAGGGTTGAGATTAACTAATCAAAATGTGTTTTTTTATTAAAATCCAACCACTGACAGTAAATATTTTCAGAATTGTTCAACATCCGGCTAGTTCCAGCTGTAAAACTGTAAAACTGGTGCCCAAAAGATAAGGTAACATTGCAAACCCCAACTGTTGTTTTTGACATGCAAGCGTGCTTAGCCCTTTCTAAATATGAGCATTGTATTATTGAAACCATAATGAATACAAAGGTATTTCATTAAAAGAAATGAAAACAGAATAGCCTTAAGTTAGAATGAGCCAGTATAGTCAAAACTCATTGTTGAATGACCTGCTACGGAGGGAATACTTTGTAACAGTAGTACTTTTATTTAAACACAATGGTACGTCCTAGACCAACATTACGTGACTAACAGAAAACCTAGAGGGGTGCACCAACAACCACGCATGCACAGTCAAGTACGGTGGCTGCCATGGGAGCACATTCGAACGGCACATTGCGAATGCTCTACACTCATTTTTAAACATAAGGCAATATATATATATATATTTAAATTATATTAAAAATCTCAATAAAGGAAATAGGCTGAATGGATCAATTTGGTTCTTTGGCAAAGGAAATATGACCCAATGCTTCATGAAATAAAGCCTCATGGCCTATACTGCCGCATATACACTGGCCATTCCAGGGCAACGGAACAACCTTATGTGGGACAAAATAAGAATAAATCCTATGAAGCAACAGATGACAGTGGCATCCATTACATATCTCACATCCGGGAACAGCTGCATCCCCATACCGATGGCCATGAGCATGCTGGGCTCACCATAGAGGGTTTACCATTACCCCGGTTACAACAATGACCATCCAGTAAGAGCTTCCACCAGGCAGGAAGATTGAGCAAGATACACCAGTGTTCGGACTGAGAGATAAGTGAGAGGAACCCCCCCCCCCCAGGCTACGGAGAACAATGAGAAGGATGAGGTGCAGGAACAGAGCAGCAGGACAGTGCCATTTGCAGAGTGAGCTGAGTGGTGTCTTACTGTAGGCTGCTGTGCTTAGCAGCAGCTGTGGTCCGCTGTGGTGCCCCGGCTATGAGATGTACCCTCCTTGACTGGCACACCAGCCTCCCCATTTCCTTCAATGGAAACGCATTGAGGGTTATGTTAATCTACCAGGATGAAGTGACAAGAAATAGGGATGAATGACTCATATCAAAGTGTGATTTATTTATTTATTGTGGAATAACTTTTGATAGTGTTAGGAGAATAGAATGATACATGCATCTACATGTCAACATGTTCTCCACATATTGAAAGTTGTAAGCATATTGTGGTGATGAGATGGTAGGAGGGGGTGGGTTTGGAGTTTGTGGTGGGAAGAACTCTGGCACATCAGCAGGTAATTCTAAGGTTTTGTCTAAGCACAAACATATAGGCTATATACACATTCAAATGATCTTTTTTTCAGGATAAAAAAACGGTTGTCTGTTGACCACAGTGTCGTAGATAGATAGATACATGAATGTGTTCAGGATTTTATCAGAATTAGCATTAGCATTATTACCACATTGTAAATCATGTTCAATCATGACTTACAAATCAAGTTTGTAAATCATTAACCTACTCACAATAAATCATCATTGTATCAATAATGTATGAATTACTTACTAATGAGTATTAATGTAAAAACATTAGAGAATAGATAAATAAATTCACTGTTTACTTCTACTTAATTAATGCTTCAAAATTGCAGTTATTCTCAAGTGCATTCTCATGAGCCCCCATGAAAACGATGTAATATTAGATGCCCAAGAGCGTGTCTTCATTTCTGTTGAAGACGAGGCTGTAATTGTTCATGCTTTATCCTGGCCTCTTCTTGACCTCTAGTTGGCCAGGGGGGTCTGGTGACGTCAGATCATAACCAGGTACGCCCTTTGAGCACACTTTCTTTTCTTTCATTTTTTTGTTGACAGAAATTATGATTAAGATGACAGGAAGAGCATTTTCATCTGACCTATTGGGAGGCGTTCCTTTAAAAGCATCGCTGGGCTCCCCAACTAGACACTAACGGCAAAGCAGCGACAGACCTGCAACATCAACTCACACAGGCTCCTAGTAGAGACAAGAGAAGATCAAGGTGAGTTAGAATCTCCGTTGCATGTGAAGTAGTAGGCTATAATCCTATTTTTGTCGTGCTTTACACAGAATGTATGGTTTTCTTTAGATGCAGCGGTGCTTTGGATTGTTTTGCGTGTCACTCGTCTTCTGTGCAACTCTTTCCGAGACCATCGGGCTGGTCATTGCGGTAAGTTTCTTAATTTGCTGTACATATAGTCCCATCTAGATGAATGCAATGGAATGCAAAATGCCCACGTCTTCTAAAGAGAAACATTTACATCCGCCTTGTGTAGTGTTGATACCACTAACCAAACAATTTAAACTGAATACCCCAGTAAAACCCCATTTTCTCAAGGACAAAGTTCTGTCTTCACTTCCTAATGGTGTGTGTGTGTGTGTGTGTGTGTGTGTGTGTGTGTGTGTGTGTGTGTGTGTGTGTGTGTGTGTGTGTGTGTGTGTGTGTGTGTGTGCGTGCATGCGGACGCGCATACGCCTGCGTTTGTGCCTGTGTCAGGCAAAAGAGAAGCGGGGCTGGACCCTCAACAGCGCGGGCTACCTCTTGGGTCCCCGTAAGTACTAGTCTGCTCTTCTTCTCCCAACCTGGCATCTCATTCATTTGGTGTTCATGGAAACGGTTATACCTTTCTGTCGAAAACAAAACTGCTTGCAATTTTAGTTTTTCGCACCCGTTAATGTTGCTGACGCGCCGTCGGATGGCAACTGTAGAGTACTAATACCTATCCGAGACCTTAATATAAATCGTAAAATGTTGCCAAAACATACAAAAACTACGAAATATGTAAATAACTGATGATAGTTTCTTAGAACTTACCCTTGGTGACGTTTGGGGTTCCAAACGTCACCATACGATCAACAGCCAACCATGAAGAGGTTGTGTGTGTGTGCGTGCGTGCGTGTGTGTGTGTGTGTGTGTGTGTGTGCAGTCAGCGGCATTGAAGTGTGTGTGTGCATGTGTGTGTGCATGTGTGGATGGGTGGGTGTATCCAGTAAGTGGTTAAGTAGTGTGTGTGTGTGTGTGTGTGTGTGTGTGTATGTGTGTGTCAGTGAGTGTGTGCGTGTGTGTGTGTGTGTGTGTATGTACACAGTAAGTGGTATAGTAGTGTGCGTACGGTTTTGCGTGCAAGTGAAGCCCAGGGTAAAGGTTGCTCCTGCCTCATCCTGTGTTCCAGGTCGTATTGATCACCTAATTCAGATAAAGGATGCCAACAGTGCGAGAGGCAGAGACGAGCTGGGCAACCAATGTAAGATAGAAACACATACGGCCGCTGCAAGGCTTTGGCATCAGGAATTGCTCCGTTGTAAAACATCTTGCCATTTTACTATCCTTTTGTTGTACGACTGTTTGTTTCTCTGATCGTGGTGCGCCCGAATAGGACGATGGCGTAATCATTGTTAGGAAGGACATGTTCGTTAAACCTTCGGTCAGGTCGCAACAATATAACATCCTGATTTCTTCTGACCTAAACCCATCAGGTAAATAGAAGCACAAAACACGTGCACAGGATTAAAGGAAACATTGTGATTAAAAAGAGTTGACAAGATCAAGTAGAAAAATGTATAGATTGAATACTAGTCCAAATATTAAGATCAAGCGAGGTTGGTCGAGGGTTATTGACATTAGAAGTCTACAATTGCAAAAGAGGGAAATATAATGAGCCCCCAGTCACAGGTCACAATTCAAGCACTACTTTATTTGAGTGTTTTATTCCCAGAATGAGTCAAGCATAAAGCCAATTACCAGGTCACCTCTTCATCTCTGTGCTGCAGGCCCTGTACAGTGAGGAGCTCAAGGCTAAACAACAGGCGCTGCCAACGAGCTAAAATCAGAACCAGCCTGGGTCACCAAAAATGCATCTTATTTATAAACTTAATGAATGGATTTGTATTAACAGTGTTTTATATTCACTCAAATGTAATTTCTCCTCACCGTAGAGCTGGGCATTATCTTTATCTGAAGGTAATGCTGAAGGAGAATTTTAAAGAAGAAGTGTAATAAAAACAAACCACTCCGCACCATCCAAGTCATTAAATGCCTTCAGTGGCAACCTAGATGTCCTGTTTTAAAGCGACAATATTGTACAACTATGAAACTTATTTTTAAGTCACGTGTAATTGTTACAAATGGTCAGTATTATAGTTAAAAATTTACGAATCAGATCTTAACATACTGTAATAATTAGCATGCCAGTCAGCCAATCAGAAAATATTAACTGCAATAACCACAGTTCACCAGAGATGACGCTGTTCCTAAGGTCTGAATTAGTTACGCTTTATCAAAACAAACACAAAAATGACAAAAGTCTGACCAAATACAACATGGAAAATTTAAATGGACAAATCTTTACTTTATAACTTAAATCTATATATAGCTTACATAAATATTTTATTTTCATGCTTTTAAGCTTTGGTTTGGAGAATAGTTAAAGATGAACTATTCATTGTGCCTTCAGTTGTTGCATTATTATTTCATTCAATTTACATTACCTTTAATATTGATATTATTTGGTGTAAATCTGTACACCATTCTTTCATGTGTTTTTGTTCAAACTTATGTCCCAGTTTAATTGTGTAATTTATTTTCTAAAGCAATTCCAAGAGCCAAGCCCTGCAGGTGGTCTGTAGAAGGAAAAGGGAAACAAACCCTTTAAACATGCAAATAGTATCTAATAAAATACCTACAGTATCCTTCAGGTGTTTTGATCATCAGGACTCCTCGTGGAGTGTGTGCATAGACTGGGTGTGTGTTTGTGAGAGTGTGTGAGAGAGAAGCAATGCATCCAATACAGAGAAGCGAAAGGAAAGTGCGTTTTTTATGTTTTATCTTTTAGGATTGTAATTGAATATATCATTTTTGTAATATGAAAAATAAATACCATATCTACAATTCAGTTATTTGATAAAGAAATAGCTCTCAAAGTGCAAAAGTGTACACATCAGTGAGAATAAATATCAACAATTGTTAACTACACTTCCAATTTTACAATTTTCCGTTGTTTTAAAATCAACTCATATCATGTTATATTTTTACAGATGGCATTGATGGACACAGGTCACTGGGAGACAAGTCTGGTTTGGCTGGCAAGAGAGAAATGCCCCAGGATGAGTTCAGAACAGGTACACACACACACACACACACCCACACAAACATACACACACACACACACACACACACACACACACACACAAACACCCACACGCACACACACCCCCACACAAACATACACACCCCCACACACACAAACACCCACACCCACACCCACACCCACACCCCCCCCCCCACGCACACACACACACACACACCCACACACACATGCACATGCCCACACCCACACATAGACACACACACACACTCACACACACACACACACACACACACACACACACACACACACACACACACACACACACACACACGTCACATATGGCTGATGTCAAAAATACACATGCTATATAAAATGTATTGGCTTACTGGCTGTATTACTGCCTTGTAGACCTTAAAGGAAAACTTCTGGATTTTTCAACCAGGCACATATTTTCCCCATATTTTCCCTATTAGAAGTATCCCGAATCTCTACAGAGAAAAAAAGAAAAATCTTTACCTTTCACTTGATCCAGTATATTTGTTATTGTGTCCAACCAAGTGTTGCTCAAGGAGAGAGAGTTTAGTTGTTGCAGGAAGAGAACGCTGGAAACCTGAGTGAGAGCTGGAGAGAGGAGAGTTTGTTGTGTTGGACTACAGAAAGCATTGCTTAGTGTTATCAAAAATGATTTGGGAGTAGGAGAGTTGAAATTGTAATGACAAAATGGTTTTCCTGCAACAACGGAACAACGAGACTTCTCTTTGTTGGACACAATCACAAACAGACCAGGATCAAGCCAAAGGTAAAGTAGTATTTCTTTAAGGGATCATTTACATTATGTAAGAATATAATCAGAGCATATCAGTGCCAAAAACAAGCAACGTTAGAGGATTGACGGGGTGTATTGCCCAAAAGGATGACATCGTAGCCCATTTCCGCAGATTACAGCTGCTGTGTTCTTGCTCAATACTGGACCAATTTCAAAAATTGTTGTCCTCATTAGTCCCGTTGACCCAAAATGATCGGAAATAGGGTCCAGTTTGAAAAATCCAGAGGTTTTCCTTTAAGGCAAACTTTGTATTTATTTTATATACACTCATGCATTGTACATCCCTGATCATATGGTTTATCTCAACAGGTGCTCTGAGAATACCAGATGAAGATATTGTACACACCATCATTGGCTTTTTATCATACCTCAAGCTGAAAGGTTAGGTATTTCCTTCATTGTTTCTTTTTCAAATAGAAAACCATATTCAAGGAAAAACTTTTGCGTTGAACCATTTAATTTTCAAAGAGATCAGAAGAACATGAATATACATATTGAAATGAAACCCTTCTAAAACACAAGAACAAACTGTCCTCGCTCACTGTCTACAGTGAACTACTAAAACTAAACACGGGGACACACCAGCCTGTAGAGTGAGAGTAGGCTGCGGTGTAGGAATATGCTGTCACAATCATTAAGATGTTTTAGAGTATTAATAGCAGTACTTGTCATGACGATAGGTACCAGGAATAGGTTGTAGCTTCACCATAAGATTGACATAAATATTGACTGTTGTTTTTCTGTTGGGCAGTATCAGTTGAGTTTAAATAATGGAAGTAATACCCGAAAAAGTTCTAATTTGCTTATTGTATTCTATTTTTATAATCTATTGCTTACTGACTAGAAAAATGGATCTGCGCTTGTAGTAACTTTATAATGTACTTCATAACTCTTCATTGTGCATGGTGCTTGTTCTATTTGTGATAGCAGAGATCGGAGCGTTTGAAAACCTTCCTTCCTCTCTGACGTCAGAAGAGCTCGCCGAACGCTAATCCTCTGCCTAGCTGCGCTTCAACCACCTATTCAACCAAACATCATAACTTCAACCCTTCTCTGACCCCATGTTACCCAAACAACTAAACAAATCAATGGTAAAGCTAACAATGTTAGCTTTTTGGGGAATTTAACAACAGATTCTAAATATCTACCCTTGATGCTATAGATCAGTATTTATTGATTACATGTTTGGCTTTATTGTGATTGTGAAAAAGATTAATAAACCTCTATTATTGTCTGAAAAGAAAAGTCCCTATAATGTCCCCTGGAGGCCAATATGGGAGGCTGATGATGTCCAAAAGCTGTATGATTTGAATGTGCTTTGACTCGCAGCAAACTATTCATAACCTAATATTGTGTTACCATGGTAATGTACCATTATCTGATGTTCAATAAAGGATAAAAATAAATAAAACATTGGTGTGTATTCTTTTAAGAAAGACAAAATAGTGTGTTCATACCAAGTGAATGACAGCCATTAGGATAATATGTGCCCTTCAGCACACCCAGCTATTTGTTGGAGAGATCAGAGTTGTTTACGTCCAATCATTAGAGCTAATCATCTTTCACTCACCATCGTTTTCTTGTGTATTTTGGGAAATAAAACCTGGTTCTTGAGATTTTCTCTTCCAGGCTGATAAACTACACTATTTGTGCAATCTTTAACATAAACAAAACAACCCCCCTAATGCTTCTAGAGTGCCGAAAACATTATATAGCGCACTATATGTGGCCCTTATTTTAGAGCAAACCATGCCCCTACGATAGAGACAGAAGAGTGCCCTATAGGATGCCTCTCTGGTACAGAACATCTTTAAGTTCCCTCTCAGGTGCCCCCTTTGGAAAAATACCATGTACAGTATCTCACAAAAGTAAGTACACCCCTCACATTTTTGTAAATATTTGAGTATATCTCAACACCCAGCCATTAATGTCTAAATCGCTGGCAACAAAAGTGAGTACACCCCTAAGTAAAAATGTCCAAATTGGGCCCAAAGTGTCAATATTTTGTGTGGCCACCATCATTTTCCAGCACTGCCTTAACCCTCTTGGGCATGGAGTTCACCAGAGCTTCACAGGTTGCCACTGGAGTCCTCTTCCACTCCTCCATGACAACATCATGGAGCTGGTGGATGTTAGAGACCTTGCACTTCTCCACCTTCCGTTTGAGGATGCCCCACAGATGCTCAATAGGGTTTAGGTCTGGAGACATGCTTGGCCAGTCCATCACCTTTACCCTCAGCTTCTTTAGCAAGGCAGTGGTCGTCTTGGAGGTGTGTTTGGGATCGTTATCATGTTGGAATACTGCCCTGCGGCCCAGTCTCCGAAGGGAGGGGATCATGCTCTGCTTCAGTATGTCACAGTACATGTTGGCATTCATGGTTCCCTTAATGAACTGTGCTGCAGCTCAGTTTCAGGGTCTTGGCAATCTTCTTATAGCCCAGGCCATCTTTATGTAGAGCAACAATTCTTTTTTTCAGATCCTCAGAGAGTTCTTTGCCATGAGGTGCCATGTTGAACTTCCAGTGACCAGTATGGCTAATTGAGCCCAATTTTGACATTTTCACTTAGGGGTGTACTCTCTTTTGTTGCCAGCAGTTTAGACATTAATGGCTGTGTGTTGAGTTATTTTGAGGGGATAGCAAATTTACACTGTTATACAAGCTACTCACTAGTTTACATTGTAGTAAAGTGTCATTTCTTCAGTGTTGTCCCATGAAAAGATATACTCAAATATTTACAAAATGTGAGGGGTGTACTCACTTTTGTGAGATACTGTAGATGCCCCTGCACTAGAAAGTGTTATGAAGTGCCCTTTAGGGTGCCCCTTTTCTAGAGCAAATGCTATTGAAATGCCCAATGGTCGAGACTGACAAGGTTATCTCTAGGGTGCCCATATATTACAGAATACCTATGGTTAAAATCAATCAACAAGACAAGAATCAACAAAAAGCCAAACTAGTGTCCAGTCCCTGTAATATTGCAAAAGACTGCAACCTAATCCTGTCCAGCATCCCCCT
This sequence comes from Lota lota, assembly GCA_026745465.1. NCBI lineage: Eukaryota > Metazoa > Chordata > Actinopteri > Gadiformes > Lotidae > Lota > Lota lota. Next base: position 8,839,021 of record JACYXH010000216.1, on the reverse strand, counting down.
ATTTGAAGCCTCTTCCATAAGAGGAATACATCCCCTCCATGCCGCTAGACACTATTTTTTTATACTATGTCTGTATAGTGCATAGAAATCAGTTCCAGGTGTTAAGCTGTGCAAGACACAGGTAGAGTTCAAAATGAAGTATATTCATCCAAATAGTTTGTGCTGACATTGAACCAAGACAACAGACTAGCCTATTGTTAATCTCAGGGAAGTATTATGGCCCTCATAACCTGCTGGAGAGAAGCAACACTGGACCAGAGGTACTTCAGGGCAGCACTGATGCTGGCATGGATTATAGCCAGGAAGATGAGACAATAATTAACACAGAGTAGGCTAAGTATCTGACTGAAATGGCAAGTGAAATGATAACTGGCATGGCAAATGTGTGTGTGTGTGTGTGTGTGTGTGTGTGTGTGTGAGAGAGAGAGAGAGCTTTTCTAATATTGGTAACCATCACTGCATTGGAGATTGTGAATAAGGCAATACTCCTGAGACAGATGTGAAGTAAACAAGTTAAGAGTCTATGTGTGTGTGTGCGTGTGTGTGTGTGTGTGTGCGTGTGTGTGTGTGTGTGTGTGTGTGTGTGTGTGTGTGTGTGTGTGTGTGTGCGTGTGTGCGTGTGTATGCGTGTGTGCATGTGTGCAATAGTTTGTGTGTGCATGTGTAGCCTGGACGATCTCCTACGGTATATTCTGTGAATTATACTATGTGTGTGAGACTAAATGTCGGAACCTTTAGATAATGTAATCAACTGTCTATAATCTGTAATCTATGTTTGCGTCTGCACCGTTACACTGACTTCTCAGTATTTACAAGTGTGAGGGTAGCGCCACCATGTGGACCACCCACAGATGTTCTTCAAGATGTCTGCTGACTTTTGATGACGCTCCAATAATAATGCAAAAATGTGTCATTTACACCAAATGATGACGTGCCAACAGCAGAGTCCAACTATGACTAAATACTATATTAAACTAATAGACTTGGTTACACTAAAACAAATAATTTGATAATGAATGTGGTTATGTCTTTATATCAATTACCTATACTATTTAGATATTAATTGCCGGCATATGAATGTTGTGAATATCATTGCAACTCTTTGTGCATGCATCGTTCTTATAGTACAGTAATCAGTCATAGATTTTATGAACCGAAATTACTATATTGGTGAGTCTTGTAAGGTTACAATAATAGACCAAACACATAAGTCAGATGCCAATTAAACCAAATGTATGGTTACAAATTCAATAAGTCAAATTTACTAACTAACTAACTTATCTATACATTATTCTATACATTCATTATAATAAACATTATACATATATAACCACAAAGGTGTGAACGGCGGTGACTGGTCATCACATGGCTGTAGACGTCCAGATTATGCTCAAAGACCTCCTGCTCCTACACTCAGCAGGCCTCCATGTGGGAGGCAGCAAAGTGGTAGGGAGATCCACTTCCAGATGAAAGGTTACTGGGTTCAATCTCAATGTCTGCAGCCTATTGTGTGGGAATCCTTGTGCAAGATGCCCAACATCTACCTGTTCCTTAATGACTTACAGGGATGTAATCCTGTAAATTGCTTTAGATAAATAACTGCTAAATAACTAAATAGTAGCTGACAGATCAGAACCACGGCTAGCTTCACTACCTGGGTATTTGTTTGAGTGTGTTGTTTAAAATAGGTTGTGTAAAATAAGTTTACTTTCAAGTAGGAAAGTCCAGGGTCCAACCCGATAGTGTTCCATGTCTAATGTCTGTCTCTATAGCGACAGACATAATGGGGAATTTCTTAATAGCTGATCAGAAAACGCATCCATTCACAATTGTACTCATCCACAAGTACTTAAAAAAGCTGTGGTAGTTGACTAAGGCCGCCCCTACAGTGTTCCAACAATGTTTTTTGCTAGTATTGTATGGGGTATTGTTCCACCATCTTATGGACATTTTTGTGTTTTATTGTGTTTCATCCTCCATTTTTGGAGGAAACATATGCCTCTGAGTATTGCAGTAGTAGCATTATTTGAACAATAAAATGTTAAAAATATTAAGAGACCATTATAATTATACTACTGTCGTTTGAAGGATGTATGATGCAAGTCAGAGTAACACAGCATTCGTATTGATGGGCTTCCATGGTTATTTCCAAATATTCTTAATTACTGACTGTATCGACAGAAAGCACTGCAAGATAATGCTAAGCTACACTGAGTTGTACAACAAGGTCATAAAAATAACCGAAAAATAACCCAACTTGTTGACTTATAAAAAAAAATTGCATATCTATGCGTTTGGTCAAACGCAAGATTTAGATTTACGATTTTCGCATCAACGCTTAATCAGCAGGGTGTCCGTGGTGGTTACCGGGTAACCATATTAGCCAGTGAGAGGTTAGACATGCAATAGCGCGTGTTAACCTAGAGAGGGAGTCCTCTCATGTAAAACAATCTACAAGGGGGGTTGGGGTTTTGTTCTCCGCTAAAAAGAACTTCTAGATTTCCAATACAACCAAGTGTTGGAAGTGAATGGAGAGTGCACTATAAATAGTATATACAGGTAGTGAATTTGATATCACAAAAGCGTGTGACATTTATTTGTTAACTTTTCCATGGCACAAACTCATTTTACAGAAAATGACAAGCCAGAACATTACTTTGCTCAGCAGTATGTTCAGACGGTGTTTGAGAAGTTGTTTTAAACATTAAAGCATATCATTTTTTTTATTCAATACGATGACTTTTATTGGGCAAAAGTGAAGTGAATGGCAAAAGTGAAGTCATTTCCTTGAAGGCCATAGCAACAGTAACTAGTTCAGAAAAAAAAAGCAAACGCGCCAAATTACTATGATTTCTCAATTCAAACTGTCTGAATGTGTTCTGCAGTCGTTTTGTGCTTTATATGCATTCTGTATAGTCGTTTTCAACTTTCAAATAAATATGTGACTATGACGTGCTTACAAGCAGAACTAATTTAAATCTAGAAACTGTTACAAGAAAGTATAGGTTGTATCTATAAAAAAAACGAATACTGATGTGTACAAATAAATACAGAAGTGGATACCAACTTAGCATATAATATGAAAATGATTTAATATAAGTGGGGGAAGAATAGTGTAGGAAGCATCCCAGCTGAAAGGGTGTGGGTTCCTTCTTTGAGCATGAGGCTGAACCTTGCTCTTTCAAGACCTGTACTCACTTTAAATTGTTTTGTGTACTAATATATGCCTAATATAACATACATGGGTGAATACCATGTTCCTACTTTTTGGAAAAAAAACATATGAGAAGGTCATCTGTGGGAAACTGCATAGTGGAATAGTCTAGCCAGGATTACAGCTGTGGTCTAAGATGAGGTAGTGAACATCCTAGTTCCCCAAGCCATTATTAAAAAGCAGTGTGATGGAGAAAACGCTAAATGAAAATTTAGTGTAGATAAATACTATTTTGAAATAAATGCCTGTCTAAATATCTGTGGAAGCTTGTTTGAAATGTGTTGATAGTTATCCATGTTGGAATGTTGTGGACAAGAAATACGTCATAGATCATGTGATGTAGCCTCAGACACTGAGGCTGTCAACGCTCTCTGTGATGCCACTGTATTTTTCTCGTGGCCCCTGCACATCAGACATTATTGGCCTTGTTACAGTGGTCTGGTGGCGTGGTGCGCTGCCGAGGCACCGGGATGGGGTAACTGTTGCTGCTGCGTTTCTCCTTGTCCCCCGTGGACACCACGCTCTCCATCCGCTGCATCTTTCCCTTCTCCTCCCTCATAAACAGCTCCACCATCAGGATCTTCTCCTTGTGGATCTGCATACTGATGTCTTTGGGGATGTCTGGAATCAGCCAGTCCACCACGTCACTCATCAGCATCACCACGTTCTGGGGAAGAGGGCCAGGGGGGTGTGGAGGAGGAGGTGGTGGTGGTGGTGAGAGGAAGGGAATGCAAACATAAACCTGAACAACTCTGCACTTCAACTGGATTTGGGGGGTAAGTAACCTAAAGCCCGTTTCAGCAGGATAACTTCTGCCCAGGAGAAACATGCAAAGTTGAACAATGTCAAAACACATTCATCTTCTGTTCAATCTTCATTTCATTCTAATGGCCTCATCTGGAGTGGCAGACATGGGAAAATCAGTTCTTGATATATCAGTTATCGAACAACTTGGAGTCTACCAAATTAACTACTGATCTGTGTTAGAATGTTTTGTACATTATTGTACTTTGTTGGTGATAGGATGCTATCTCCCGTCCTCTCTCCTCCTCTTCTGCTCTCCTCTACTTTTGTATGGTCCTATTCTTGTCTATTTACCACTCAACTCCTCTCCTTTTCTGGACTCTGCTTTTCTCCTCTATATTTATGGATAACTATGAAGGCTGATCTATATAGGGGGTTGTGTATAGACATTTACCTGAAAGACGATGACAAAAGCCAGCCTTGCAGCCAGGACAGCCCAGAACTCCTTGGAGATCTCATAAGGAGTGGAGGACCATGGCGGTTCCCTGTAGTCTTTGTACCTGCAGAACAACAATGTGTGATCTAGGTAACCTCCAATGAGGCCAACGTTAAATGATGATTAGCATAATGTGACTCTTTGTGACAAATTTCTCCTCACCTGCAAATGTCAACCGCATAACCCAGATGCAGAGGATCCATTGGCTCCTTGCCGTCCTGGAAGTGGCTGACATTAAAATAGGAGAGGGTGTGGTTCACAAAGCCATACATGGAGCCGTCAGGACTGTACGTGTACTGGTAAACCAGCCGGGGGATGAAGTCCGATGTAAAGGAAATGACAAAGGCCTGGTGGGTCCAGATGAAGACAAATACAAAGAGAGATAATGAAGCCCACACAAATAGAGAACTTGAGGGAGTAGTGAATACTTAATACTGTACATAAATGTATATAAAGATGGTTCATTATCAAATTGCTGTTGATTGTTGATTTGTTTTCTTATATGATATTAAACATTATTATTTGATGTTCCAACAATACAATCAGTTTGTGAAAACTATGCCAAATCATCCAAATCGTTCACAATGTATCCTAGCAAAGAGAAGAAAGAAAAATCTTAAGACTTATACTTGTGGTCCAAATTGTTACTTTGTTATGTGTTTCAACCTATAAAGTAGTAAACACAATTAGTTTGTATACAAAATGTGGGCAGACACATATGTGAATGTAATTGTATTAATTACTTACATTTATGATGACAGCAACCTTTGCTACTCCTTTAAGTAAGTTGTACCATATACCTACAAAAACACAATGAATGCCAGGAAGAATGAAACGCAGACTTCATAACATAAGTTATCTTGCTCATTGCTTATTATATATTATTCAATCTATACTTTTTAAAGGTGAGACCTAGACATACCAATCTGCAATAATATTAACAAAAAGTATTAAATCTGATACTGTAGAATACATTTTATGGTAACGGTGGCCTAAAATACATTTCAAAGTCGCCATAGTTTCATGGCAACAACACCCAAAAAGCATTCACAACACTATCGTCTTCCATTCCTTTAACAACTCTGCTATAATGACATTGTACAACGATAACACAATTAATATTTGGGCAGTGTAAGTTCAGTTACAGTAACTTGGTAAATAAGGGCCCAATTTAATGCCACCTGCAATCTGCGATTGGACATACACGAATCCTTCAATAGAAGTGGAGGCACTTAGTCGGATGGGCAGCTACAGTTATCCAAACATTCATGGTTTACATGGTAATTACGTGCATACAACAATGCAGAAGACATAGGTTTTAATACATTTTTAATAGGTATTTAGCAGACATTCGTATCCAAAGATACAAATGTTGACTTTATTTTAATCTTGTGTCGTTAATGGATGTGCTATGCTTTACCCACCAATGTCTTTGGCTCTGGCTGCCACTGGCCGCTGGAGTTCACCAACAAACTTCTTGGCATCAAGACGGATCTCGATGATATTGTTGAGCAGAGCGAAGAGCGGAGCGAGAGGAAACGATGCCACAAATAACGTCACAAAACCAAACTGAATGACTGCAGAGAGACAGAAGAACACATAGAGAATGGAGGACATTAAAATGTTATATCAAAAATCAAACAGTAATCTTCAGTCAATTTCAAATATTATTATTATATTATTAATATTACGATAACTGATCTGATGATCATCTTTATTTGCACAGATTCTGTATAATCAACCATATATAAACTGCATGTGAAAGAGTCATCCAATTGAGGCGTTAAAACGGGTTAAATGTCCAATCTGACTCCACCCTCAAATACTCGAGAAATGTGAGCTTCTGACACAATGCCAACTATGTAGCCAGCTGTCTCTGAGACTGTCCTGGCATAACCTTACTGGCACTATGCTCCGTAACCTTCAAATAACCAGCGATAGTATTGAAGTATTGTGGCCTTATTTGAATTCATTTAAAAACAAGAATAAATATATTCAGTTGACAAAAATCTTCCAAAGAAACACTATTATAAACACTATTATAATCAGTTTCACGCCATAACAATGGATTGAAACCCCTTTTTCTTTTGCCAGCCACAAAATGTTACAGTCACTGCTGGCTCCCTAGTTTCCCATACTGTTGGTATTGTTGTAGTAGAAGAGGAACAGTGCTGTCACAGTGTAATCCTGAAGACCATTCTTCTATAATCCCAGATTAGCTCCAATGTTGGCAACTAGGAAGAGGTCCTGGCCCCTGAGCTCGTCTTGAGAGACTGGGGGAGCTGTCTAGGTGGGAGGGTTCCTTCAGTCGGCACAAATATCCAAGTGCCTTGACTCTCACCGGGTCAAATTATGTCACATGGCTTCAATCACCCAGTGTCCAAGAACCTCAGGTTCACACGCACTCTCCAGAGAGTTGGTCTCTGAGGAAGAACAGCTGACCAAGTCCATCATCCAACACTTGCTGGTGCTGATATGCAACAAGGCTAGGATGAGTGCGTGTCTGCTCCTACAGTCAGCACCTCAGCTGAATGGATACGACACCCTCTTAAACACTTCCTTTCAGCACCAGTATATATATATATATATATATATATATATATATATATATATATATATATATATATATATATATATATATATATATATATATGTAGTGTCTGGAATATTTGTACAACCTTCATCCTTATCAAAACTTGCATAATGCTATCCATATTGCACATATAATATCATGTGATTCTGTGTGTATGTGCGCGAGATACTGACTCATTTCCATATACTCAGGTGTTAAGCCAGCAAATGGTTCCAGGAAGTGGTCTATCTCGTATCGCTGCAGCCTCTTCTGCCTTTCCTCTTCCTGGAATGCCTGTCGCTTCGATCGAATGTACCGTATCAGCTTCTTTATCTTGCTGTGTATCACACAAGCACATACAATCAGGCTGTTGGAGAGGGCACGGGCATTATTTTTGTGTACTTTTCATTTTAATCAACAAAATAGTCTTCGTTTATTAAGAAGATATGATCTCAAAAATATGTCCTTAGAAGTACGCAACCTTTGTCATAACAATCACATGTAGAAATACATATACCTTTTTTTAACAAATCTAAAAAAGAATCACTTAATTTCATTATCTTCATTTGATGGATTGATGGAAATGCTTGTTCCATGGTTGCCAACAAGCAGTTTATACAATATGTTATGTAGTTATGTATGCTATTGGCACTGACTTTAAAACTGATTTGCACTTTATAATGCATAATTATTAAATAACAACAGCCAGCAGGAGCAAGTCACTGAAGTTAGAAAGAAAAATTAGAAAAAGAAAATGGAATGGGCTGGAATAAAGTGTAATCTATAGCGACCCACACATGGTTTCGATGCCCAGTCAACAGTAACTACTCACGGTACTCCGATCTCAAACAGATTGTTCTGTATCAGTTGTTTCCCCAGCATGGTGATGCTCAGCTGAATACACAGCTCCATCAGGCAGCCCCCATGGGCACACTGGAATGGGAATGGGAAACAGTCGGCGCAGTTACTACAGATTAATCTCCTATTACCGTCAGCAACACATTTGATTTGTTCAGCAATCTGTTGAGTGGCAGAGTCACCCGGTTTAATATCAGGTTATTCTGTGTGTATGTGTGTGTGTAGATGTGTATGTGTGTGTGTGTGTGTGTGTGTGTGTGTGTGTGTGTGTGTGTGTGTGTGTGTGGGGGGGGGGGGGGGGGGGGGGGTTAGGGGTAAGGTGGGGGGGGGGGGGCCCTAAGTCTGTATTGTTATTCTCTGACAATGTCTGCAATTCCAATTTCTTGTAATTCCATTTGTTGGTTTGTTCTGCCCGTTTGGCAGGGGTTATGGGATTGTATGATTATAATGACTTGCATTTTTGTTCAATAAATGAATGAATGAATGCATGAATATATATTTATAAAATGGTTGTTATGAGCAAGTCAAATTCTTACCTCTTCCACTCTGTATGACTCAAACACATACAAGTAGCTACCCGGTCTGCCAACTAGCCTAGGGTAAAAGTAACAAAACAGATGGTTATAGAGTAGCAGTATAAATCATTATAATTTTAACTACAGATCTTGAAAAGCATGTAAACTAAAATGAAGATATTTTAGGTACATAAGATGCATTCACATATGAGTCATATTTGTTATGTATTCATTGCCAATGTAATGTAATCAAATCATTTTTAATTAGATATGTCTGAAAATCCAGGCAATTTAAATGTCCCATCATACAAGGAATCATAAATACAGTAGCTTAAAAGTCAAGAAAACCATAGTGAGAGTTTACAGAGAGAACAGAGTATAGTTGTTGCTAAGGAACATACCTTCCCCTGAAGAAAGCAATGTAGATGATTGGAGTGAACGCATTGACAAACTTCAGAATAAATGTTTTGAAGATAAGCCGCTGCTCAAAACTCTTGTCTGTCTTTGGAACCTCTGAAAAAAATACAAGCAAGCTTAATTGATTGTTGGAGAGAAATAATATATGCTTGACATTGTGTAGTACTACTGTTCATGCTAATTCACCTTTCATCAGCCATCTAGCCACACACATGCCCACACACACACACACACGCACACACACACACACACACGCACACACACACACACACACACACACACACACACACACACACACACACACACACACACACACACACGCACGCACACTCTTTACTTTCTTACAATGAACTAGATTTGTCATGATGACTTCATGCACTTCCTGGTGAAAAAGCCACTCCACACAGTCCATCCATGGTCCTACCCACCTAACACGGTGAGCCAGTGTGCCACGGCCCCGTACACCTCATCCAGTATGAGGATGACCACCAGATTAAGGATGGCAGCTGTGGTCTTGACGGTCAAACGGACGTAGCTGCGTGTGATGGGGTTGGAGCTCATATGCAGAGCTGCCTTGGTGGAGATACGGTAGAGAATCACACCAAAGACTATGGCAAATGTCACGCCAATCTGATGAAAACATAAAGAGAGGCAATACAATGATGCATTATTTGACAATAATAGGCAAACATAATGATTAAGAGCTGATCGTTATTATATTTCCGCAGCACTGAGAATCAAGAGTGTCCTAAGGGCCACACTTAATCTTTAATATAGTCACAATGAAGCGAAACTGATTCATAAAATGCATCCAATTATTAAGACCACTTTGTCATTTAGTATTTTAATGAACGTATAAGGAACAATACAGGAGTACTTGGGATGCCTAGTAATAGTATGTAACAAATGGACGTAATCATAAATCGCTTGGTTTGTGTGTTTTTAGCATGAACTGTATAAAATAGATACAACGATTTTTGTATACATATGTGTGGGAGTGTGTGTGGATGATGGCTGGTTTAAGCAGCCTCACCTGGCCCAAGTCAGACTGATTGGAGTCTGGAGCTGGGTGAGGCTGCACACCTGTTGCACATTGAGCAATCAGTGTGCACAGGTTAAACCAGCCATCACCGCACACACTCAGGGAGAGGTCTCCTACATGGCAGCATGTACCATCAGCAGCATGTACCATTGTACTCAACCTTTGCAATAAACCGGTCTTTCAACATCACCACCCTGTGTCCAATTGTTTGGAGGAGCCCGAGGAAAGTCACCTAGGTGGAGTATGGAAGCCACCTAGGTGGCGTGTAGTAATGGTCGTTGCTACAATATATAGTTGCTACAATACTGATTATTTGCTTTTATCCCTCAACCTTACTTCTAAGTCGGACAAATCTTTACATTTTCATATGAATGTTTTCTCACCATTAAAAGCATCATCACCAGGTTGGCCATATAGGCGGGCAGCCGGTCTCGACATGTTAGCTTCTCGTCCTCGGTCTGAAAACAAGAGAGAATACATCATTACGATCATGAAGATTCATTACTTGATTTATATAGCGCTAGAAGTATTGTACATACTTGTATAGTAGTAGTGCTATTCAAGGACTTTGGAATTACCTTTTTCTGTGATCCTTGTTCTTTCTTCTGGGACTTCTGCATGACCTGTAATTCATACTCTGCCCTTGGGTGGTCCTGATGTACGCAAGCAAAAAAATTGAGTAAATTATAACATCCTGGCTTTTTTGGTTGATACATTTCACGATATTTGTTTAAATATTTCTGCAATTGAATGTGCAGATTATGTAACACTAATTGGAGGCCAAGCATGCAAACTGAATACAAAATAAAGTTTTGTATTTGTATACACATATTGTGCTTTTTAAAATATACACATGCTGCCATGAGTCATTAGCCCTGTGCTAGAGTAGCTTGGGGCTATTCATACATAAAAACTGTTGCAAAAGACTCAAAAGATCAAATGGTATAGGGTGAATTGCTATAACCCAGCAATGATCAACTCCAGTGGACTACATTTCCACATATAAATCAAACAAGTCAATAAATATTGATGCCAATCAACAATGAAGTAAGATATTGCTGGGCTTCAGTCAAATGACCTTTGCGCATCAGTTTAACTTCCGGTGTAGAAGCTGGTGGTCATGGAAACAAAAATGTTTGTCAATAGACAAACAGCTTTTTTTCTTCCAAAAAGCTGCCACAGTATATTTTGCCTTCAAAAAGGACAATGTGGTCATGTTTAGCTACATAACAAATTTATCCCTGTATTTTTCTATTTTCTGTTGATTAGGATTGATCAAACATTATATAGGATTCACTGGGTCAAATGTTTTGTGACAGTTTTGTTTTCATTGACACATGAAGAGAAATACATTTCATGCAGCTTCAGAGTAGCTGAAGACGATAGAAAACAAGCTTTCTCAGCATGATAGTTAAGGACATGGGATGAAACAAAGCTGGTTAATCAGAACTTACTTGTAGAAGGAAAAGTACACAGAGAGATTGCAAAAGCACAGTAGAAGAATACAGAAAGAAGAACTTGTCAAGTTAGAGGTACCTTATATATCAGGAAAAAACAATAGGGGATATATATATATATATATATATAAATAAAAGGAAAACAACATGTGCCGATTTTGGCTTCAAGGAGTTGTATCATTTGGAACGCAAAGAGTGTTTTCGTGTCACATTTTCATTGATTTGGTCAACCTAAAAAAAGCATAGGCAGTTTCCTCTCGCACGCTGATAAGAGAACACTGTTTCCTTTGTGCATGTTGCCCACCAACTTGTCATTTGACAAGTACCTTAATTTAATATATGTTCTGATCTTGATGGAAGCTTTGAGCTTGATGGGCCCATTTGGGGTGCACATCTTAATGATGCAACACAATAAAATTCAAACTAGAATCCCGAAACTCAATGTTTTCAGATAGGGGTTCAGTGTAACGGCAGGACCCCAGTCTCAAGTCCAAGCGTTTTAAGTTTGTCATTTGGTTTGGTAGATAGACCGTATCAACACAATCATCACACCTTTTGTGAAGTTCAGGGGCTGGTTTAGCTAATTATACAAACAACAAGGACTGCTGTAATCATGATGATTGTTCAATGATTATATCTGGTTCAAAATACCCATTGGGTAATTATTTTATAACTCGTTTATTTTATCCCTAAAAGCCATTGTTAATCATGGTCCAAAGCAGACCCAGCTCAATGTTCCAGACTCAGCTAGACCCATCTTAAATCAATGCTCCAGACCCAGCTAGACCTAGCTTGAATCAATCTTCTAGACTTAGCTAGACCCATCTTAAATCAATATTCCAGACCCGGTTTGACCCAGCTTAAATCAATGTTAACTGACTGTAAACATGGTGATGGGATTTTTCAGTAGATTTTGTCATGGCAAGAATAGAAACATTCTGATGGCTTCAATTCATTTAGTCACATATAGCTACTAAACCATAACAAGGCTATGTTTTCATTTATCATAATAATAATAAAATCAACAAAGATAATAATAAACATAAGATTGATTGCAACAGAGAAAAGATAACTTGTTTACTAGAAACAGAATATTGTAAATAAAATAACTTAACAAAACAAAAAGGTAATATTGTTAATGCCTGACCTAACAAGTTTGCCTATATATTTTAGATTCACTGAGAATCCAGATATTTCTCATTTAATTAATATATGGAATTTAATTTGATAAGATAGTGAGAAATAGTAAAACAGAGGTGATGTTTGTACACATATCTGAGAAGAACTTTTAATAATTTAAACAGTAACCCTTTACAATATGGGTACAATAATTAACCATTAATTAACACTAGTTAATGCAGTAATAAGCTCTAACTAACAATGAAGTAACATTTAATGAATGGTTAAGTTATGGTCTTGTAATCATTTACTTATGTTGTTCATGTTTACTTAGGTAATGGTGTTAACTAACCTTATTAAATAATGTAGAAATGAATACCGTAGTTAACATGAACACCATTACCTTAGTTAACATGAACACCATTAGTAAGTGATCAGAAGACCATAAGTTAACTGTTAACCAACTCTTTTTACTTGTTAGTTGATGCTAATGACTGCATTAATTAATGTAAATTAATAGTTAATTATTGTACCCTTATTGTAAAGTGTTACCATTTACACTTATATTGACTGTACTCAATTGGTCTTATTTCATTATATACATTAGCTTCTATACTGTATATCAGCGACTGTTAACTTCAGAACCAGACTTCAGAACTGTTCCTTGTGAGTATAGAGTGCAGATAGAGAGTGAGGCTTGAGCAAAAGAGGATTTGAAGGATATTACTGGAAAATAAAGACAGGTGAAGAATCTCTTGAGTGAATATAAAGGAATGGTACAAACCTTAAGGGCTTCCTGTAAAGAAATAAACACACCAAAATCAACACACAAAACAAATCAATGAGTACAAGTTTTGCAAGAGGGATGGGGAAAGAGACAGAACGGGAGGGAAACTACTAGGAGATGGGGAGAATAATCGTATCCAAATAAACAAGAACCTGTCTGCCATTCTTTTTTTCAAATTTAAATCATGTTCCATTACCTCTCAGGTAATTCTTCATTCGTTTTAACTTTAAAGTTGTAATTATTTCAAATGAAATGAGCAGCCTCTTCCCAAAACTGCTTCAATGAAGTAATCATCCACAACATCTTCCTGAAGCTGCTTGGGATAAGGTCACCACCCTTATCCTCTTCCTGAAGCTACTTGGGATGACATCACCATCCACAGCCTCTTCCTGAAGCTGCTTGGGCTGATGTCAGCATCCTTATCCTCTTCCCGAAGCTGCTTTGGTTGACGTAAGCATCCATATCCTCTTCCCAAAGCTGCTTTGGATGACATCACCATCCACAGCCTCTTCCTGAAGTTGCTTGGGATGACTTCCCATCCATATCCTCTTTCTGAAGCTGCTTGGGATGACATCACCATTAACAGCCTCCTTCTGAAGCTGCTTGGGATGACATCCCCATCCACAGCCTCTTCCTGAAGCTACTTGTGATGACATCACTATCCACAGCCTCTTACTGAAGCTGCTTGTGATGAGGTCACCATCCACAGCCTCTTCCTGAAACTGCTTCTGATGATGTCACCATCCACAGTGGCAGCTGGGAGGAACATGTGCTGCCCCAATCTCTGAAGCAGGCGGAGCTGTGGGTGAAGTGGGATGGAGGGCTGTTCGGTATTATCTGGGGAACCACTGCTACCATTTGGCTTGTGGACATGTGTATACATATGTAGAAGAGATGGCCTAGGTGCTCTTGGTCCAAAAAGGTGAGGCTGGTCAGCCCCCTCACGCCTCATACATATACATTGCATATTTGTGTAGCAGTTCACAAGAAGTCCACGCATGTCCAATGCGGCGCAACGTATGGCTTGAAATCTTGTGTTGCAGAAGGTTCCCTGTTGAGTCTGGAGATTTGAAGAAAACCAACACATGCACCAAAACACATCTGAAATGCATGCAGTAAACTTGACCTAGGCAGAAACCTCTGTGGAGCTGTGTGGTACAAACCATTACTGGGCTTCGTAAAACAAATGGCAAGTCTGCAAGGTTAAGCACACCTTAAGTAACCGGACCTTTAAATCATGCATCCAATTCAAATCCACGATTCACAAGAAGTTGGAAGTTAATGACACTTACTTCCTGTCTCTTCTTTTTGCTGACTTTCTCAATCTTACTTTGTGGATAACGATAACATGCATGGGGAGTAAGCTAAGTGGGTGAAGCCCAGTCAGAGCTGTGACTCACCTCTTCCTCCTCAAAGCCAGTCAGGTCCCACTCGTAATTCAACCTCATCTGTCTCCTCTTCCAGTGCTCCATAAACATCGCAGCTAGACAACACATAATACAATAACACTATTCACGTACAAAACCTTAGCCTGTACATATAAAATAGTTAAAAAACGTTTTTGCTTACATAAAGTTCACGGTCGCGTAAGAGTTCACTTAAATATAGGGTTTGTTCAGTAAAGATCGAATTGCAGAGACAGTAGGCAGATTAGAAAAACTAACAACACAAACTAGACATTACAACAAATTGTTTTTACAATTCAGCAGGAGCTAGATTCAAATATAGTCGAGAAATGAAAATTATTTGTAGAAACATTTAAAGTTTGTGTGTGTAGAATGTGGAAGATTGCAAAATATTTGTCATATGGATCATTGAACATTATGAATTGAATTGCTTCTGTGTTGAGATGGTGCCTGCGAGAGACAGGAGGGGTGAAGGATGCCATGTGACAGCCCCTCCAAAGGCATGCAGAGACTAAGCATGCTCCAATTCCTGGACGAGGGTCTAGAATATCCTGTTTCAGGCTTATGGGCTTAGCATACACAACACATTTCCATGATAGCTTCATATACTTCATGGTGATGTATGATTCCGCAAAGTAAAGTAGTCCAAATGTTCATTGGCAAAATAAGGTGTTAGTCGTGGATATTAAGCCAAATACGAAAAAGGGGTGAAATATGGGTGAATATATTTCTTTTTTTGGAACATGAAGGATTTCTGGACTATTTCTGGGTATTCTTAGCCCCTTCTCTTTCCTTATTTATTTCACACTCTGATGTTGGCCTGCCATGCTTTTCTACTTGCAGCACAGTTAGTGTGATGATAGCTGAAGGTTGTAGGTGTACTTCCGAAGTCTCATTCGCAAGCAGTGTGCTTACAAGCACAGAAAAGAGTAAAAACATTAGAACCGGACAACTTAATACTGTTGTGTTGCGCCCGTAACACCAACCCCTGGCAGAAGGCCTCGTGGTGATGAGGATGTGGAAGAAAGCTTTTTTGTTATTCTTATTTCCGACAGCCTGTTCTACTACTCACAAGTAGCCAAGTCTCTATGCTGTATTGCAATCGGCATTTGAATTGTATTTCTAAAGATGCAAATAAAAATACATTAAAACAAAATGCCATTCAGTTTTTTGGTTTAGCAAAAACCTTCCAATCTGTTTTCTTAAAACACTCATGTTGAGCAGTCACAGTGCACTGTGCCACCAAAGTGAATCGCCTGCCGTTGTCTTCCGTTAACATTTCTGTCACAGACACTTCTGTCTTTTTTTATTTCTTGCTGATTTCTACCTTCTAAGATAAGTCAAGAGGTTTGTTTGTGGAAACGTGGAAAAACAAAGTTGGTTACATAATAGTCTAAAAGTTAATTACTTGCTAAGCTATACATATATTGTCATGTTTTTACTCAATTTGGCATGATGATACAGCCCACAAATGGACATCTCCAAAAACAACCATAGGTTGCTAAATTAAGCACTTTTTAATTTAATGGAATGTTATCTCTATTGTACTGGTATTAAAGTTATTACAACATGTATTTAGTGAGTTTATCACAGAAATGGACCCGTGATGATTCTTAACATTTCACACTGCATATTGCTGCTTGATTAGCTGTGTTCAGACTAGTTGCTATAGGTAGAGTTGCAAGCAGTGAGTTCTTAGGGAGGGGTTGTGGCTATTTTCAATGCTAAAAAAAACAGCTTGTAATGCCAGCATGACTCTCACCCACCCTTCCATTTCTACCAACCAACCCCCAGAAGACTGGCAGGACGGAGGTAAGCTAAGCTATCTAGGATGGTTCCGGCAGTTATAGCTCAATGTGCTTTGTTTGGATCGTGTTTATGAACTAGCAGAAACGTGTTAATAGTTGGCACAAAATTCATTACATATATCTGACAACAACACCTGTAATTGAGGCACAAACCACCGTGGCATTACTTGTAATGGATCACCCTTTATTGGCTTTACTCAACATCAGTAAGGTGAAATTATTCAACACCTTTACCAATTTGACTACCAGGCTGTAGACCCTTTTCACAGAGGTGTCAGCGAAGGACAAACACAGGTGTCGCCTATGACACTAATTATGGGTCTGCTACTTTTACGTACCAGGTCACGGGTAGTAGACTTATCTTAACTAGTTTAGTCTACTACCCATGCTGTACCCCTGGTACATAAGAAGAGCAGACACAGAATTAAGTCTTATGAGTGACAGCTGTTCTTGTCCTCTGTGAAAATGTTCTGATGGTTCAAATAGCAAATCAAGGTTTTTTTGTTTGAGTTTGAACACGTTTCTATGATAAACAAAAACTGAAATATTCAGAAATGAATAAATAAAGGCGAGGGACGGATCCGAACTTCCGACATCCGTCTGGCATTAATATTAACATAACTTTGTTTCTTGGAATATCGCCCAACCTGCAACCTAGCCCTGATTGGTCTGTCCACTATTTGGGTTTTAAAAGTGTGTCTCAACGGGAGCGAGGCCAGACTGATCTTAGCAAGAAACTGAACCCTACTCTCATGCAAGATCATTCTGTGCACATTTCCCTAAACATATAAACAACAGTGTTCTCACCCCAAAGGGCCATGAATATGGAGAAGAAGACGGTGGCCGGGTTGTCGAATAGATAACTTGCTCTGGCCGTCCCACAAGCAGTGCTCAGCTTCCAGTAGCTGCAAGCTTTGTCACATAAAGGACACATGGTAATGTTGTTCTTGGGGTGGCAGATCTCCATGCTGAAAGCAGAAAAAAGGATAACAAACAATATAGTGGTGTTATAGTATTATGTATTTATAACAATATATAAAATATAAAGTTATGTGATGGTCAATAACATCAACATATGATTATCCATGGTGTTTAGTTTTTATATTAAGGGGAAAAGTAGATCTGCTATACATTCTACTATTTAATTCAGAAAGAGGAATAAAGAACTGGAACTAGGATATTCACACAAACCTGGAGTGTGTGCATCAGTGCATGTGTGTGAACGCAAGTGTTTGTGTGTGTGTGGGTGTGTGCATGTGTGCGTGCGTGGGAGTATCCTGCAGGTTGATGGAAAGCAGAGCGGATGGAGCACAGACCCTGAGCGATGACAGCTTATTCCTCAAATGTTTGTTTCTCTGTCCCTTTCCTTTTAGATTTCATCTGCTTCCTCTCTTACCTTTTTTGTCATGCAGTCTCATTTCATAAATCTTTTATCAACCCCTGCTATGCCTCTCTACTACCTGATTTAATTTAGAATGGCCTTCTAGATATAGCCAAATGAAAATGTATTATTGTGCGTTATCTGTGTTCCTGGATCCTTTTGAAAGATAGAAGGAGGAATATAATATAGTATGCATATCATAACATTATACAGATAACAAACTATATGCAATCTTAAAAATGATATGCAAATTCTGAAACAGACAATCTTCAATCATATGTATGATGTATACGATATTAAATGTTTAGAACTACCCAGCTGATAAAGGTCCTTGCTGGCAATAGCACATAGACAAACTGGAATATAAAAAAAAAGGACGGATAGATGATGGAAGATATTAACACTTTACTTATAATGAGTAAAAAAAGATTTATGAATACAGAAAAAAGAACCGTGCTGTCCCTTGGTGATCCAGCGAACAAAGTAAAAGTGGATGTTCTTCTGACCTTGGTATATTGTCGTCTACGGTAGCACATCCGTACAGGAAGACGATGACTCCGACCACGGAAGCAGGGATTAGCATCTGCGTGTACAGACCAAGCCACGCAAAATACAGACCAATCTTCTCACCGAAGTATTTTCTAGAAAAGAGTACAGTTGACTTAATGTAGTTCATTACAACATTAGGGACATATCTTCCAGAGATACAGTTGGACAAATGATAGGCTATATCACAGTATCACTGTCCTGTAATTCAGGTTCTCACCGTACGAGACCAATGGGTTGGTATTTGTAGAAGACACTGTAGCTTGCCCACTCCTCATACAAAAGCTGAAGGGATTGAAACAATGATAATTTGTGTTATTTTGCACATTTCTCCCTGTCATCCATACAAAGTAAGTACTATTTAACCTCTATTGTTATGTACATTCCCTTTTCCATGGTCAGTGCCTTTACAGCTCCACTTTTTAAGTAGATTACTTTAACCTAGATAGGTTTTTTACTGACATTGTTGGCATTGTTCTTCATTCACAATTGAATCAAATGCCTTCTCTAGACAAAGTGTAATGTTTTTTCATCGCTTGATCACTGTGTAATTCAAACTCAGAACATGTGCATGTATTTTCTAAAAGCTATTATTATACATTTGTAATGATCTTACCTTCCTATCGTTTGGCTCTGCATGTTCTCCACTGACATCTCCCTGGAAACAGGAAACAAGGTCCATCTATTGGCTGAGCTTTCTTGAAGCTGCTCAGTCCACTTTGTTGTAATTCAACTGTGTCGATTGAGTCTCATGATTCTCATGCATTCTAATCAAAAGCAATGGCATCAGTCAAACAAATGCATGAGAACCATGAGACTCCATCCAAACACCATTTAATCACAACAAAGTGGGGCAAGCAAAAATCGCTGATTGCAGCTTTAATATTCACTGGGTTCCAGAAATAATATGGATACACGGAACATTATAGGCTTTACTCTTATGTCTTGAGCTGTTAGCAAGGGACCACACTTACCTGCATTCACATGTAGCCCTTCAGTTTAACATGTGCTGGCTAATAAACAGAATCTAACATGAGTTGCTACTGCCACACTTATCCCTTGGTTTTGATAAATGGAAATGAATATAAAGGTTCAATATTTCTGGAAGCTTCTTACATCGTGGAGGGGGTATGCGGCCGTGTAGACCCCACTGCAGAGCAGACTGGTTAATCCTTAAGGACAATACAAGAATACAAATGTTAAGCAGTATAAAACAATGTATAATGTGCTCTGTGAAATAACAATATTTCTGGAGATTTGCTTTTAAAGTCCCACTACAGTCAAAGTTTAGATTTCTACACCTTTCACATTGTGTTACTGCAATTAAATAGAACAGAGAACACATAGCATGCCCAACACAACCATTAGGATTTTTCTCAACCTGCTAGTGCAATACACCTTGTAGCATGCACAGGTTCGATTCCCGCCTACTGTCCTATACTACATGTGATTCCTTCTCTTCTTCAACCCACCCTCCTGTCTCTCCATCCAAAAAAAGGCACCAATGCCTCTAAAAACATGTAAAAGGCTGAAAGAAGACTGACCCATGCTGTACTTGGCCTTTGTGCATCTGGTTCGTTTCAACACCTCGAAGACCTGTCATTGTAAATACATATTACTTTCAGTGTTTAATTCATGAGCAGAATACATGACAAAACTAATGTCAGCAGAAGGTTTAAGGTATATTTAATATTTACCAAAGATAATACGAAAAAAAGAATAAGAAAGTTTTACTTGACTTTATGTTTCTTTCATATATCCCAGTCACTTAAATGTGTTAACCTAATTCAATAATTGCTGTATTATAACTCTTACCAGCTGCAAGCGGCTAAGAGGACGTTCACATATTGTGACCTCTTAACAGCCTCCATGGAGTGCCCTATTCATGAACAAGTCTTATCTGATTGTATTTAACGGCGATAAACTCACCAATATTGCACGAGCTGCTGTTCGTAGAGGTGCAACATTAGTGATTTTAAACTATCACCAATTACACTACAGTGTTTTCCAAAATGGAATAGACTTGATCTGATAGATAGATAGATAACTATTCTATTTTGCTCTGTTGTAGAAAAAACATACAGCTCATATAATTTGGCCCAGAAGTGAGCATAAGAAGCATTACATATGGAACATTACTGTACTTACTATTGAACTTCTCGTTTTACTGTCAAAGAATGAGTCTTTGTCTGACAGGTTGAAACTGTAAATAAAATACACACACACACCCATACACAAACGTGCACATGCACACACACACACACACACACACACACACACACACACACACACACACACACACACACACACACACACACACACACACACATAAACACACATGGCTGACAAAGTTTAAGTAAAAAGCTATTATTCTAATATTCTACTATATGCCTTTATCACAGAGGTGTTATAGTAGGAGTGAAAACAGGTGTAGCTCATTAAGTTAATTATGGGTCTGTAGGCATCCCAGTGCACATAATTAACATAATGAGATACACCTATGTTTGCCCAGACTATTCCACCTCTGTGATAAAGGCTTATTCCTTCTAGTAGAAAGCATATAAAAGTGTGACTTTTGTCTAAATTAGAAAACAAATAATTACATAAAACACATCCTAGAAAATAATCTAACTAGCCAAAAGAATAATAGGCATCATAGCCTACTATGCGTGTCAATGGACAGATATAGGAGGTGTTAACGGAATATCACTTTCACTATTTTTGGCTTCAGGTCTACAGAACAAGATGGTTCCCAAACACAGACTACAATCCCCACAAGCAGTCAGACAGGGGCAGCATACAAAGTGGTATTCTATAAATCTGGGGAATAGTAGTTAATTGTACATATATTACAGATGTGACTGTGTTATAGTATATATATATATGTATTATATGTATATACATACACCAATTGTGGGGCACAATTATTTTGTCTAAGTAAGATCTGGGAAATCCATCAAATTGAGAATTACTTCACAACTTTATCAAACATATAGTTATACTGGAACCAATAACAACTGCACTAGTATAGTAAACATTAGCACTTACAGATGTTGTTTCTCTCGGGAGAATGTGTAAGAAAGGTGCTTGATGTTCTTGGCTTTGTGTTCCTCCACACTTGGGCGGAGAGGTTCTAACACCTTACTGATCAGAGAGTTGATCTTCTTCACCACACTACTGGACTGCTTCATAGCATACATCTAGAAGGTTCCAAACACAAAAGACAAATTTACAGGTCTCAGTTCAATCAATGACCATCACCATTGGAGGACTGGTCTGCTTTGTCTTGTGATCATAGAAAAACACACAATGTGCTTTAAAGTACACTCATACACTTGTAGAAGGTAAATCATGTACCATTAAAGGTTCAACAAGAGGACCTTGTTCATGACAACCACATAGGGGTTAAAACACGTGTGATAGAGCGACAACAACAGAGGGGTTAAAACACATGTTAGAGCCACAGCAACAGAGGGGTTAAAACACATGTTAGAGCCACAACAACAGAGGGGTTCAAACACATGTTAGAGCCACAGCAACAGAGGGGTTCAAACACATGTTAGAGCCACAGCAACAGAGGGGTTAAAACACATGTTAGAGCCACAGCAACAGAGGGGTTCAAACACATGTTAGAGCCACAGCAACAGAGAGGTTAAAACACATGTTAGAGCCACAGCAACAGAGGGGTTAAAACACATGTTAGAGCCACAGCAACAGAGAGGTTAAAACACATGTTAGAGCCACAGCAACAGAGGGGTTAAAACACATGTTAGAGCCACAGCAACAGAGGGGTTAAAACACATGTTAGAGCCACAGCAACAGAGGGGTTAAAACACATGTTAGAGCAACATAAAACATATGTAAGAGCAACAGCAACAGAGGGGTTCAAAGGTGTGTGATAGGGCAACAACAACAGAGGTTAGGTAGAACAGCAAGAAAGTAGAACTTACTTTCTTGGTCGGCATCTTTAGCTTCATGAACTCTGCCTCCCGACAGAGAACGTTCCATGGAGCGTGGATCTTTAAAAAGCCCACCCCCGGGGTCTTACCCTGGGATACACTTGTTATCAAGATGATGAATGCATATTCAACAATAGTACTACAAATTAATTTACCCTCACACCCTTTTCACAGAGGTGTCATCTTAGGATAAACACTGGGTCTGCTCGTTGTATGTACCAGGGCACGGGTAGCAGACTTATCTTCACTAGTTTAGTCTACTACCCTGGCACAGGAAATTAGCAAACCTGTGTTCGTCCTACGATGACGCCTCTGTGAAAAGGGTATATTGGACTGATCTCTGATGGGAATGAGTCCTTGCGAGGGGAAATTGACCTGGTGCAGCCAGAACAACATATAGGTCCATGCCATAAAGTGGTGTAGGCACACAGATACTGCATATAGACAGGAAAATAGCTGTTCTGGCTGCACCAGGTCAATTTCCCCTCGCAAGGACTCGTTCCCATCAGATATCAGCCCAATAGACTGACACTTATATTTATAACATATGTAGAATCATTTTTTATGTAATGGTTGCTTCCTACAATATAAACACTACACAGATTGTATCCTGTCTTTTAACAGAAATCTGACATTTAACAGTAAATCATTGAAGAGGGCGATCTACCCATCTGTTCAATGCTAGCTGCGATGACAATGCGTTGAAAGGAAATATCAAAGTAATTGGGCCACAAATAACTGAAGTATTATTTTATGCAGATTGCTGAACAGTAGTCGTTTTGAATATTCATATTGTTACGATTTCTTGGTGTTTTCTCCACTCCCAATTCAAAAATAAGTATTTAATAAGACTTGCAGGTGTATCATATTGTTTCATACATGGTATAAAATAATAATAATAACACATACACACACACACACACACACACACACACACACACACACACACACACACACACACCTCCTATAGGCACAACACAATGTATCCATCCATTGTTGGAGCTACATCTACACCAGGCTGAAACAGCTGATCCCTCCCTACTGCACACTGCGTAGGCCTCTGGGTTGGACAGAGAAGCATGTGAAATCCTATCGTTTGTAATTTTGGACTTCAACCAAAAGCGAGCTCTAAGGCAAGCTACTCCAATAAGTTTGATTTCTTTCTGATGTGTGCCACTATAACATTTTGAAACTTAGTTATTGGACTTTGCTCAGCGTTTTGTAACTTCTGCCCATTTGTAACTTCTGTCTTAATTAATAGAGTGAATCTCAAAAATCTATTTTACTGCATTTTGGTGGTATAATAAAATATAACATATGCCTGCAAAATTCAAATCTCCTCCTTGTATTTCCGAAATTAACTACAGTGATGAGTTTTCACTTTACTTTTCTTCACTTTACAACTTTTAGAACGTTTTAACCTTTATAACGTCATATGTTATCAAAAAGCAATAGCAGACACATGCTGCTTTACAAAACGTTTCACCACATCCTCTTTCCTATTGCTCGTTCAATATAACCTCAAGGAGAGAACATCATTTATTTATTTAGAATCACTGTACCTCTTCAACTGTCCCCTTCTTCAACTGTCTACAACCCAAGGGACTTATAACGAGACACAGAACTTTAGCCTATTCATAAAGCGTTAAGCCCACAGAACCATTCAACGTTTTTAAGGCTCCACTCACATCCTCATCTTTCTCTAGCTCCAGGCCCATGTCTAGAAGGTTCTTCTCAAACTCCTCCCTCCTGCGACGCTTATCGTCCTCCTGTTCGTCCCAGCTCGGCGTCTGGAGGCCCTTCTCCTCGTCCGTTGTCTCGGGGCGAGGAGCAGGGGGAGGAGGAGGGGGGCAACTGGCCCTCTCTGACGGGCGGCTGCCCCTGGGACGCTTGTCCTGCTGGCCAGCGCGGGCCCCGCTCAGGGTTCCGCGACGGAGACTGCGGGCCAAGGGGTTGTCGGTGAGCAGCCGTGAGGTGTGCCGAGCGTGGCGAGCCCCGCCGGGCCGCTTCACATGGTAGGTGAGGACGTAGTCGACACGACGCTGGCCGTCCTGGAAGTAGAGGCCGTAGTGACACTGCGTGTTCTCCTCCGGGGTCAGGGTCTTCAGTAGCTGGCAGAGACACGGACACACCACAGACATTTAGGACGGGAAACAGCAGCAGAGGCAGCCACGTGGGTATGACATGTGTTTGTGTGTGTGTGTATGTGTTTGTGTATGTGTGTGTGCCTCTGTGTGTGTGTGCCTTTGTGTTTGTGTGTGTGTGTGTGTTTGTGTGTGTGTGTGTGCCTCTGTGTGTGTGTGCCTTTGTGTTTGTGTGTGTGTGTGTGTGTGTGTTTGTGTGTGTGTATGTGCCTTTGTGTGTTTGTGTGTGTGCCTTTGTGTGTGTATGGGTGTGTGTGTGTGCCTTTGTGTGTGTATGTGTGCCTTTGTGTGTGTGTATGTGTATGTGCGTGCGTGTGAGTGCACATTGGAGCATGTGAGCATGGGGATATTCGGGTCTGTGGTTCTCTTTGTTTTTAAGTGTGCAGGATTTAGGACATGGGGTACAACAGTCACATGTATACATGCATGTGCGATGGCAGAGTGTGTGTGCAATCCACCTAGTTAAAGTCAAACAAAAATGAATCCACGGTCTGTTTAACTTAAACTTCAGCAATGGAATATTATGTGATTCACATAATATGCAAGTCTTATTGCATTATTGCACCAATTCACATTTTGGCAACGTTAAAGAAATGAGTATGCTCATGATTGAAGCAGAAAATACACCAAAAAGGAAAACTGGTTGCTTTCCAACACTTTTCACCACATCCTCTTTCTTATAGCTCATGCACTATACGCTCAAGTCCAAGCAATTGGTGGGCGAACAAACAAATGGTAGAACGACAGGGACAAGTCTGGCTAGTACTGACAAATGTGTTACAGGTTTTAATGATAGATAATGAATGTACATAAAGACAAAGCAATAACTCAGGCATTTTCACAGCCCGAAAACATTTGGCAATAATAACATACAAATGGATATCCTGTGTATGTTTGTAACAATGTAAGTGCAATTCTACATTTATGTGAGGCTTAAGAAGCTTTTATTAATAGATGTTTGAAATTCTGGAAATGTGTACATATGAACCTGTTTGTGTCTATATGTTTTGCTAATGGTTTCAGCCTACTTTTCAACGTGACTTCCATTGAAAGGGCACCTTAGTATCTAAAGAAAGGAAAATGTTGATTCCTTTACAACTTACATATCACAGGGCAATAGCGCATTAATTGTCCCAGCAATAGGACTGAATCTCAATCTCACTGAAACAGCAACAACATTTCACCAGCCAGTTATTTTCTTTCTGTTTTGCACTTGCAAGATTGTTTATTCAAACACCATAATATAGGACAAGGACAAGATGTAGGACAAGATTCCTCGTCTGCCATTTGACATTTCACACAGATCTGCGGAGGCCCCTCGATTTTAAGCCGTCATTAGTGAGGCAAAGATTAAATGGGGGCGGTAAATAAAAACACATTGATATTATTTAGCAGTGGTTGTAAAGTCGTAATCTTAATGACTAAGATGTAGTCATAAGCTACGATTAAGTCATGTTTCATTGCTCTACAGAATGTTTATACTGGAGATAACCAGGCCACCCTTTTGACTAGTCTATTTATACGGTAAAGCCAAATGGAGCCTACATTCCCACAGTTGGAGGTTTTGCAAAATAATTTCTTTAAAAAATATATTTTCTGATTTAACCCATGTATATAATTTCCTATTGAATACTGTGTCCCTCTACATATGTCTCTCACTGTGTTGTATGGGTCAACACTACCATGAGTCAAATTTGTATTACTGATGCATTATTTGATCTAGTATTTGACTGTGATTGTCCCTTAATGACAATATTTTCCCATTCATCATGGCAATATTAGCTAAAGACATAGTTCAATTCTCCCAGCTTGTAAAACTCAATGGTGGTGAATAGGGTTTTTCCATTAGTTATTAACCAATTGTCTGCAAAGAAACTAATGTGTTCCAATATAATGGAGTTATAAGTAATTAAAAACAAATACTGTGCTGCCTCCTCGATCCCTATTTAAGTGATCGCTCTCCACTCTTTTCAAGAGGAAATGGTGTATTTTAAAGGATTTCAATTTGAATTGACATTGAGCAAATTCTTGTATTCAAAGACGTAATAATGATAAATTGGTTAATATTCACATAAGCATAGACATACCATTAAAGTAATAATACAACCTAAAACACTTTGATATGGTTATAAATCATCTAGATTTACCATTTTGTACTTTATTGTTTGCGATTTGTCACTGGCTATTTGCTCCAGTGTGTTATTTTCACTACCCTCTCTCAACATCAGGAGGCAATACTCTGTAAATGATACATTTATAAATTTAATAAATGAATCAAATGTACTATATAATATGTATAACTGGCTTTATTACTATTATTGTAAAGGAACAGAACAGACTAAATCGGCCGGGTTAACAGTGACTACCAGGCAGTTTCCCTCTCGAACAAGGCCATGCCTCAGCAGCTGCAGAGATCATGGCCACGCCCCAAGCGTGCAAAGCCGAAGTTCATTCTGGATTCACGAGGCTGCCGGCCAGGCCAAAAATGCGTGTGTTCTCTTTCTTGCCTCTTCCGGTGCAATTTCTGGCCATGTTATACGGCCAGAAATGACCATGTTAGACATAATAATTCTGAGACACAACCCCTGAATTAAACTAATCGAGTGTCCTTGTCCTGCTGGCCAGGGCGGGCCCCGCTTAGGGTTCCACGACGGAGATTGCGGGCCAAGGGGTTGTCGGTGAGCAGCCGCGAGTTGTGCCGAATACTTATGGTTAATGCTACAACGATTTGAAGACGTCCTCTCCTATTAAACTCTGTTGTAACTACTGCAGCAGTGTCTCCATGTGATGTAGTAGCGTCTACAGAAATCGAGTTTAGACAGCACCTATAGACCTTTTATAATGATGCCAAAGTATTAAAGGCTGTGTTATTCCTTTAATTAAACATAACATAATTGGTAGGATATTCGTTTTTGAGGCGGTGGGGCGATGGGGTATCTTTCCTCCTAAAGCCACGAGTGTAATTTAGTGAAGGTAAACATGCAAGCTCATCTTGCTCCTATTCTTCTGCTTTGTATTTTCCCACCCACTCTTAATACTGCTATATTTTAATGGAGCATCATTTGCCAGCTCAAAACCAATTTCTAATTCTCAATCCCTCTCATGGGGTCTTTAAGTCTACCTGTTTTGACACTCACTTTAAACTTGCCGTGGAAAATGACGTCTTGAAGAAAATGTGGAGGCTGTGGTTGTGGGGCTGGGGGACAGCCAGAAGTATCTTCTCCTTCCTCTGCCATGTTCCCATTACAGCTAACAGAGTAGTAATAGAGGAATAAATACGCACGCAGGGGGCAACAGGAGCTGCTGTCACACTGAATGCTTCACTTCTTTTCCGGGGGTTATATTTCTTTCTTTATCACCCTTTATCTCCTTCACATGGTATGTCAATAGTAGCAGAATTAGCTATCTCCTGTGCCTTCTTTCCTTTGTGGCTCCACATCCGTTTGGGCTTTACTCGTTCTTATGGTTCCGTCTGTGGTCTAGAAGTGGGTGTGCTGCAGAGCCTAGTCTCGTTACTTGAGAAGTGGTCTTTGGAGCCAAAATCTAAACTTAGACAACGATAAAGCCATGATATACATGAGGTGCACTATCCCCCATCTCTCTCTCTCATGCTCTCTCTCTTTCGTTCTCTTTCTCTCTAACTGCAAAAAACAACTGGATACAAATGTCTGGATTTCCATGTCTGTCAGTCTCTTCATAACTATCTCCACTTCCTTTTTTTTTTTCTTCTTGCTGCCTCTGTCTGTGCCAGAAACAGCTTATCACTGCAAGGTCAAAGTTAAGATTCATTACATGTCTGAAAAAGTAAACATGGCTCAAGGAACACAAACATTTGCCAAGAGCCCTCTCACACAGACCAGGATGATTTAACACTGGTTGCTGGCTGGCTGTGTGTTGCCAGGTTATTGTCAGTATTCTCACAATAGGACAACAATGATGACAGTATGAATTGCATTGCTATAATTAATCTGCTGTGTGTTGATGTTGTTGGAATCTGTTCTGGGTATATATATATATATATATATATATATATATATATATATATATATATACATACATATACATATACATTTACATATTGGGTTTATAAACTAAGAAGAATAGCAAGCTATATAACTATGTAATGTTTAGCAATACAATTATACAATAACAGTCCTACATCTTTTATCTTATTACGTAAAAGATAGAGAAATACATAGATACATTTGAGAGGAGCCAAGAAAAGGCTCTGTGAAATTTGTTGTTTTTTAATCAACCAATATAGGACTTTAATTTTAAAGTTAATTTTGGCCATTATCTTTCCTCTTTCATGTCATTCCAGGAAACTGCCTCAGATAATTGTTTACTTTGTGGGCCTGGGGACCCAGAAACTGTCTAAGCAGTCTCTCATTCCATCTTGACACTTGAATTGCCAGAGTCTTGCATAACACACATCTCTTACATCCGGGATGGAGTGGTATTTTTAGACTAAGAGTTAAAAAAAATAAGCAGGGAAAAAAGGGGGACATTAGTGCACAGGCTCACCATACTCCCAAGAAAAACCCCACATGTGTTTTAGTAAATGCTGGGACCAGAGTGCAGGGAGGGAAGGTCACTTCTCACAGGATACCAGGATGTGGCCTGCTCTAAACAATGGTGCTTTTACATGTGTTGAGGGCTTGCATCGTGTGCTATGGTTGGTATACCCCAATAAATAGGCATTTTGTTTTTCTTCTGTTGTTTTTATAAAATTGAAACTTATTTAATACTTATTTTGCATAACAGGATGTACACAACATCATATTATGAACCATTTGTGAAACCTTGACGTCTTGTCAAATTTGTCTTCCAATTTTGTCTTCGAATGTCTTTCAAGACATTGGTCTCACAAACACATAAACTGCAAAACGAATTAACGTCTGAAAAACAGTTAATATCATTGGCCCATTTAACATTGATATAATTAGTGTTAAGTTTAGATTTGACTCACAATATTCTCCTGCTGGTAACCATGGTCATCGAACACTTGATCTAGCAGCTCTGAAGGCATCTCAGTCCATTCCATGGCCCTCTGCTACTGTGGTGCAGGGGGTTCCGATAAAATACAGAGCTGAACAATAGCCACCTGTAAATGACAAGCAACAAGGTAGTTTGAATGCTACATTATTTTCTCTTCCGAATAAACAAAAAAAGAATAAACATTTTCCATTAAACGTTTTGTTATGTGTACACATAATGAATATCATAACTGTCATAAGGATAAATAAGGATTTCAGAAGAAGTGAATTAAAGATCAGCAATGATAAGTTAATGGAGGGAAGTAAGTTCAGCTAAGCATCATTCTTTGAGGAAATCAGAGAGGAGGCAGAGAAGTGTACTCTAACTCCGTACTCCGTAGGCACGGTACGAGTGCAGACGATAGTGTTTCATTCACAACTGGGCAGAACTACAAACACAAGAAACAACATGAAACCATGAGACAGGCAAGATGTCTCCATGACCGTGGTGACCTCAACACTGCTTGAGGGGAACTAAAACAGAGGGGTATTTAAAGGGAGTAATTTGTGATTAATGATTATTAATGAGGGACAGATGTCAATCAAGGCTGGGTATCTGGAGCTCTGCAACAAAGGTGTAGACATGTTTGTTACACACATACAGTACATATATATATATATATACTATATATATACATAGTTATATATATATATATATATATATATATATATATATAGATATAGCTAATCTATATCTATAGATGTATAGGCAAAACAAGATGAACAGGGAGGTAACGTTGATAGATAACGTTGACATTGTTATGGGATCTGTCCATGGGAAAGAGACAGTGAGCAGTGAGGGTCCCCTGCTGCTCAGGGGCCTTGGGACCCTCTAGGCCGTGTGTCGGTAGTTATGCTGTGATCATAGTTTCTGTGTGTTGCTCTTGCATATGTAGTTATAAATAAGTAGACTGTAGGGGATTATTAGGTATTGTTGCATTGGTTTCGATAGTGCATAAATGTATTGTGGAGTATAATATGGTATTGTAAGATCAGGTTATTCTTCCACAATAACTTAGAAAAACATACATTTATGTCAATGCACAGATGCAAATAAAGATGCAAAGAAAACCAAGTAGTCAAAATAAGTGGTTTTACAAGCTTCTCTGCACACTTTCTAACGTTCTAACTTAGGTAACAATGTGCTTCATATGAAAACATAGACGTGATGGGGGGGTAATGTTTTGATTAGAATCCCCCTTTTTGATTCACATCACTTTAGAATAAATTTTTTCACAATCACATTTCTGGTCGAAACCTTTACTTTTTTGTTCAGCACACCTGAACAAAAAAACATTTCACACATTTATTTCACATTTTAGTTGATTCGTCTCGTACAGATGCATTCCTCTCAACTTGTGTCTTACCTTCCTCTTTTCCCTCACTTTTCCTTTCCTTGGTCCTTTCCTCTTCCCTCGTAAACCTGCGCTCTTGTTCCTCACCGTCTCTGTGTATTCTCTTGCTGTGATGGGTGAACAGCGTCGCTCTGAAGTAGAGACTGGTGTATAGGATGTGAATGTAAAATATAGATGATGAGTTCACAAGAACTCAGGTCAGAGGTGTATTCAATGATATTTCATATTGCATTACAGTATATTACGGCGCAGGCTTGCGGCTTCTGCTTGTGTTTGGTCTCTTCTAACAGTTGTGAATGGCCTTTGCATGACAAGGCCTTTCACTCAGTTGGGTGATTAATTATCTAGATTTTACACAGATAGACAGAAGGATTCTATATCCCATCTATTATTTTTTATTATATATACTTAAATAAGTTGCCCAAAGTTAAGAGGATCTTGAGAATCTAATGGAAGACCCAGAAGTTTGTCAGATTGAAAGCATCGTTGCTTTGAGTCACAGAGGGAAACATGAATTAAATTCATGTTTTCCTCAACTGCTTATTGTTTTTACGAGTGAGTCCTTAATCCAAACAAAATATAAAAGTACACGTTGTATGTACTTTTGGATGGATGTTGGATGGATGTAATTATAATAATTATGTAAACTCAATGACTCCTGGAGACAGAAGGGTGAACCAAACTTTCATATATAATATTATAATTATTTTATATATACAATATATATTACAGCAACTTCCTTGTGGATGAAACTTCTTTAGAAATTCTAAGAATACATGCAAGACAAACATTTTTATGGAAAGGTCAAGTAAAGAGGTTGGAACTTTGATCTGCATTAACAAATATCTCACCATACATATCACATGACCTATGCCATAAAGCACCAATGTGCGTCATATATTGTGCCTTTTAAGTGCATTACTTTTTCTTCATTATTAATTAAATATTGATTAAATTACTGTTAATAATAGATTATAATTGTTGAGCAACTCCAGGTAGGTTATACACCTCCCTCTGCTAAGTGTCACTAAAAGATCTGGCTGGCTAATGCGTGTCTCTTTCTCTCTCTCTCTCTCTTCACAGCCCCTTCCTCTCTCTAACACAATGTCCCATTCCTCAGAAAAATACTTGTCACGCACAAGAGCAGCTGGCCTGTGTCAAGATCTGTGAAACAACCCAAATATAACTTCCTCTAAGCCACTCTTCTGAACCCTTGTTTACTTTGCAGCCTTGTTTGCTTGGGTCCTGCATTATGCTTCGATTTCCTTTTGCTGTCAGAATCTCTAGTCATCTCCTTGAATCTCTCTCTGTCTGTCCCTGGACCACATGGAGTTTCTTTCGTTTGACTCCAGAACAAGATTCCAATGTTTCGGTAGTATCTGTGGCTAGCCTGTCCTCAGGTGTAAATATATATTTTATAGCATTGATTTGGTTTAGTTTCTTTCCCTACTTCTTATTTACAAACTTGATTTAGTACCCTTTGTATGATCAGTATCACCGTCTACATTACTTGTTTACCCCTCAAGTTCATTACAAAAGCTGACAGAGATGTACAATTACAGAGAACGAGCACATACAACTGCTTTAGGAACACTGGTTTCCAGCGCAGTATTCATTTTTCATAAGTACCAAACAGTCTTTAAAGGTTATACGTGAATACAGACAACCCTAAGCCCCTCCCCTCTGCTGTTGATAACACATCGTTCTGGGAACTGGGGTTTTAATGATTGTTGACGACCACTGTATGACGATGAAAGATATGCATCGAATGTAGTCTGAATCACCTCATCCCTAAAGCTACAAACTCCTTAATTTATATTATAGTTACATAAAGACTTAATACATGGTACTTTTTTTAACAATATTTGACTTCGCAATTATCTGCATGAGTAATGTTTTGATAACCAGGCATGCCTATGTGATGTGTCTTTGTGTTACCTCCCCATTATTACTATTACTTTAGGGTTGGTGTTATTGTAATAGTGGTAGGTCAAATGTAACCATGTTAGGTTGAAAAAGGTGATTTAGCTTCTTTTTCACATGTTTTATGGATAACATTTAACTTAGCTACAGAACACTGATTTGCATTGAATCACATTCACTTCAAACTCATCCAATCATCATTGTCACATGCACATCCACTTAATGCTGTGGCGGTCAAGCTGTTCCAGTATGCAGCTACTGGTGGTGCAGCTGGTGAAGAGCAGAAGCATGGGTTTGGGCTGTTCCAAAGTTGATTCAGATTAAACACGTTTGAACACTTTAAATATAGGAGTTGTGGTTTAATTGCCCAGCCAGTGCATTATAGAACAGACCAGGAGACAGTAAAGAAGACTGGCCTATTGCAAACAATCTTATTTAGCAGGAGATTACCTGAGTGGTGATGTGAATCTTTTTATGATTTTATTGTTGACTGAGGCTAATTCCGGTTGCTTTCCTGAGTGTAATTGTTCTTTTACATTGCTTGTTATATAACGTTTATCGTTTGCATTTTAATCCTTTCTTCATGCATAATTGGCTGGTATTGTGTTTACCAATCAAATTTAGATACTGCATCTTTAAGGTTTTTACCTGAACTGTGCCAGATTAACAGCCCCAAAAACGTTGCCCAATACTTAGCATCACTTTAACCTCCAGGGCACCTATGGGTATGGCTTGTTATTATGTGACAACACACCACTTTACAACAAAGTCCTCGGTGACATCATCCTCTGGACAGAGTTTGCATAGAGCATGGGGTGGATTTGCTATTCCTGCTAACTGCTCATCACCTGGGACGGTTTGATCTCTACCTAGACCAGGAGCAGAGGCTGAGTATTATGGGATAGCATCCGGTCAGCTCTGATCCCTTCTACCACTGAAACACAAAAAGCTGTGTACGTCATTTAACAGTCCCCAGAAGAAGAAGAAGAAGAAGAAGAAGAAGAAGAAGAAGAAGAAGAAGAAGAAGAAGAAGAAGAAGAAGAAGAAGAAGAGGAGAACATAACAACAACAACAACATTGATAAGGAGTAGAAATGTGGAGCTTTTTATGGAAAATTTTACGGAGATGCATTTCCCTCCCTCAAGTCCCTCCCTCGCCAATATTCGCATATTGGAATCATCTTCCAGGTTTTGTCCATCATGAGATGAGAACGACTGGGAATAAGGTTAATCTCTTCCAGGAGGGCCTCGTATTGTGAGGTTTGCTGTTTGCCATCACCAGCACCCAGATATTTACAGTTCACAGCAGTAAATCCCCTTATGGAATGGTGCTCCTGAGATAAACGTTTTTTATTCCCCCAATATTGTATCTTTAGCCTAGCCTCACGAGACCATCCTGATCCCGCGGGTTCACCAGTCTCGCCTGGATCTCATGTAACTTTCAAAAGGGAAGGAAGTTTTAGTTCATGACGAACAAGGAATGCCGCAGTCTGCAGAATTCCAAAAGAAAGGCACCATTCATAAAAAAGTAGCAATCAATAGAGCAATCCAAAACGTTTTTTTATGAAATAGTAACGATGAATATTTTTTTTTAAAGATGAACAGGGAACAAATAGGAGGGAGGAGAAATATGGGGAAATCAATTGCTGGCAACAAAGTGATATTCATTGTGAAAGTTGAATATATGGATTGTCTCTAGCCTTGGCTGATTACTGATGAAGACGCATGGTTACATGGTTCTTCTTTAGTAGATGTAGGATTGGTTCCAAAATACTATTTTCAGTGTGGGATTGCAACTTGCACCAATTCGGTAGAAATAACAATCATTATATTGCTACGTGTGTGCTGTTCAGTGTCAAAAGTCAAATGGCATCCCCATTAACTGTCAGAGTAATATAAACAACAATGGCGACGGTCTAAGAGACATCTCTGGATAGATAAGATGGCAACCCTATACTAGCTAGTGGCTCAATATCAGAACAGGAAACTTCCAGTGTTCACAAAATATGAAAAACAAAAGTAATGTGCACTCAGCATCTATGCTTTGTAGTCACATTTTACCCAAAGTCGCAACTTTAAGTAGAACATATGAGAATTCAACCAATTCACTGGTGACATAGGTTACATTGTGTTGGGACAGGTTTTATTGTGGTGAGATAGGTT
Organism: Lota lota; assembly: GCA_026745465.1. NCBI lineage: Eukaryota > Metazoa > Chordata > Actinopteri > Gadiformes > Lotidae > Lota > Lota lota. Next base: position 8,804,080 of record JACYXH010000216.1, on the reverse strand, counting down.
ACATTGTTGTGAGACAGGTTATAATGTGGTGAGATAGGTCACATTGCAACTAACAGGAGATGGAAAGTCACTCTTGGCACCTTTAATTTTTCCTTCTTCACACCTTTCTCCCCCCATTCACATAAACAGGAGTGGAATTGGTATTTACATTACCGTTGTAAATGATTTGTGGAATGATGGCTATATTTATTTGACACCAGAACACATATATCTAATCATACCACGATAACTTAAGACATGCTAAGGCATGCCGTGACTACACTTTCAGGAGCTCAGTTTAAAACGTCTATATGTTTTAATAATATTTGAAATATGTTGGCTAAACATGTTGTATTAATGCAGAAAGAAATCCCTCTAAATATTGCAATTTGTATGAAACTCAACGCTGTCGACCTAGCCGAATGCAACGATCACTTATCGTTATTCATTGAGGACATAATAATATTATCATTATAATAACAAGTTATTCATTCAGGAGGAATGGCGCCATTTGAAAAACACGCTTGAACTGAACGAATAAAATAAAAAAATGTTTTGTTTTTATTGGCTATGCCTCAACAACAACAAAAAAAAAAAATCACTGACTGACTACATTTAAATCAAGACCCCAACTATATTGAACTGAATATAGCGCAACATTAACAAGCGACAAATGAACAGTGATGCTGCAGCGTTACCTTTCAGTCGCCTGTGACTCCGTCTCCGAACTGGCGCAGCGGATTGTTCGGGATCAACATAAAAAAGAATAATATATGCTCAGGAGTCAAGAGCAGAATGCTGGACTGCGAGGCACTCCGTGATGTTGTGCCTCGCGAGTTCAGCAGTTTTCCATAGGGCTTTAGTTTGAGTTGGGGGTGGAGGGTAATGTCTCGTGGCGTTATCTCTCTCCTCCCACGTCATGTTGAACAGTCACAGTAATGCAGGCGGTGCTGGGGGACTGGCAAAGGACACTAGACTGAGCAGCTGCATCGTTGCTGCTTTTCTATTTGGCCGAAATGCTAAACCATTGAAATAGGATGCATTATAAAGGTGTAAAAAAAAGAAAAAAAAAGAGTAAGATGATGTACATAAGTGGCGAGAGAAATACACACTTTTCTATGAGGATATCACTTCAAATAACACTTGAATTCATAGAATGTGGTGAATAAGCAATATCTATAAAGTTGCCCTTTCCTGTGGTGGACATTACAGAAGGAGTAGCCATAACAGCTCTGTCAATGTCTCAGAATGCATTACATTATTGATGGACCTACATTCTGATCAACCCTACAAAAGATTACTCATTTGTCATTTTTTGACACGAAAACAAATAGAAACATAATTAACTTTAACTGCTATCCAAAACAGTACACTTATACTAGGCTATAGCCCTATCGCATTTCAACAGATAAAGTTACACTTTACATATGTATGTTAAACTATAATGTATTGGGACTATATTAACCCTGCATAAAACAATTATCTCCCCATTTGTCTCCCCATTTGTCTCCCCCTTGGCTCCCCATGAACCCCCATTACTTTCACTTCCAATAAGCAGAGGACAGGAGTGTCGCATCAACGCCTAATCAGCAGGTACCGGGTCACCTTATCAGCCAATACGAGGTTATGCGTGCAATAGCACGTTTTAACCTAGAGGGGGAGTCATCTACCATGCAAAACAATGTAGCGTACAAGTGATGGTGGGGATGGTTATCCTTTAAATTGTCATGATCCTGCCTCAACCCCTACCCCATCCCCAACCCCAACCTGCTCAACATGTTATGAGCAGTCAGCCAGACCATCAGAATAACCTACATTTGTGACTTAAAGCCCTCTCTGAGACTATGAATGAAGGTTGAACTAAAAGTCCACCAAAGTCCAATAAAAGGATGTAGAACAAAAAAGAATATATGAATTGTCAAAGTATCAAAAGACTATAGAAGGTTTTCCCACACAAGAACCATATGAATAGTATAATAATAATAATAATTATTATATATACACTATAATATATATATAATATTATAATACAATAATGACACATGCTAACCCTTACCACTAGAGGAATAAGGTCTATGCACCAGCTAGTAGGAATGGAACTTTACCCTACACTTACTAACATCTGTTGAAGTGCAACTGTCACATTTGTTTATTGCTTTTACTTCCAATGCAGAGGTGAGAACATCTGTGTTATTGAGAAACCCTGACACTGAGATAAAGCAGACTTTTTAGTGCTTCAAGCATAATCATCCTTTACATTTGTATATTAAACTGCATTTATACATATGAATATAATCATGTCTGAATATAACAATATATCATAATATAAATATTGTAATGCATCATCATCTCTGCTGCAACAACCTGAACATTTTGTCCATCCACCATGGTATAGCTGCTGCTGATCCTGCAGCAAAGTGTGCCTCTAGCTGTTCTCCGGTACTCACAGAGTTACTTTCTGCCTGGCTGGTCATATGAAGCATTTCAAAGCATTTAAAAAATGATGACATATTCTCATTACTCACCCCCTTGTCAGATGAAAAACATATGCCATGTTTGGACATTTGGATATATGATGGATAGCTAGCAGGGCTCCAAAATAACATTTTCTTCTTTAATTTCATTAATTAATTAAATCATATTGAACGTTGCATTTATTATAACCACTACACATTGTATCATATCATACATTGTCTGGTCTTGTGAGAAGGTGCTCTCGGATCCAGGGTGACACAAATCCTTAGCCGGAAACCAAAAACTGAAAGGGGCGGAGTAACTGCTTGGTTCTTGTTTCGTTACAGAGATTTTCTATTGAAGAGAAACTTATTTGCGTGAGTGGATGAAGCTTACAATAAGTGTATTTCTACAATGGCCAGTCTACACGTTGTTGTTTGTTGTTGTTTATAACCAATTACGCGTTTACAGATCCCCGCCTCCAGTAACTTTGATTGGTAGAAAGAAAATCAGACTTTAGAGTAATTATCTAAAGTCTGATTTGTGAACTGAAAATGTAACCAAGACAAGTGAAGGGAACTTGGAAGACAAAAATCTTCTGTTAATAAGACATGTTTTCAGTAGGATTGCAAACTTGGTGTAATGACATTATACGATTTTGGAATTTATAGAATTTGAAGATCAATAATAGCAATTTAAATAACCTGATCAATATAAAATATAATAAATGACAAAATCACACTATTTATGATTAAGTCATAAATCATGTGATTAAGTTGTACATTTTGTTACAGAGATATAAAAAACTAGATTGCTCAAAAGAATTGGAAGCATTTTATGAATTTCTCCTTATCCTTACTAAATGAAAGTGTCATCCATTTGTTTTAGTACACATTTGAGAAGCTTTATCTTGAAACAGAATGAAGGATACCCTTCATTAAAAAAATTACAATTCGACATATTAATTATTTAGTGGCTTCAAAGTGATTTCATGGATTGCCAAAGGAAAATCCTGACTGCCCTGAATATTTGAGAAAACATCAAATATGCCAAAAAACATATCCGGGGTGCAATGTGGTCTTTCGGCCAGTTGATAGCAATTACGTTCTATGCCTTTAAGTAGCCGAATGAATACACATAATGTTGTGCATCTTTTGCTGAATCGTATCCTACTTCAATCGATGTTGAACTAGTTCTCAAATCAAACTAAAAAACAAACTATCATGACAGTTCCATAATATTTACACCCACCTGTTTCATATAGAAGGAATGAGTGAAAAATGACATATATGTGACTAGGGGTTCATTTAGTCAGGGAATAGCTTTGAATATGTACAAGACAAAGTGCTGACATATATGTTGGGGCATTATAAGTGGTATCCCCTCTTGATGGTACTGCCCCTTTAATAGTAGATGTCCAGAGCTGCCCAAAACTGTTAACCTTTTATTGAGATACAGACATGACCCCTGGTCAGGGTTCATCTCTCAAACTTACCTTTGTTACCCTACAAGCAGAGACCTTTCCAACAATGTTTTTTGTTTTGTTCTACAACAAAGTTTAAAAACGTCCTATACTCAATGCAGTGGTGAGGCAGGTGTGGATTCGAAGACAATTGACTAATATCTAAATTGGATAAAACGATTACATTTAGGTATTTTTTGCAAATAATAAATAATTGTAAATCATTTTGTAAACATCTTATGATTTTGACATAATATGTAAAAAGAAAAGTGGTCTTTGAGTCCCCACCTGACATACCACTGTGATGATGTGTCAAGTTTAGTCCAGAGACTAAACTCAGGCTAACTGATGCACAGTTATGAATGAGTGCCCCAACCTGTGGGCAGCTGCAGTACAGTTGGCTGAACTGAAAACTCCACATACTACCCATTGAACACATTTTACAGCTGTTCATAGAAATATGTCAGACATACCATGGAACAGTTGTCACATATGAGAAGAAAGAAAAAAATACATATTGGTTCTTGATTTCACTCTTTGTGTGCATGTGTGTACATATACAACTCATGCTTTAGTTTACTATAAAAACACAAATGCTGGAAATGCTGTCCATTGCCCAAACAGTTATAAAAGTGGCTTCAATTATTGATCTTCAATCGCATTACTTATCACTAACATTGGAAATGCATATCAGCATCAAGAATCAATAATCAATATTTTAAAGAATATTTTAACTGTGGTAATCAAAATAACAACAAATATCAGTTGTTGTTATTCAGTAGTAGTCCAAAAACAAAATCTGCAGCTTCTTTGCACATACATGCATAACAAGGTTTGTATACATTATAGAAAAATAATGGGCAGTCAAAATGGTTTAATAGATATAAAGGAATAGTTTAACATGATCTCAAATTACTTCAGCTTGATTCAGCAGACTTTTCTTTTTTTTGGCACATGGCTGACATCAGCTTCCAGATGTTTATCATCCACAAAATACAGAATTTCATTCTTCATTCAAAATAGCACAAAATAAAATATTCCTGTTCATTTTTATTTATTAAAATGGCCCAAAAATGTTACTCACACTGTAAAATTCCACCATGCACTACATCTGCATTTAAGGTCAAAGATTTCGAGGAGTATATAAATCCACTATCATCATTCAAAGTTACTCTGGATAAATCTTGAGTAAATCCACCTAGGACTATATACGTTTGTGTGTACACAGTCCTGTGAAGCATATCATAAAATGAGCACTGAATGTATCTGGCATCTCAGTGCTACTAACTTATGCCTGAGGAAAGTGTTTCCTGAGGAAACCTTTTTTTTTTAGAAAGTGCACATGTTTGTGGCATTGCATTTAGCAACTGCATAATTCTGAGATCTATATTTTACTTTGCAATGCACTCATTTGTCAGCCCAGCGGTCCATACATGTGATGTTAATGCATCATTGCAAGCAGCCTTTGTCTCTGTGCTGGGCTGTAACGTGCTTGTTTAGAAGTGGGAGTATGAGTTGGCATCGTTGCTAGGAATGAGATCGGTGCTCTGTGGTATGACATCCAAAAGAGAGTAAAGATAAAATAGTCATTGATAACGTTACATTTCTGAGGGATTTCTGATGGATAGCTAACGTACGACAAAGTATGTACATTTTCCACACCCCATAGTGTTTATGGACTCATTATTGTTCAATATAGCAATACAATGTAAAACCCATTAAAAATATTTAATGTTGGACAGTAAATGCCACTAATTGAATATATGGTGTGGTTCTGTGTTTGAATTGCATATTTGAGTCTAATCATGCTGCCATGGACACCTACCTACATGATAAAATTGGAGGAAAAAAACATCCTTGGATTTATAATGATTATTCTATTAGCTTAAAAGCATTGGTACACTTACACATGGCATGGCTCTAAGTGTGGGAACTGTCTGTTGCAGCTTAAATTATGATTTACAATTTATTTATAGTTCTCTCGTATGCTGCCTGTTTTTCCTTCATCTAATTATTAAAACATGCATCACTTGATCTAGACCCAAACATAAATAAATACATTTTAGGCCTCAGAAAATAAAGTAACATGAACATAATTAGCCTAATGAGAAGTGGACAGTTTATATTTATTACTTAATATTTGTAAAATTTGTTTTAGAAATGTTTAGTTAGAAATGTTTGTGTATGGTTATCTTTAGATCAAATGTTATGTTGTACATATTATGTTACAGGTGGCAACATACCCATGTATAACATAAAAAATGATAATGTTTTTGTAAAGAAGAGATGATATAAGCTGATATAATATGTTTGTAAAGTTATACTTCCCTTAAGGCCAGGATAATGTATATGGGCAGTGCATCTCATTCAACATTGCTCTATATTTGTATCAATAGCAAAAAGGTTGCAAATGGCCAAAATTGATAAAATACAGTCTGTATCTGTTTACAATTATCATGTAAGAAGACCGGAATAGCAGCAAATCCCAAAAGTTATTTTTTAACCAAATACTTAAGGTGAAAAGTCCTGAAAGTAGAAAACTGCACGGACACATGCACCACACAGCAGGTGGTGTTTTGACAATCAACAGATGTGTTAAGAGTTAAAATGTCCACACTTTAAACCTATAAATTACACTAATCTACAGTCATCTGTTAAAAAATGACATATTCCACAAAACGACTATGTCTATTCCATGTTTGTTTCTTCAAGCTTGGTGTGCAGTAATATCTCAACCTGGGATATCAATTTAAAATATTCAACTATTACTTAGTATTAGTTTTATTGGATTTCTTTCACTACTTTTTTAAACAGTACTTTTTTAAACTAATCTAGTTGAATTTATATACTAATATACTATATCTACATATGTATATATATAAAGTCTGTCAGTATTTTAAACAGTCATACAGTAAAACATTACAGCATTATACCACCACATTCTAAAGCCATCAATGTTGTGCAGTTTGCAGGATCACTTCCTCCCTGTATATTCAGACCTAGCTACATGTCCATCAAGTCTTTCAGAGCTCTTTCTATGTTCATCCGATGTCCTACCCTGGTGACTCCAAGATCCACGAGGTCGTCTTTCTGCAGCGACGGGAGGTGACTGCCCTCGATGTCATTGTCCAAGAAGGCGTCCTTGTGCTCTGACAGGTTAAGGTGGTCCAGCCAGTCGGCCACGTCGTCCTTGCTCCAGAGAACCAGCGGCTTGGAGGCGAAGGGCTTATTGGAAGAGGCAGACGGCGACGACATGAGGGGGGAGGACGAGCGGGAGATCCCGGAGCCCAGAGGCGGAAGCACATAGAGGTCAGCCAGGGCGGGAGAGGGGGAGGAGGAGGAGGTGGGGGGATGCCTGAGGCCCGTGTCAGGAGGAGGGGAGAGGCTCGGGGAAGGGGACCTTTGGTTGGAACCGGATAGTGCGCTAGAGTTGGTGATGACTTCTTGGCACGATAACGAGGAAAGGACAGTTGTGGAAGCGAAGGTGACTGTGTTCCTGCGCGGAACGCCAGAGGAGAAGTCTGGATTCCTGGAGGGACATAAGAGAATGTTACATTCATGAAGAACGCGCAGACAAGAATGCAACTCAAAGCAAACGGGATGCATGAAATGTACAGTAGTGATCCAATTAGAGCTTGTAGCAAACTGCTTAAGTAGATCCAATATGGTTTTAAAACAAAAGACACCCAAGAACCACTAACTATTCATTCAAGGTCAGACAAACGACAGACAAATGTGTTAGACTGACATGTATGTAGTCAGACAGACAGACAGACAGACAAATAGACAGAAGCCACTCTTGGTGAGCCTGTGACTATGCAGTGAACAGTGTGACAGCCTCAAACCCCAGGGCTCCAACTGAAAACACTACGTCACAGCACCTTCCACTGATTACTGTGGCAATGTTTCCCAGCCAAATGAAAAAGCTGAGGGGTAATATGCGCAAGAAGAAAGCTTGAATGGGTAAGTGTCCTACCTGGAGCCAGCAGATCTCCTTGTGTCTCCAGCTTTAGGCATGTGAGGGAGCTTCCCCTCTCCTCCGTCCCGGGGCGTCCGCGAGGCCTCCCCAGGAGCAGAAGGAGCTGGGATGTAGGAGGGAGGTCCTCCTCCATTGTAGGAGCTCTCATCCCGATGTGCCATCATGCCCTCGTATCCCATCTCCTTACCGCTCCTGTGGTGGAGCACCACGTTGTGCGTTTTCACCTTGGTGCTTTTGTTGGATTTGTTGATCATGGTGGCGGCTGTGAAAGCCTGACCGTCTGCATAGACGGAACACGCGTCCAAACCCTCGCCCCCTCCCTCCGACGACAGGGTGGACATGGAAGAGACGTTGGACACGGTGCCGGTGGTCTCCAGCTGGGGGTCTCCACTGGATCTACCATCGACCTCCACCTCTATTCCTGAATCGCCGACCGGTCCAAAGCTATCAAGGGAGACTTCTGGATAAATAGGAAGCATGGTGTTGGTCAGGCCAGCTGGTGCACACTTGATTTCATGTTGGCTGTTTGTGGGCAGGAAGTAGGAGGGATAGAACGGGGAGACAGAGCTCTGGCGGGCCGCGGAGGCAGAGCTGGGCGAGGCGTTTTGCGTTTGCTTGAGTATTTCGGTGATGGCTTGGGCCTGGTCAGAGGACAGGTTGTTGGTTTGTTTCAGCAGCTCCGCAATGCTGTTAGCCTGGCTCTCAGAGATATCAAAGCTGTTGGCAAATTCTATTGGAGGCGGGAGCGACTCTGGGAAGAGCTCATCCTCTGGGATGTCCACAGACGCCAGGGGCGGGGGCGGGATCATGCCGAACGGAAGTTTGACCGGCTCCTCGGCCGAACTGACGGTGATGAAGGTCTTGTGTGGAGAGATGTGGATGTGAGATGAATGAGACAAGGGAGGAGCAGAGACCGGCTGGTTGTGGTCCTTTGACGCCGCGTGCTTGGTGCTCCGCGCCTCCCGCTCCTCCCCGGGGAGACCCCCTGAGGAGCCGCGACGCGTTCTGTCCGAGGTGTGGACCATGAGGAGACCGGCCCGCTTGTGTTGCGACAGGTCCTCGTCTCGCAGCATCTGCTCTGCTCTCTTCTTCTCCTTAGCCAGAGGGTGTTCGTACTTGGTGTCCGTCTCGTACTTGGATTCAGTCATCTGCCTGGGGAATGATGAGACATGGTTCAAATGAGAGAGAGAGAGAGAGAGAGAGAGAGAGAGAGAGAGAGAGAGAGAGAGAGAGAGAGAGAGAGAGAGAGAGATTATTAATTATAAATATTATGATAATAGATTCAGAATTGCGTATGAAACAGGTACAATTCAGTTGTGGAGGGTCAAGGATACTCTCTCACATCAAATATGGAGATATATGGAACATGGAGATTTTAGTAATGTTAAGTTGAATTATTCCTATTCTATTTGAAAGTATTGTACTTATCTGATTGTCCCATGTTTAAAGCTACATAATTCATATCTGATTTAAGGTTTCTCATGAAACCAGTGTAATCCTGTGCAAGAGAGATTTCCAGACAGCAGAGCGGACCATACCGAATTGGACTAAACTGGTTTGATATTCTGGATGTGGAGTGTAAGGACAGACATCAGAGAGTGAATAGTACATTGCCATTACTTCAACATTATACATACAAATCACCATATTTGATGAGAGGCTTTTGCAATATTTACCCTACATCACATTGAGTGCAAAATGATCATACAAATACGATAATTATCGCACAACTGGCAACGCTGGCGTGTGGCATCACACAGGGGTGTCATAGATGGGAGATAGATCTGCTCAAGGTGGAAAGAAGATAGCTTTGGCACAAAAGACTACAACAACCAGGCCACCACCAACTGAAGCCAGCTGCAGCTCATCACGGTGATTGTTTATTTAACAAGGCTTTGGAGAGTGGGGACTGAAGCACGGCCTGTGGGAGGACTTTGGTGACTGTATTGTTAAGCTGCAATAGTAAATAACTATTTGATACGTGTATTTAAAATAGAACCAAACCCCAACACCACTTGTAGATTGGTTTTCATTGTAGATGACTCTCTCTCCAGGTTAAACACATGCACGCACGCATAAACTATTTACCATGGTTACCATGGTAACTTACCCGGTTCAGCTTTGATTGTTTCGGTCAGATTCACTACAGCTAGCTGACAGATACTGGGACTCTTTTTTAGCTAAAGAGTAGTTATGCCCACCTTGCCCTCACCATGCTATTTATATTAGAGGCGCAATTAAAATTTAGATTGTGGTCATTTATGATCCATCAGGTCAGCTTGGCAGCTTTGTGGACATGCTTCAGTCACTCATGCTTCTACCCTATAGCCCTCAACATGCTTCTGCATGGTTTGTATGAATCCTTCGTGAACATGCCAGGCAACAATGTTGTAAACAGTTTTCAATTCATACTTCTGCACAGCCTACTTAACATGTCCTTACACCAAATGTACACTAGGGGGTGATTTATCAACCAACAGAAAAAAACTAAAAAACAAACAGTAACTGGTGAACACACATCCCACATATTGTATACCTATGTGTATACTATTGGAGTGTGATAAACTTTTCAAAAGTAGAGCAATTACCAGATTTAGTTGTTTATTAGAATCAACGCTAAGCTAGGTTAGCTGTAGAACTGCAACTGAGAGGTTGCGGACACAGCCCTACTTGTCAATACACCAATCAGTGGTCTGCAACATCTAGGGAGATGATTGGGAAATCTAGGGGGACTTTGATTTGGTCGGCATGTATGCGACAGGGCTCTGAAGCCCCTGCTCCCTGGCTGTCTGAAACTGATCATCACATTTGTCTCACACGTTTAAAAACAGGCCACAGAGCCAGCTGCCTGGTCAGCATTCCATTCATACCTTTTCCTGAAATATATTTTTAGCGATCAGTCACATATGAGTGCAAGTCAGCTTCTTGTGTGTGATGGAGTAAGAGCTAGAGTCAGATGAAGAAATAAATATATAGATTGTCGACTACTTGCCAAACGCTAGACAGAGGATACAAGAGAAGACATGCTGGCGATGACAAAATCATACCAGCCTTTCCCTTGTCCTGGTATGAATGTAATCCTTGGAAGGAATTGAGCTTGGATCAGTGGAAGCCTTACCTTCGCAGGGCTCCCCTGGGCCCAGTGCGGACCAAAGGGGTCACCGTTGCGCTGCCAAAGGACGATTCCGCACTCGGTCGAGCCAGTTTGGTATCTATAAACAACGGCATGTTGAGGTCAGACTTGGACGACTCTGTCTTGAGCGGCAGCGGCTGATTCTGTCCCCTGATGGCCTGGTCCCTGGCGGCCAACGCCAAGGCTAACGGAGAGCTGGGGTCCAAGGGTTTACCGGTGACCGGGTGCAGGTAGTGTCCGTATCCCATGGAAGGAGAGGCTGGCGAGGACAACGACGACAGAGAGGGTGTGTATGACTTGACGGGGAGGCTGAGAGGGCTGAGGTGGTGGTGCTGCTGAGGGTGGTGCAGGCCGGTTCTGGTGTTGAGGGGGGCTCTGAGCATGGAGGGCTCAGGGGTGTTGCAGTCCATCAGGTGAGCCGCCGCTCCGCCGTTGGAGTCTGGGATGTTCAGCAGGGACAGGGGGTTGACGACCAGCCGGCGAAAGTGCTCATCGCTGCTCAGCATGCCCTCGTCGATGGACCTGGACTGTCGCAGTCGCGATGGAGCGTGGGCGGGATCTTCATCCCCGAGGTCCGTCGACCTGAAGGACACAGAGTTTCGCAGGTCCGCCAGCCTCCTGGACCGTATTGCAGGCGCTACGAAGACACTGCTGGTGTTGGGGTTGACGTCTGGTCGTAGCTGGCCTAAAAACAGAGATTTAAAACCATCAAATACCAGCAATTGACAATATCTTCTGATGTTTAAGCCATGCAATTCTAAATTATCGACAGTACAAATTAACAACATATATATATATACAATTGTATATACATTTATGTTTACATAAACTTAATATATTAGCATAGATACATGTATAGCATGTCTAGTGTACGTGATAATGCTCTATTTTCATTTGACAGAATAAAAGAATATGACCTCGGGACGGTCGCTAGACTTGGCAGACCCTTGTTTTAAACATTGCATGAAGGAAAGTGAGTCACCCTGCTATATTTAGAGCCCTGCTATATCCATACAGCACTGTGTTCCCAGCCTACCTGGCAGATCCTGACTTCCAGGCTCCACCTCCATGCTGCTGGCCTGGCTGCTCTTACCGCTGCTGGAGGTGGACGGCTCCTTGATGATGATGGTGGGGATGGGGATGGAAGACCCCTTCTCTGGATTGTCCTCCACCTGGGGCTGCTTCATCAGCATCCCTTTCCTTATGATGGCACATTATGGTGGGTTTGTTGGTGGTGGTGGTGGAAATGGTCGGGGAGTCACAATGGTGAAGAAAATTGGATATTGTTGTAAAACCAAGACAAAGAGGGATTTGAAGAGAAATGTCCATCATTTTTTAAATAGTATCTACCTGAACCTAACCGTCTCCTAAATATCTAAGCTAAATATCTAAAAATAAGATTGGTCGGTTTGTACGTCGGCATCTGCGTATGTTTCTCCACGCAGTCACTGCCAGCACTGGTGCCTGGGAAACTGTGTTCTATAAATAGAAACAAAAATCGAATACATTTTCCATAAAATAATTTATGGAATTACTAACTAAGTACTCAGTACCAGGTACCTACCGTGATTACTACTATTAGGCAAAAGAAGTAGCCAGCTCATTTAGACCATGTCATTCTAAAACAATTTCCCTTCACTCATTGGTAACTGCCATATACCTATATTTAGCTGGTATGGTATTATAACCTCAAAATGATAAAGCTTTGAACACAAATAGAGTGATAATAAAGATTGTAACAACAAGAGTACCTTGCTTGTTTGTTAACGCTGAATGAGCCCAAGGTAGAGTTGAGTTTTCCCCGATCAGAGTACGGGTTCTCTGGTATCTGGGCTGGAGTACAGCGGTTGAGAAAACTCTGCTGGGCTGTAAGATGGGTGTATGGGTTGCTGTTACTGTGGTGTGGTTATTAAAGCTGAATAATAAATGACCCTTTGACAGAGGAGTCTAGCATAGACAGCTTCAGGTCTGCCTCTGAAATGTAAACACTTCGGATATGGCACATAAAACAGAAGAAAGTACTTAAAGAAATGCCACCTGTAAGCTCTGAAATGTGTCTCACAGTAAGGTCTAGAGTAGCACTGTAATGAGTATATAGCAAGTACAGCACTACTAAAGGTGATGGTGGCTCACATCAACATTTCAAAATGTGAATTAACTGACTACATATCACGTTCAGAACAAGTTGTGGTGTAATCATATCTGGTACAGAGAACCATATTGGTCTTTGTCACAGTTCATTTCCCATTACGCCACTGTAATCAGTAAGTACATTTCATATATTGTTTATTCTTCAATATGTTAACTTGTGGTAAGGATGAAAATTGTTTTTTTTTTTTAAAACATCAGATGGAAAGAAGTTCCCATAAATGCTCATAACGTCACATAGTTGAACCAGCCTGTTTTCAAACTGAATGACTGTTAACATTTAGACAAACATTTAGAAAAAATTCAATCGTTAAATCAACACACACAGAATTACCTGTTCCTCCTGCATTTAGTTTCCAAGCCCCGCCATCGCTGTCCTCTGCCTTCTCTGCAGCAGTCGGGCATCCTTTACCAGGAGCGGCACCGTTCTGAGGGAACCGGGGATACACCGCACCGCCATACAACACCCTCTCCTCAGGCTCAGGGGCCTGGGGATGGGACGACGTGTAGGGGGAGGGGGACGGGGGTGAGGGAGGAGAGATGGCTGGTGGAGGGGGGATGTCTTCGGAGGTGTCCGGCATGGAGAGGCTCCTGGCCAGCTTCAGCATGGGTGGGGACAGGAACTGCTTCTCCTCCTCTGTGACCCCTGGGGCGAGATGCATGGCGCGATGGGACATTCATATTAGATGTTGAGTTGATTTATTTATTTATTGAGGTCACTACCACGACAAAACTGATGGTGTTGCATTGCAAAATAGTGTTTGCATCACTCACTTTGCAGCAGTAAATTGGAAGTTCAAGGAGCTTATACAATAACACAGTAATGGTTTTGTTTATATAAATGGTATCTAATGATGATGATGATAATTATTAGTATTATTATTATTAGTATAAAATATAATTATTCCTAATTAAAACTAAATTACCAAATACATTTAATGTAAAGATCGATTACCTTAAAATCAGCATGGTCTTGAGTGAGACACGTGTATTTTGTCAGTGAACCAGTATTGTCCTTACCGATGGATTTCTGTCTCCTGATGATTCCTTGTTTAGGTATACCCAGGTAGGCTGCTCTGGCGTTCGCTGGTGCTGCCCGGCTTGGCAGAGGCACTTCCTGGATATCGGCAATGGACTACAATGAATGAATGACAGGAATCAGAAAAGTACAAAGCGAAAAGTAAAGTATACACTGCTCCCAAATCACCACTGCGTAATTATTTTATAGTTGGCCTCAGGTGACGTCATATAAAGTTTCAGCCTACTTTAAGCAGAGTTGTAGCCTACTTTTTTTTATGAGTTTTAGCCTACTTAGAGGACGAGAATGTGCTTACGTTGATCTCAGGATTGAAGGGTGAGTAGCGACTGGATGAGCGCGTCTTTGGTGGGGGTTTTCTGCTCTCTACGTTAGGTGGGCTGTTACTGTCCCACATTGGCTTCTCTGCATGGTCGTCTACACACACGCACGCACACACACACGCACAGATGCACACACGTACGCACACCAGACACAATTAACAAAAGTATGGCTTAGGCAATGAACAATGTACATAACGTGCAATGCATATAAAATAATGAATTGCTATGATTCAGATTCACTAAATTAATTGAGTAGATATGGTATTGAGCTTGTTAGTGCTAATGAAAAGTTTGATACATTTACAGGGACTTAGTGAAACTAAGAAATTACCCAAGAGAATTCAACTTTATTTTCCTGTATAGAATATATTTTGTTTAGGGTTGTTACATGAAAACAGACAGCATAAAGACTTACCATCCTTCTTCCTTTTCAGTGTAGCTAGACAAAGAAAGCACACAGAGGATGAATACACTATTTCTAACATTATTTATTTGGATAATGCAGTCGAGATGAATTATGTGACAAAAATAACATAGTTTACAAATTGTAACGAAAACACTGAAAATAAAAGGTACCCTAAAATATTATCCCATGCACACGCAAGAGGACACACAGACACACACAGACACACGCAAACACACACTTAACATAAAAACTGATCCAGT
Source organism: Lota lota (assembly GCA_026745465.1). Taxonomy (NCBI): domain Eukaryota; kingdom Metazoa; phylum Chordata; class Actinopteri; order Gadiformes; family Lotidae; genus Lota; species Lota lota. The sequence goes on along the minus strand of JACYXH010000216.1, from coordinate 8,788,900 downwards.
AATGTGTAGTCTATTTGCCTGTGTGTGTTTACCTCTCTATAACAGCGATGACAGAGAGGAAAGTGTGTTGGCAGAAAGAAAGTATCTAGTAGGGGACTCAGGGTATGTTGTAATAGTTGGTAATGTTTAATATGTTGGTCTTACATAATTCCTCCAGCTCGGAAGTCATGGACTTGGACCTCATAGCCATGGACAGCATGGTGGATGGGCCCCGTCTTGGGGTAGGGAGAACTACAAGGACATAAGTCAACAGATTCTCATCAAACCCAATGCGTACAGGCTCAATTATTACATTACTGGGTTCCATGGATGTAGCTCTCCGTGAAACGTTAGCTTTCCTTCCACCATCATTTGTTTCTGCTCCTCAAGTGTTAGAAACACAGATAATGATGAGGTTATGTGTTATACAATGATATATGCCTCCATTGTGAACACAATATGGATGAAGAGAAAGAGAAAATGCTACAAATATGGGGGGTAAAGGGGACAGTGAGCTGCACCTTTTTTCCTGTTTGTATTCTCCGGGTCTAGGGTGCGGCTGACGGTCACCACCTTGATGATGAGCCGGTTCCCTCCGTGTCGGATCATGTTCACCACCTGTTTATGTCCCACTTTCACCACGTTGTCCTGATTCACCTACACACAGGACAGGAAGAAATCAGTATTACTGCTGACCATGAATAACACGAGGCGAGCTAAATTAAAAAATATATAAATAAGTGTTATATAAGTTATTCATGATCTTATTTTCTATCCAGCTACAAAGTATGTCTAAAGCAAAATTTCTGGCTCAGATTGCTCTACGCACAAAACATTGAGTCATCCAAAGTGACAAGTAAGGCTGAGAACAACCAAAGCACACGATCAAAATTGGAGCAGCAGCTACAACAACAGTTATAGTACAACCTAGTTAAAGAAAATAACCGGGCAGAATGGTACAGTTGCCATAGGAATCAGAAATTAAATAATAATATACAATACAATAATGTCAACACAATACAACAATAGAAATATACAGAATGGAATATAATACTAATCATACTCACTTTACAAAGACAGATAAATAACTTTAAATGTAGATACAAACACAATATACAAACATACATACACGCAGACAGGGCGGTGGACCAGAAGATGACGACTATGTATTGTTCAGGGAGTAGAAAATATAAGGCTTTGAAGACGACAAGGCTGGTGGAATCGCAGAGATGTCGGGGAGATGATTCCAGAGTTTGGCGGCCATGGCATGTATGTTTTTATGGTACAAACCTTAATGAGGAAGTCCCCAGTCCTGAGGCCAGCGAGCCACGCTACGCCGCCCTCGTCCACAGACTCCAGGTACTGCAGCGCCGGGAACGCTGGCGTCGGGCTGAACTCCTCGATGGGCGTGTCCGCTATGGACCACACATGACGGGTGTATTAAACTACTGCACTTTGTCATCTTAACATGGAGATGGATCTGCAAAACAACCTTTACAGTTTTATGAATGCGAGATGGTGACATAAACGTAAAATGATGAGGTCAACCTAATTCTATGTTTGTCTTAGGTCAATATACCGGATAAAACATAAAAGGCTATATTGCTTTCCTTTTTGTCCTAAAATGGATTTGTCAGCAAAATCTTTATAATGAATTCACCCTGTTGTAGAAGCGCATGGTAGATAGGTACTATGCTAATACCTAGAGGGGTGTTTTAGGAAAAAACTGGATGAGCAAATAATCACAATGCTGTAAGAATGGCCCCAATAGAGTGTAGCATCAACATTTCCTGTATAACATTTTCTCTTCTCCCTTTTTTGCATTATGAGCCGCTTGTTACAAGGCTTTGACAAACAACGATGAACCAAGACTGAGCTGCGAAGCAGGAGCAGTGAGTGACAAGCAGAAGGAAAATGATGACGTTGAAAAAGAAATAGCTCCATTGGTACCTTTTGCACCTCTCAGCACGAATCCAAATCCCTCGTTGTCCCTTTTCTGCAACACCACAGTCTTCTCATCAATTATACGGTTGCTGTGGACGTTATGATCAGAGTGTTACTGCAGCCGTTCATATGAACCATGGCCACTGTTGCCTGAACTATGCCCTTTATCCTAACCATTGGAGTGTATGGGTGGAGGAAAGATGCCTATAAACAGGTAACCATCGATGGTGTGCAAAATACAGATTGTGTATAGCCCAGAATGGTGAAACAAAACCCAAACAACTATTTTTGGACAGCAAAATAAAATATCATTGAAGATACCCATCATGTTCCCAGAGAAATGCAGCTATCTCAGAAACCAATCAGATTCCCTGCTTGCTCCTAGCTGAAAGGTTCTGGGTTCGAACCCCAATGTCTACAGTTTACCTGTAGACATCCTTGAAAATATGCCAAACCCCTACCTGCTCCTTACCTACAGATAAATAAGGGTTTGTGTATCGTACAGCCTGGTGTGACAAATCTGACTTTAGATTAATGATCTTAAATCTGATGGCAGACATGCTCAAAACCCCTGATTTGTTTCCCCTTTTTATCCCTCATAACAATGGACAGCATTATGCAGTAGTGAGGAGAGATAAGCATTGCATTTACATAACTGGTTAAATTTGCACATTGTACAGCTGAAGGTGGATTATTTATATATTAATATATTCTATTTATACACATGCCGGTGGTGTGCCTCCTGCTCAGAATTCCAACTGGTTAACAAGCTAGTAGAGTGCTTGAGATTCAGTGGGGGTTCAGGGGCTACCCAAGCTCTCCCACACTACACCCCTCCTCCGCACCCTGCACTGGCTACCGGTGGCTGCCAGAACCTGATTCAAGTCACTGGTACTTGCCTACCGTGCTGCGAACGACTCTGGCTCATCCTACATCCATCACATGGTCAAACCATACTCCCTAGCCCATCCACTACACTTCATGAGTGCCAAACGGCTTGCTACTCCCTCACTACATCAGAACCCAAGGAGCCACTGAATAGAATCTCGATTGTTTACTGTCCTGGCTCCAGAATGGTGGAACGAGCTCCCCACTTCTGACATCAGCACATCTGAAACTCTACCCATCTAGCGCCGCAGGCTGAAAACTGATCTGTTCAGACTGCATCTTGTTGAATAAAAAATATGAAAAAAGCTATCTGTTGTTTCTATATTGTATTACTTAAAAAACACATAAAACACTTATTTTATGAAATTGTATGTACTCTAATGACTTGCATTTGTTTTGGGTTATGTCTGTATTGTTGTTAGCATTAAGTAAGTAAGTAAGTTGCTTTGGATAAAGGTATCTGCTAAATAATGTACTGTAATGTAATAAGAGGGATTGTGTTGGGGACCTGAGGTATGGAAACCTTCTACAACCTTTTAGCCTGGCAAGTGAAAACTTTATGACAGTGTTTACCTGGAGGCCTCAAAGCTGTCATAGGAACCAACGGTGTAATTCCTGAAGAGCTTTCTTCGCTCTGCATGGTCATGCCTGGTATCTGTAACGAGATACAAGATCCACTATTGAATCATGTTTTATTGAGACATTTGTTCTACTGCTTGTATCTATCCATCTACCCATTCCATCTTTACAACACATCCTTGAGACTGGAGGAAATCCATGTCTGCGCTGTTATAATTATTATTATATATTATTATAAAATAATTATTCAGTGAAGTAATTTTATCAACAACAAAGGAAATAAATAGCAGTGGTCACTTTGACTTGTCTTGTTCCAGAGGAGGGGAGGGGTTATTGGTAAAACAATGTGGGCCAAATGAGGGTCAAAAAGCTTATCATTGACTTTCGACATTCCCTAAAAGTAAGAAGAGCAAATCATGGACTCCATTGACACATTCTTTGAAGGCTGTATTTTGGTGATTGTAAGTCAACATCACCACATGATGTGTGTTTAGGTCTCTGTGCGTTTGAGTGCACTCACAGGGTCTATCTTCCTGAGCCTGTGTAGGCACCTCCTCTACGCATTCAGCTGGAAACCAGCCAACATTGCCGCGGACACTGCCCTTCAGGTAACCCCCTTCTCCAACACACAGCACTAGAGACAAAGATCCACATAAAAGTGTTAAAGGATTAAAATACCATTTCAGTTCTTCACCAGTACCATACATTTACAACCTCCCTCCACATTTTAGAACTACATGAAACATTATAAAAGTACAGCAACTGAACTGCAACAAAATCAAGTATTAAAATAGTATAGGTGATAGGTGGCAAATGTGGCATCAGCCTAGAGCCATGTTGCATTGGCATAGATGCAGCTCACGCGGTTCCCAACAAAGATATTATCTGATCTGTGAAATACATCTCGTCCCACCCGACAGCATGACAAGTCACATGAATACAATTTTCAACATTTGTTGTGGATCTGCAGATTTCAGAGGATGATCTGCTGTGTAATTCCACGTCCACGGGGATTCATGCTAGTTTTGGGGTAGTTTGTGGGTGATTACTTTTCAGTAGTTTATGGTTGTTTAGTGGATGCTTTCCATTTGAGGGTGATTAAGGTAATGAGTAGGACCCCATAAATGCATTGTAAATAAACAACAGGTGCAAAGTTTAAATGCAAACTCAAAGAATTTCAGATATGCAACAATGTAATCCATTGCCACATCGAAACATTTAAACAAGACAATAAACACAAGACAAACAAATTGCTGTTAGAAGTCTCACCCCCCTTGTTTTTGTAAATCCTGTACAGTACAGTTCTAAAACAAATCCACATTATACACCAAACAGACTTACCTTTGACTCTGTCATTTTTACACAGTGCAATCTCCCCCTCAGCCTGAGGGTGGTAAGGTGTGATGGCCACAAATTGTCTCGCAGGGATGGCGCTGTACAGGTTATTGTTCCGTGGCTGATCCACTTCCTCACGGGTCCTGTGATGGGCCGGATCTGGGCCAGCACGGCCACCTCCACTATGGGGGCTAGAGAACATAGTGGGAGAATCATCTCAGAATCCTCCAGTATAATATTGTCACATGAAAGAGTGCATGTTTTAGGATAGTCTAGTGTTTGGTCCTACACCCAGCTGAAAGTTTCTGGGTTTGAATCCCAATGTCTGCAGTTTACCTGTAGGCATCCTTGAGCAAGATGCCAAACCCCGACATGCACCTTACCTGCAGGTAAATTAGGGTTTGTGTATCAATCAACCAGCCTAATGTCATAAAGCCGACTTTAGATAAATTATCTTAAATCTGATGGCAGACATGCTGAAATCTGGGCGAATGGGGCGTTTCACTTTCTTTCGATTCATATTTGTTTCAATCAATCATGTTGCTGGAAGGCAGGGATCTGTAAGTGCAGAATTGGAAACTCACACTCGGCCAGCAGTAGTAAATTGTAAAAAAGTTTATGTACAGGTTTAAAATCAACACTGTGTAAACAGCCCACAATAGAAATACACTTTGTATTTACACAAATCTCCGTAACAAAACAGAAAACAAGGTGTAACTCCACCCTTTCAGTTTCTGGTTTCTGGCCAAGGCTCTGTGCAGTCTCCCCCCAGAAGTTCTGCTATAACATGGTAGGACTGCTGCATTCGAGATAACATACAGCCCATCTCTGCATCAAATATTTGTGTGAAAATGTTGAGCACATACTTTAGCAAACAGTAAGCACTCAAAGTATTTGCAACAGTACCAAGAAAAACAGAAGCACATGGAACGGTTAAAGAACCCTCCGTAAAAACATAACTTATCTTAAAAGCATGGATTCCAATAGAGTAAATACCAATGGCGATGGTACTACTGCAGTCAAGTGTGTTTGCTTTTAAACCTATGTTTAACTCCACTTGCAGAGCTAGACTCTAACACACACGCATGTGCACACACACACACTCACACACACAGAGTTTTTTTTATGTTTGAGCCAAAGTGAAAAACCGAATAGCCCATATTTCCTACAGTAAACTATAATGGCTCAACACTCCAACAGTGGTAGCCCTACACACTCCTACAGTATCCTGACACCCCGGGAGCACCACCCGCTGGACTATAAAGGTCAAAGCAGTCAGCAGAAAGGTTAGTCAAAAGACAAATCAAATGTATTCCGTAAAGAGATATAAGAAATGTAGGTTTAAACCAAAGTCTCCCTAGCTAGTTCTCACACAACCGAAAATGTTTCCTTCACAATTTCAGGTTCTACTACATTTTCAAACGAGACGTTATTCCTGTAGCTACCTTTGCAGAGAGAGAGAGAGAGAGAGAGAGAGAGAGAGAGAGAGAGAGAGAGAGAGAGAGAGAGAGAGAGAGAGAGAGGGGGGGGGAGGGAGAGAGAGAGAGAGAGAGAGAGAGAGAGAGAGAGAGAGAGAGAGAGAGAGAGGGAAGAGAGAGGAGAGAGATGGCGTGTGTTTGTGTGTGTGTGTGTGTGTGCATTTGGGTATGTGTGTGTGTACGTGTGTGTGTATGTGGGTGGTGTGTGTGCGTCCACTTGTGCATTGTATTATCTAATCCTCAGTGGACGAGACCAGAGCTTCCATCCACAGCTCATGAGTCGCACAGGCAATCACCATAGCAACACATCATCCATCTAGGGAGGTCGTCCCATTTTAAACACTGTACTGTAAATGGCTGCAGTGTGCTCATGAACAGTTCATGGGATGTTATAACAGTGCATAAAACAACAGTATTGTTATACTGATTTTGCAGTTATTAAACTCAATGATTATTCCAAGTTCTCTGCTGTCAATACGTTTTTGTTTTATGTTTAAAAAATGGATAGCACTAAGTCAAATTACACCATTACCTCATGGAAATCCCCAAAGCAATGTTTAACACAAGTACAGTATACCAACACATCCTGTACAAAATGATATACTGCACAAAGACTTCTCAATCCTGGCATGAATTGTGTTAAATTATAGGCAGCTATTTGTGGCAGATGAGAAATTGCCCTGAGCAACCACAAATTCACAACTATGAAGAGACTTTGAGCAAGGTACAAAACCAACAACTGTTCCAGTGGACTTGCTAAGTGGCCACATTTACATGATGGATGACTGGTTGTACTGGGCAGCTCCCTACAGATTGCTGAATGTATAATAATGGAATAAGAGTGAGGCCTCTATATAAAGAGGCATGTGTGAATGGTGCAGCAATGGATGACTTTGAGACACAGACGGCAGGTCATCCAAATTCAACTCCACTGAGCAAACCAGGCACCGTTCTCCTGTAATCGATTCAGAACATCCCAACTCTACATCATATATGTGACATTTATTCTCTCTTATAAGAAAACTGTTGCGCCCAGCTCATTGTTAATCAAATATCATTTCCTTTCATAATTTCAATGTGTACAAGGGTAGGCAGTTTTATGCATGCTTGTGCATGTTCACAACAGCGTCGATGTAGCTTGCTACATCATGCCCAGTTGTGTCTTTCATACCCAATGAAATCCTGCACTCGCATGTTGGGTCAGTTTTGCTGTAATGTGAGATTAACTTTATTTAAACTTGGACACTGCACACCGATCAAAACATCTTGAGACAAAAAATAATAATTATGTGACAGACAAAAATATCGGGTTTGATGTTGTTTACGATGTCAAGAGTGCTCTCATTGTGAGTGTATTCTTTTCCATATTTAACCCCAACCTATTTATATTGCAGCCATTAAAGTGTCGTTAGAAAGCCATAGCACACACAGCAGGAATGCATCTCTCATCATCTGCTATACTTTTTTCCATTGGTGTTCCATTGTCAGTTCATGCTATGTAATAACCTCTGATGCCCTTAAAGAGAAATGTAACGACTTAACTCAGCTAATCTCAGAATAAAAGAAAAACATCTTGATCAGTAATTCCTCTGATCAATAGACACATGTATCTTTCTGCTTTTTGTATCTTCTCTTGACGGTAGTGACCATCATCCTTTATCCTATATTAGGATATTAGGATATATTTGGATTAAAAAAATCAACAAACAGCCAGCCGAACGTAATTAAAGAAAACGTGCAAGCAAGCTTGTTTCCATGACTAATTCCATGGTGACTTTGGAATGATAGTTTCCACAGCTTCCATGCCAACGCCAGAACGACCTTTGAATTATTGAACAAGCGTTTTCAACACGTGGCTGAACATGAAAAATAGATCAAACTCCATGTTCTCCATTGACTGCTCTTATGCAATCCATGGAAGAGATCTAGCGTGACCAAAAGCTAAGGCGTCGGTTATCCTGTGGAACATTATAAATGTGTTTTTTATTATAATCGTTCTGAATTTAGAAAATAGTAAAATCCTGTCCCCTTTTTACTATTGGAAAGATATTTAAAGATGACTCCTGTTGAATTATTAATGATTTTGAAAAATGCGTTAAAATTGATAGTTTAAGTAAATTTTTATGAAAATTATGTTATCTGCAAAGAGTAGACTACCTGCTTTCGAGTTGTCTTATTTATTTATATGAGATCTGCTTTTAACACAATGCGAATACAAATCCCGCTAAAGCCTTAAGAAGACATGGATGTAGAGGGAAGCCAAGGAGTTTTTCACAGAATGCCCTCAGAGGGTTCGCTTTAACAAGGAGCTCGCTGATGATCACTTTATGCATTTGGTCCCACAAGGCCGAGTTTCGTCTACACGTTTATTTTCCCTCCATACCAACGACCAACGATCGCGGGCAATCATAACACATTTTTAAAGATGTGAATGGCATGCCCTTGTTGTTGGTAGGCTTATGTTCCGAACAAAAGCACACTAAAAGTTTGGCACTACCGACACCAATTCCCCCCTTGAAAGGCACCTGAACTAAATGTAGTACAGAGGGAAGAGATTGGTCCTGATTGGTTGGAAATGATCCGGGAGCGGTCTCGAATCGAAATTGGCTTGTACAGAGGCAGGCGCAGTCAACTCAAAACAGATATTCTCACAGTGCAATTCACTCACTAACAGCTGAGGAATGGCTATGCCATTTCTAACTAATAACACTCCAATAACAGCTCTTAACTCTTACCTACAGTCAAGTCATTCATTAAACAGTGCAGTTCTTGGGCCAATATGAAAAGAAAAAGTAGCCAAACCTTGTATGTCTTTGGTGTTGTCGACGGACGTCCTCCACGGCCGGTCTGCCCAGGGACGGGGACCTGCTCCTGGAGGAGGGCCGGCCCCCTCGTACCCCCCCCACCGTCTTCACGGTGCTGACCGCCGGAGAGGGCATGGTGGGCGAGGAGCTCCGGTGGCACGGGGAGGGACTGCGGCGCGAGGTGAAGGACGGGGAGGCCGAGGGGGTGGAGACCACGGTGGAGGAATGGGACTTCTTGGGGCTTGGGTCCAAGTTGTTGTCCTCACTGTTGGAGCGCAGCAACACAGGGGCCGTCTCCAGCTGCTGCTTGGAGGAAGGCACCCAGTGGCTGGAGGGCGAGGCGTGGTTCACCCGGAACGGAGACGCGCATCGAGGGCTCTCCCTCAAATGGACTGAAGAGAGCAAACAATGCAGTGAGATGTAGATAGAAACTCATTTAAATGATTGACAAACAATTAAGCGGCTGGAAATCAAGGAGAAACAATTCCTTCTTTGGTTAAATACAGAGGTTAACTTCAACAAAGTTGACCATAACCCTAAAGGACTAAGAGAACATACAACTTACTTGACCATGTGAAACTATGTGTGTGTGTGTGTGTGTGTGTGTGTGTTTGTGTGTGTATGTGTGTATAAAATTTAATTTTCTAGTATACAAAAGTGTGCGTAATATGTTTCTTTTATCATACTCACAATTACCTACAAAGGCAATCTGCAATCCAAAAATCTATTAAGAATTTGTACAAAATCTTGAAAAATATCACGATGCATTATCCCAAAATAAATAAAGAAACTAACAGTAGTTAAAGGCTAGGATTTAGTTTCTCTGTTCGTGGTCAAACAATCAACATAGTTTGAAAACCTGTTTGCTGCCTCAAATCCTTTTCTCCTGCTTCTCATCGTCACTGACTGCCATTTTTATCCTTCTCTGCCGTTTCTCACATGCCTACGTATTCTTCCCAACTCCACAGCACATTGCCTTGCAACCAATCAGTACATAGAACTGGTGCCCATGGCAACCACATGCATCCGTTCCTGTATGTTGGACCCGCCTACACAAAGATGTATAAACAATAGTTATATCGATAGTTGATGTACGCACGCATGCACCCGTGCGCACGCACACACACACACACAAACACACACACAAAATATATTTTTATCTAGGTATATTAGTCTAATTAACTCGCCATCTCATAATTATCTGGGTTTCGTAGTATAATCAACTCACCATTCTCACATGTATCTGGTGTATCTGGTTTAGTAGTATATTGATCTAGGTTTAGTAGTATGTTTATCTGGGTTTAGTAGTATAAACAACTCACCATTCTCACATGTCTCTGGTGTATCTGGTTAAGTAGAATATTTATCTAGGATTAGTAGGATAGTTATCTGGGTTTAGTAGTATATTAATCTAGGATTAGTAGTATATTTATCTGGGTTTAGTAGTATATTTATCTAGGATTAGTAGTATATTTCTCTGGGTTTAGTAATATATTTATCTAGGATAAGTAGCATATTTATCTGGGTTTAGTAATATATTTATCTAGGATGAGTAGTATATTTATCTGGGTTTAGTAATATAATCAACTCACTATTCTCACATGTATCTGGTGTGTCTGGTTTAGTAGTATATTTATCTAGGATTAATAGTATGTTTATCTGGGTTTAGTAGTATATTTATCTAAAATTTTTAGTGTATTTATATGGGTTTAGTAGTATATTTATCTGAGTTTAGTAGTATATTTATCTGGGTTTAGTAGTATAATCAACTCACCATTCTCACATGTATCTGGTGTGTCTGGTTTAGTAGTATATTTATCTAGGATTAGTAGTATGTTTATCTGGGTTTAGCAGTATATTTATCTAACATTTTTAGTGTATTTATCTGGGTTTAGTAGTATATTTATCTGGGTTTAGTGGTATATTTATCTGGGTTTAGTAGTATATTTATCTGGATTTAGTGGTATATTTATCTGGGTTTAGTAGTATAATCAACTCACCGTTGTCATTGTCCTTGTAGTTCTTGATGATGTCTGCAAGCTCGAAGTTTCCAGCAGTGATGGCCACCTGGTATTTGAAGGTGGGGTATAAGTACTGCTAATTCAAAGCCAAGGTGTTGCATTTTGATTATTTCATTGATATGAAACAGGTAAACAAAAATCCCAAGGTGCACAAAATGTTTTTTGTCGGCTTTATCTAGGTAGGGTCAGGGTTAGGGTTAGGATTAGGATTAGGGTTTGGGTTAGAGTTAGGGTTTGTAATGGACTCGATTAGGGTGAGGGTTAGGGCTCGTACTGGACTAGGTTAGTGTAAGGGTTAGGGTTTGTAATGGACTAGGTTAGGGTTAGGGTTAGGGTTCGTTGTGGACTAGGTTAGGGTTAGGGTGAGGGTTTGTAATGGACTGCAGTGGTTCTGGTGACCAAGAAAGACTGGTCTGTCCAGTACAAACTATCGTGAGGTGAATGATGTGTCACATAGTTTCATGCTTAACCAAACACCTGAATCAGCTTGGCACAGCTTGCTTTTGGCTGGATTTAACTACTGGCAGATTCCTCTATGGCCAGAGTCCTGCCTTATCACTGATGGAACATTATGTTTGAGTGTTTTTAATAAAATGTGTGCCTTAGGCTGCCGGAAAAAGAACCTGCAAGTGTCTTCCTTACAGACTTAAAGACAAATCCTTGTAGTCACCCATGATGTTCTATTGAGTGTCCAGAGAACCATTACACCAATAGAATAACTTAGTTGTGTGTGTCTGCCCGATAGTATAGTGTGTGTCTAGTCTATGAGTGAAGTTTCTGCAGACATCGACATCAAGTTTGTTGAAGTACTTCAAATATATATATCTCTAATGAGCTGTCTTCTCTGTATTTGATAATATAGTGGTTTCAATAACTATCGTCTCATGAAATACAATCTCAGGCATTATTTTAGTTGGTACTCGTTTAGCCATCATATACACCTTATAAAAGTCCGATGAATTAGTTGTAGCAGTAACGTGAATGGGTCTTGTTTTTTTATTTTATTTGCGTCCTAAAATTGTCAAAATTGCATCACAAATGAATAACCATCTGATGGTTATTAGGCTTTATTAAACTTAACCATCAGATTTGTCAGTGAAATAAAATAAATTCAATGAACGTCTTTGTCTTTAAAGTTTTGTTTACAACAGCAAGGTTTTGTTTTGTTCATTTTTATGACAAAAACACTTTCCCTAAAATGTTTTGCTAGATTTATGCAGTCGTTGTTAGCAAATCCTACAGATCCAATGTCTACATCTATTCAAGAACTAGTAGTAGAACATTAATTATTGGGCCTACCTGGAAAGGAGTCTGACCTCTGTAGTTCTTCACGTCTTTACATGCACCAATAGACAGAAGCAATCTCACACATGGCTCCTATTCAGAAGGAAACAATGGGAGGAAGAAAATAAGCGAAGAAAGCTGATAAAAGTCAAACGAATGGAACAACAGCTGATCATGGAGGTAACTGAAATAACATGAGAATATAGACAATTCATTGGCAGGGTTAGGGTTAGGGTTGAGGTAAACCCTAGCCACTCAAATGTTGCCACTAACCCTAACCCCCCCCCCCCCCCCGTTAATGTCATTGTTCTTTCATTTAGAGAACTAGCACAAAGCTCCCTTCGGGCATTTCTACCTATCCCCCCTAACTCACCCCTGACCTCTTCCCCCTGATCCTTCTGGCCAGTCACCCCAGCCCTCTTCCTTGCTCCCTTCCCCTCCCCATAGCCTCACCCTGACTGTCCTTCCTCAGCAATAACAACAACAACATAACAACAACTAATAATGCACACTGAACAGACACAACGAATCACATCTCACATCAGCATAAATCAACAGACCACAGAGCTCACAGCACTTTATAGCTCATAATGTCCTGGGTGCCCTTATGTAAAATCGGATCATAATAATCATACTTATTCTGATTATTATTATTATATAATTTATATAGGATAGAGTAGGATGCAGAAATGCAGCTACGTAAATATAATTACAGCAGCTGTGTGGTCTGTTAATCCCTCCTCATCACCTCCAATAAATACATTTACGCTGCTGTCTCGCAGTCGCCTGAAGAACCCTGTGTAGAGCTGGCGATAAGTGAAGACTGACGAGACAGGTAGATGCCAACTCACTCATTCTCTTGCCCCTGACCTTTGTTGATTGTACCCGAGAAAGCCAGTCTGACTGGGAACTGCCACCTGACAAAGGGAAGCTCATCATTTCTGTCATGGTGAGGAATTCTGGGCAGGAAGATCCTTTGACCCTTGTTTGTCCCTACAAAAATCTCGCACTCAAACACCTTGTCCATCATCTGCACCACCTCCATCCTGGTGCCGTTCTTGAGTGTCCGGTCAGGACCTGCTTGTAGTTTCCTAAGCAGCATGATTGGAGCTCCTACTTTCAGTTATATGTCATGGTCAGGCACTTCAGAGGGCGTCGGTGAGTTAATGAACTCCGCAGGCAGTGCGTCTTTGTGAAAGTCTTCTTCAAAGAAGACTTTCTCTTCTGCAGGGAATTCAGCCAAGCACATGTTGATGTGTCTGACATCCTTGTTCAGAGGAGTGTATATAGTGCCTTTCAGTTAGGCTGTCTTTGTCACCACATCCATTCTGTAGGTTAGGACAGATCCCAGAGTCCAGACTCTTCAGATCCTTCCCCAAGTACCTTAGAGGAATCTGGACCTGAACTTCATTTTCCCCATGTTTTCCCTTCCCCCCCATCAAGTAGATATCTGGATAACTCATTTTCAGCATTGTCTGTCCTCATGTTCACCTTCAGCTTGTGGTCCTGCATGAAAGGATAGGGGGTTGACATCTGGATGCAAGCTTTTGACTATTTGAGCTGCTTTCTCAACAACTTGGAGGCAGATTTGCCATCTCAAGGGTGCTCAGACTCCCTCAGAGTTCTTTCCACACACTCCACATTAAAGCTGTGGAAACTGAAGATCTCATCGGAGATGATCAACCTGCTCTCTTTGATCAGCATAACCCTGGTTACCAGGGTAAGGGTCAGGGTTTGGATTCAGCTTTAATGGCACAGACAGAGTTATCAAAGATTAGGATCAGGATTATGAACCTGATGAGCTGTCCAACCCCTAACCCTAACCCTACCCCTATCCCTACCTAACCCTACCTAACCCTAACCCCCCTTAGCCCTTACCCTTACCCCCCCTACCTAACCATACCTAACCCTTACCTTAACCCTACCTAACCCTAACTCCCCTAACCCTTACCCTAACTCTTACCCTAACCCCCCCAGGCCTAACGCTACCTAACACTTACCCTGACCCTACCTAACTCTACCTCAAGGTTGTGAGCAGCCAAGCCTGTGCTGCCAACACACAGTACAATGACACCCTCTGCCCTGATGTAAGCTGTGATCACCTTTAAAGTAAAGGTAGTTCCGCAGCCTCCAGGAGAATTCAGAATGATGTCCTCCTTTTCTGCATTGGCTGCCTGATAGACATCCTCACAGAGTTCCACCAGTTTTTTATCCAGGTTAAGACTAAGCAATTCGTTTTTGCTCCTCTTTGTTGAATGTTTCAGACCTGTAAACTTCTGTCACCTTTTCTTCCTCTGTGAGTTTTCTTGGCTGTGGCACGTCATTGTCTTTCGAAAGACAACCTCCCATTTGTGTGATGGTGGTTTCTTTTGGGGCATTTCAGGAATTTCTGCGTGAGGCCAGACCCTTGAACAGTGTTTTTGCAAAGTTTGGAGGCAATTAGAGGAATGGTGTGCGATGTAAATCCGGACACACAAACACACAAACAGGCCGTCGCCCAATTATAGCAGTAGGATAGGATAGATCTGCACATCATACACCATATATACAATTACTCATTTTAAAGCACCTTTTCACTCTACACAATCCTCAATGTGACCCCTTTTTAAATCACCACAGTGTTCATTTGTCACCAATCTCATCTCAATAGTTGAATCCTCAAATCCAATTACATCATATGATTTACAATTAAAAGTAGCTCACCTGGAAGGGTTGAGTCCAGAATCCTAAAAATGTGGATTCGGTCTTGGTTTAAGTACTTCTTAGGATCTGTGTTCAGAATCTTCTATCATTTTATGTAGTACTAAAATATTCTGGGGGGGATTTAAATTCTATGCTTCTCACTCTCAAAGAAACTGTAATAAAAAACGTACAAAAAGTCTTCCGGCAAGCATAAATGACTGTCTCTTCCATTACTGTGAGGAACAGAATGTGCTGTAATCTGGTTGTAGCAAATAGAGATAGAAAGCTAGTGCATGCAGCATGATAGAAAGCAACATTGAGAGAAGAGGAGTTTTCTGACAATCTACCACCCACTTCACACAACCAAAGCTGCCTTCCACCCACGGCCGATACATGCGCACACAGCAATCAACACACACACACACACACACACACACACACACACACACACACACACACACACACACACACACACACACACACACACACACACACACACACACACACACACACACACACACTAGAGCTTGCCCACATGAACACATAAAATACAGTCAGGCAAAGACGCAAGTAACATGCATGTTGAACAGATGGACGCTTTTGCATGTGAGCTTACACATTCAAGGATACACATATCTGCCATCACTCCATACATTACATTGTATTTGTATTTCTGTTTAGAAACAGACATAGTCACAATGTTTTACATGTACATTTACCGAACACAAACACCTTGAACGATACATATACACACATTTGAGTTTATATGTGTGCGCATAATGTGTGTGTTTATGTGTGTATGTGTGTATGTGTGTGTGTGAGCTCGGCACAAAACCGGTGTTTACGTGAGTAATGGCTATGAACAACAGATTACTCAGGATGATCCTGCCTGGGGCTCAACAGAAAGCATGTGGATGACCCAGCTAAGATGTGAGACAAGGCTGAACCCAACAATGACAAGGAAAGGTGGCATCAGCATATTGGTGCAGGTGGTTTTGTGAACGTTAAAATTAAAGGATAATTCATCGTAATCCTCTGATTAACACGGCACCAGGAGTCGCTGCTGAAGCTGCTTGATGAATTCTCCTAGGAGTTTATTTATAGAGTTATCCGTTCATTGAAATTGCTGGCCTAGGGTTATAATGTTTTTTTTTTCTTGGTTCAAATGATTGGGATTGAACCAGCACCCACCACTTGTCGTTATCGTCCTTCATGTACAAATGCATTGTGGGTATCGCCAGAAATAATAGGTCGTTATTCAAATGTGTGTCACCTGTATTTAAATTCTCCACTTTCTGTTGTAAGGAAGTTGTAAGTTCCTTTTGTTTCTGTTGCGCTGCTCTGTGTTTATTTATTAGAACCCATCTATCCCACCTTACACTCTCTCTCTTAGCCTCTCTCTCTCTTACTCTCTCTCCCTCTTACTCTCTCTCCCTCTCTCTTGATACACATTTTATTTAGGCCTTCTACTCTTACTGTTTTGAAGTATGGTGATATACTGTTCAATGAAACAAACCCCAGTTATGAATTCCCCCACTAAAGCTTATCTATACAACCCTTTCACCATGCACCTGCTTAACATTTCTTGACTTAAATATGTTGCAACACATTAATAATAGTAAACTGAACTACCTGGGAATCAATGCTGAAAATGACTTGGGTTAATAGGATCTCACTGAGCAAATCGATATAGAGGCTAGAAATAGAAATAAGGAGCATTGCCTGCCTAATAGGGGATGTGAACCCATGCATGCATGTAGTAGACAATACGAATAAAGTGAAGTCACCACACACCAGGATTTCTAGTTTAGTTGAAGAACAAAGCTTTTAGAGATGAGCCACTGAATCTAAAAAAGGCAAGCATTGTCCTCCGATGAAACAAATATAAACCAATCAATTAAAATAAACCCATGTCATCAAACGATGATAAGCAAATGTTTGTTCATCATTGGCGTTCTGATTGAGCTCAATGTCATTTTCATTAGCAGTCATTAGCAGCATACAAACACGGCTGAGCAGTGACCAATGTTGTCCTGAAGGGTGCAGTCAAATCTCATGACAGACGGAAAAAGCAGTTCTGGACCAGACAAATCTTCCTCAGGCCAGAAGCTCGGCACAGCAGGCCAACTTTAACACTGCTAGCGAGCCGCAATATGGAACATCCTCGCAAAACCCCTTTTCTTCCATAACTTAAAAAACAACAACATTTTAAACAAATGAGTAGCAGCTCAACGACTGGTGATACTTACAGGCAGAAGTCTAACGTTAACATCTAATAATGCACTGATATATCATGCCATCAAGTCTAAACGGTCTTTGTCACACTAATGTTCTGTCAAATGAAATACATTTCAGTCTAGGAAAGATCTGCCAAGCTTATACATCAATGTTTCAAACGACCATTTATGGCAGGAAAGAAGAGATGTTGACCCCTGGGTACCAGCAGAACGCTGCTGTCACAGGTAATTAAATGCCAAACAATTAGGAAAAGAAAAGAACATTGCTTTCACATGTTTAAGAAATTGTGTGTACTGTAAATGTACAATTTATTTTGGCCTTAGTTATTATCCCATTTAGGCCTATTTCTCAAAATAAGTCATGAATTAATGGTATGAATTTGTAGAGGGGGAAAAGCACAAATCCTGACAAGGGAGACTTATACTGCGCTCAAGACAACTTGGAAAACTGAAAACAACGCCTTCATCGTTAACTGAAATGAAATTATTATGAAACAGTTTTTTGATGTTTTAACACATCATTTGATGTGTAATTATGCAACATGTGTTTGTATTGTTATATTATTATTTGTATATCTCATTGCATGAGCCCGGGTAATAATAAGAGGGACAACTCTGTTGGTATAGTAGGAAAGAGTTCTCTCCAACAAGCCAATGCCCTGCTCAGGCTCACTTTCACTCACTTTCTTCTTTCACCGTACATCACCACCATTCGTCTCAACATCAGCCATGTCAACAAACCCCAAGAGAGAAGTCTGGGTGGACAATGTGATTGTGCATGCAATGCATGCAGTATTACTAAAATTCAATCACTTGTTGTTGTGTATGAAAATGTTTAAGTGTCCTAAAAATGAAATAGCAAAAATTCACAATCACACAAAAAGCTCATATTCAAGACATGTCTGGGCATGTGACATGTGATCAGGTTGGCGTATTCCTGTGTGAAATTGTCCATTTGTAAATGTGTGCACTGTGCACTACCTGCTTGTGGAGAGCAGAAATGTGCAAGCCTGTGTTCCCTGTTGCATTTTGGGATGAGATGTCAGCTCCGAAGAGCAACAGCTGTTCCAGGTGCTGCAGGTGGCCGTAGCGGCAGGCCTAGAAACACAGTGTGACATCTTAGATTAAGCTGTAACTTTCAAAACATGCAATATATTATTAGATGGTACCACAATACTGGTCATACTAACCCCAACCCTACTGATGGTTTTCTCATAATTAGCTTTGACTTTTACTCGGTAAAATACTTTTTTTACCGTTAAAAGGGTGGTGAACCCAAAATCATTTTTGTTGTTGTTTTAAAAGTGGTAATACTTCTTATATGATCTTCAACATACTAGTCTCTGCCATTTTATCATGCTTACTAATATAACACCATCATTAAAATCATTTCTTTTTTTAAAGTATCACAAAGTTGGCGTGGGACGTAACCATGGATGATAACATGCCCGTCCTCCGTCCTAGAACTCACAGTTTTAAACGCATTTCTTTTTATCTCAGTGTTTGAATTTGAGCTGAAATAGGGGGTTCACTTACACTTTGAGCAGCTCATGCCACAAAAAGCCTATATGGAAACTTAGAATATCGAGGTCAGCAGTTTACTTAATCCTGATTGTTATTCACGTTATAGTCAAGAAGGCTGAATAGGCTTTTTACACATAAGCAGAGACTTATGACACTGACACGGGTTATTTTTGTAAAAAACATTAAAACAATGTTACTGAAGTGTGTACCAAAATTAATCGGGTCAATCCATTATCTGTAATGTGCAATCCAGCCCTGAAATCTTCCTATACCAACAGCAGTTTTCGGTGGGTGTTGACTTAAAGAACCCATGCTCTTTTTAGCCATTGTAATTTATTGAATTATTCATTGTAGGGGGAGTGAATAGCATTGCCTGTATTTCCCTGCTTCAAGGCACAATGCGCCAATGTCTTCCCTGCCAAAGAAGCTAGATTTCACAGTACGCGTACTGCAGGTGCAATTGAAAAGCTGTGATGTTTTAGTTGCCTGCAAAACCACAATTAGTGCCTTAATCGACAAAATAAACAACACGCTTTGTTTGATATATTGTTTTGCCTGTGAAATACACATCTTGTGTTGGAATTTGTTAGATTTGCTTTATCTGTAATATATTTATCTTGCATCATGAACGTGAAACCCAAAATCCACCGAATGTAACCCAGCCCAAATAGAAAGCAAAATGTATTTCCACACGGTGCACCCCCTATAAAAACCTAAAATAATTGGAGACTTTAAAAGCGCATGTGATTGTTGCACTGTAGGTGCCCACCTGGTGCATCTCTGTCCAGCCGTTCTCGTCGCTGCAGCCCAGCGTGGCACTGTACCTGAGCAGCAATAGGCAACAGGCCAGATCGCCCCCCACCAGTACACTATGGTACAGCGGGGTAAGTGACTGGCTGTCTTTATAATTCACACTCGAGCCCAGGTCCAACAGGGTCTGGAAAATAACAAAGAAACAATGAAAGAAAATGAAGTAAAAATAACTGTTATGCAAACTTTGTGTTGTGTTTACCTTTCTATAATCCCATGAATGTAAACATTTTCCTGAGTTTAAACAATTGATAGCAATACCATCATGACAAAGCAAACCTTTTCCAATTAGCAGCCTACGCATACCAGTTAATATAGACCATATAAACAAATTCAATAGATGTGATATTAATTAAAGTCAAACAGCCAGTTATATGGTAGCTTCCAGCATATAAGAGCATTCCAGAGTTACATCAAATATGGAAGAGCACAGCAAGTTAACAATGCCATTTGAAAATGCAAGCTATGTTTTCAGCGATTCAAATTAGATACAGTACATGCACTGGTTAATTGCTATGACTGTAATTAACCGCAGTTAACCCTAAACCCATTTTCTTTTGGTGTTAAAAGCTTATTCAATGAGGCAATCCTTTGAGAATGTATCAAACAAGATACATATCCCCTTTCCCTGACGAGCATTAGAAAAGTGGTTTCAACGGGAAATCTATGTGCGGTGCATATTGTGTTATTGAATATATTTGCATGTTATTAACTTTAAGTGCCGCATGGTTATTGGCTTTGACAGCTTTGTGGAGGGCAGTCAGACCGTCCTGAGATCTGAAGTCCATATGAGCTCCCCCATTCTTCAATGCAGTGATGATAGATGATGCACCACCCAGTTGGACTGCCAATGTTAGTGGAGTTTCTATACACACACACACACACACAAACACAAACAGACATACACACACATTGTCAAAAAACACAAATTTTCACACCAAGAAATCAGGGGATCCTATGGTATATGAAGCAATGGGCCAACGAGAACCACTCGTACGCACAGATTTGAGCTTAACTCGCTCGTACGAGCACATTAACTCAAATCCACATGTTTCGAATTTTGTCTTAGGCCCACACAAAATCTACCAGTGGACTAAACTTGTACCTTTGGCCAAAGTTGAATAAAGCTGTTTAGTCAGACAATTCCTTTCCATGGCTTTGACTAATGATTACGTAAAATAATCCTGGTCTATGCAGTTGTTTAATTACAATAATATTATAGTGTTTCACAGTCAGATTTCACAGTCTGATTAATGTAATTGTACTAGGACATATTCATTATAGAATAAAATAGAATCCAAAATGGAAGCCAAGTAAATGCAATCTTGTAATTCAGTATCATACAGAGATATGCACAAACATGCACACATCATACTCATAACATACTCATTTGTCAAATATCTTAATTTCAATAGATGGTTGACGTTCTTTCCTTTAATAAGATGTACTTTGATGGTCCAGGTGACGTAGCAGACAGACATGCAGGTGGACAGACAGTAGTGATAGGCGTTCCTGCTCTGTTCAGTGAGTTGGGTCATTTGGCCCAGCTTACCATTACAAGCTTATAGCTCTAATGTGCTCCAATACAAGATGTATTCATATTGGTGCTCCAGTTCCACCTATTTCATGTGATGATGAATTGTATAGTATTTGTGTCTTTGTTCTAGGATATGCTGCTGGGTAGTATTTCATTTTGTTGGATGAAATTATACACATCATGCGAAGGCTGAACATTAGGCTACTGTTTTGAAAATGTTGACTAAGTCAGTCACTCTGATTGTTAGTTATTTCTAGTAGCAATGAATGTGGAATTTATCCATTATTTTCGGTTTTGTGAAGAGCAAGTGCCTACTGAATCAAATACTTTCCTGTACATTTTTGCTATATCATAAATTATTATTAAAACAAAATGTCTCTTTCATGAACGACCTATCACTAGCAGTCAGAAAGACAGACATGCAGGCAGACAGACATGCAGGCAGACAGACAGACAGGGAAGTAGGCAGGCGGTTGGTGAAGCAGGCTTCAGGTGATATTTGTCCAGGCCAACAAAGTTATTTTATATCCAAAAAAATGTCCTTTCAGAGTTTAAACTATAGCTTTCCTAGTAATGCATCTACAAGCCTTGTGAGACCATCCCGATCTCTGTAGCCATCTTACATCTTCCAATGTGTTCCTTTGTCAAACAAACAAGCCAACAGAAGCACATATGCTGAATCCCCTTTAAGGTCCTATGGCCCTTCAAAATAAGAGTATCTAGACTACCTACAGTCTTTTCAAAATAAAGTATTTACATTTCAATATGAACAGAAATAAAGAGCATCCAATATGGATGTTATATATAAATATAAATCAAATATGGCTCATACACTATGTATCTAGTATGTATAGCACTTTGGGCCATTTCATTTAAATTTGGTCTTCATTTCCAATTCCAAATAAAATGACGCATCTGAATATAATCACATTTGATGGTTGAGTTGCGCTACCTCCATTCTCTGGGTCATGGTAGTTAGGATCGAGGCCTCTATCCAGCATTTTTTCCACTTTGTCTGTTTCCAACTGCTGAACACACTCGATAAACCGTCTTAAATTAGTCTGTGATAGAAATAGGAACATAGAGAGCACATTATGTTCACACCTCATTAGCGTCACTCTGTAGCACTGACATATTGAATGTGAGTTTCAACCATAGACCGTAGGTTTTGACCAAAGACTGTAGCTTCACAACCTGCTTCAACATCACATGTAAATTATTTGTTTCAAACTTTCTAGATAGAATTTAAAACTATAATTCAGAGACAAAAATGTTGACACAGCCAGATTGCACTAAATCATAACACAACCCCAATTTCCCTCACATAACATTCTTGAAAATATCCCAGGACAGAGAATGGGTTCTTGAAATATACCACTACTTTTTGTATTTTATTTTATCTTTATTTATTTGAAAAACAACTTGCTCATTCTAGGATAAAATGTTTTTTTAATACTCACCTGGATGTTTATCTTTGCAATCAACATCTCATTGACATTGGTGTGTTTGTAGACTCGACTCTTATAACGGAACTGCAGATGCAGAACAGAAAACATCGTAAAACAGGTTTGAAAAGCAGACAATTACAATCAGTTTTATGTTAGCCCCTCTCTGATCCATTGCATTTCTTCATACCCTTGAATCACTAATCATGAGTATTTTATGCTTCTCCACTTTTATCTGTATTTTATGTGTATCAACAGGCAATCTAGCAAATACTCCTTTAAAACCATCATCCGACACACAACCAGCACAACACAGTGTACTGTACCTCTAGTGTAGGCACTCCCTGACACTTTGGTATAGAGAACTGTCTTAGTGGCTGTTCTTCATCCAAAAAGCCACTCTCACGCCCCTGGAACGCAGGCTGAAACAGGCCATAATTCAAGACGTCCCTCAATGGCTGGGTCAGTGTGCACAGAACCTGCTGCTTAGCTGACCATATTGTGGCAGTTGACTCAAAGTTCAGGACAATCTGGAGAAACAAAAGAGTAAAGGTTCAGTACTAATTCAAGTGCTCTGACGCATCACTGTGCTTTGTACGCCAACGTTAGCTTGCCCTCACTAGCCAGGCACAGAGTCAGCCACTTGCAGGTTTTATTTATAAAGGTCTTCTTGGCCTTTTACCAGCATATTTATCAGCCTATGTAGGAGTGACTCTTGTGGCCATTCCCTTCGTTCCCATGACTATCTTTTTTTATCTGTTACCAATGTACGCATAGAGCTAGGAAAAAAAGCATTCAGCTATTTTGCCCCTTCAACGTAGCCTTTCGAGGTGGACTGACCTCAAAATGAACTTGTTTCTATAAATGCTTTGAAAACATTCATCAAGGGGTTAGAGTCAGCCTCTAAAGCCTGTAGATGTTTTAGTATGGACTTTCCTGGTGTACCTCTATGAATCTCTATCAATATCTGTTTATACTGTAATTAGTTATTTATTGTCTGTGGAACCTTTATGTGACTTATTCTGCTGTTTTATCTTGGCCAGGACCCTTTTGAAAAACTCCTGGTAAAATAAAGGTACATAAAAAACAAACATTTGAAAAAACTGTTTTGCCGTTTGACTGATTTCAGTCAAAATCCAAACTTTGTCTCTTGTGAGACCTCTTCTTTCCATGCAGAAGGGCCACACATGGTCACTCACATTACAATCTCTTCATTCAGTTCACCCACTTAAACTGAGGCAAATGGTGCACATCAGATACGAAGTAAAAGGGGTTCTGCAGCTGTCATTACGACAAAACGGAAAATAGAAAGTTGGTCTTTGTTGACAACCAACCACGAGTAGGCCTATCCATGTTGATTTTACAGATGTTGGTGATTAAAGGTAAATGGAAACTGATGCTGACAAGCAAAAGTCGAAATAGGAAGACGCTCATCCATTTCCCGCCCCTGATTTGTAAATAGAACGTTATATATGCGTGTTGGGATGTCAGATGCTTTTACACTTGTGTCTGATGTGTTCAGAATGTGTCCCTGACCACCTACTGACATGGTTTGACAGATCCCATCCTTTATGCATCTTGGTTACATTTACACCTGGATTTTTATATGTTTGGCGATATCAGATTCATATCCTATCAACGCATTTTATGCTAGGTTTAAAGGGGTCCAAGACTCTTCTCTTGGTGGTGGAATGGAATAGAGAGCCCTGAATGTTCTGCAGAATCCTTCCCCATCTTCAAAAAACATCTGAAAACCCACCATTTTCAAGGAACATCTCAGAAACCTAATTGTGCATTTATGTTGACTGTATTTTATAAGCTCTACATCTCAGTGTTCTAATTTAGAACACTGAGATGTGCTATCTGCGGAATTTAGAATGCAGTTTGTTGAAATGTCCCATCTCTAATGTATCCATAACGCAGTGCCCCCAGTAAAAAAAAAAAAAAAAAACTTCTCTGCACTGTTCTTTTAAACCTAAGTCGGTCTTGCAGCACTTATTGTGCAGTTACTCTAATTTCTGGGCATATGCTTTGATTGCTCTCAACCTCAGTTGTAAGCAGTGGCAGATTTTCCTATTTCACCTCGCGACTGCAGGGGCCGCATTCTGAACACATTGCATCATTATCATCCATTAGTATGACAATAGAAGAACATGCTGTTTGGGTATTCATAAAACATAAATAACACTTTGGTGCATGGATTATGACGTGTTCCAATTGATGCCCATCTCTCTCTCTCATGCCTTTCAGTCCCACATCCAGCCATGCCAATCACGACTTTCTTCATGAATTATAAAAAACTATGTACTATGAATGTTGTGTTAGCTCTACTGTCAAATGTCTAAAAAGTTAACTTGTATTTTCTATTATGATATTGAAAGTGAAAAAGGATTTGTTGTTTTCGAGACACTAACAAAGTTTTGTGTCAGACTGGTGGAACTTTTTTTTCAGGTGTGGGAGGAGTGACATTACTCAGCAAGTCCACATTATGAAAACATAATAATGGTGAGAAATGTCAGTCAGCGGCTCTTAATTGAATTTATGAATTTGCCTGCGAACTTCAGTAGTTGAAAGAATTGTTAATCTTTGCCTTTTGTCATGGAAATTGTGCTCATGTTATGTTAGAAGAGTAAGAATGCTGTTTTGTTTCAGATCATTGTCACATAATGCGACTTTAAGTTCACCCACCGACTGTTGGAGGTCTGGTATGACCACACAGATGACCAGGGAGGTCTCCGTGTCCCGGCTGACTTCCCCCCTACTGGAAACTACTGTTGTGGCCCCTGGTCCCCGTGAACCTTCCCGGGAACTCCCACTGTCGTCGGCCCCTGAACCCTCTGACAGAGACAGAGCCATCTCCTCTTCACTGGATGTGGGACTGCAAGTCATGGCTGAATCACTGTGAGAGGGGGCAAAACAATAGTAATAAATATGAGTTTTGTCTTTCACACATGCAAACACTGTAGAACCTGGCATGGTATTCTAAAACAATCATATTATCTAACTAAACTGCTAATTTCAAATCACATCGAAGTCTAAGGAGGTGGAACACTCATGGTGCATTCTCGGGTTGGCTCAATTTAATATTACATACTTTGGATACTCAGTGTTTTGAAAATCCATAGTGATACATTTTAGACACATGGTGGTCCATGGTGGAAGGTAGTAGTGAGTGATTTCCTTCCACTCCCTGCTCTGCTGGGGAAGGTCCTGAAGCTTAAAGAACCATGCTACTGCGTTGTGTGCCCTCACAGTCTTTCTTTGTTTATTTCTGTAGAAATTTGAATGTATAATGAACCTTGCTTCCTCTCCGATGACATGCAGAAATGTTGTACTTCTTCATGTTTTTCTGGAATGCCACTGGTGGCCTAATCTCGGGTCCAGAAGTTTGAAAATACTATGACATTGACATCCTCCACACTACGTTTGGGGAATAAAAAACCTGGCCCAAATTCCTGCCACACAGCCTCGATTCATCAAACTTCTTATTTGCCCCCCCAGCCCACAACACCTCAGCATGGTTCTCTTGCTACTACTCTCTCTACTCCCTGTGTTGAACGCCGCCAAGGGGTTCTTCCTTCTCATTGCCTCCATAGGCCTGAGCATTGAATTAACAGTAAAATAGTATTGCTTCTACATAGTACCCAAAGAAAAATGTAGTGTCATCCTTCTCCTATTCTCAGCTGATATTCACCCAACCCTGGTACTGTTGTAAATTGTCTCCGGATGATTTTAAATCTAGATCTGGTCAACTCTAAACTATCTCTAAACTATGTGTCCAAGCAAAGGTCCTGAAAAAACTAGCTGGCGATCAGCTAAAGGATTTTGTAATCGCCAATGGCATTTTGTCACACTTTCAACCAGGGTTCAGAAAACCACATAATACAACTTCTGCCTCTCTTGGTAGTGGCACTGGATAACAATAAAATGTATGCCACCCTGTTTATTGATCGGTCAAAGGCTTTTGATACAGCTGAGCAGCGTTTTGGTTTAAAGGCTCCTGATAATTGGCCTGTGTAGGCAAGCATTGGTATGTTTTGCTAACTATCTATCAGCCATACCCAATGTGTTCAGATGGCTCTTCTATCTCTAAGGGGGTCCCTCAAGGGCCCATATTGTTCTCTTTGTATAAAAATGGCATTTGTGACAACCTTCCTAATGTCATGTAACATCTATATACTTTATTATAGTACAAACTTTATATAATAGTAGGTAGCCTGACTATATTCCATCTGAAACTGAAAACAGATTAATATGTGAAGTTATCATTTGTTTTGTTGCACTCAAATATAACCAAAAATACAAACTCTTCCCAAGCCCAGGTCACAGCTGCAGCTATGCTATAGCTATAGAATATAGAAAACAAGTAAAAGTCTGACCTTTTAATTAAATATTAACAGCGGAAAATTACCACTGAAAAATCTGAGACAAGTATTTGGCAAGGTTTGTGTGTGGGCATGTTAAGAACAAACATGTATTTAGATAGCCGGAAAATGCAGTGATATAATGCTCTGCTTCTCTGCAAGTTGTGGGCTGTCCTGATCTGCTGGCAGCTTTCTCTGCTCAGTTCTGCAAACACAGACGCTCTCAAAGGCCAATATGCACACCCACTACATCTCCATATTTATTTTCCAATGAATTTCCACCATTTCGCCACAATATTAAGCTATTGCCATTGAATTACAAAGGTACCATGTTCTGTAATATAGTAGTACCATTTCAAAATGTTGATGCAAAGGTACTTGTCTGGTACCGGTACACTGAAGAACCCTAGTTTATATTGCTATCATTTGTTTTACACAAGGCTGTTGTTATTTTATAAATTGGGTTGTGTATGTATGTATGTGTGTATGTATGTGTGTGTGTGTGTGTGTGTGTGTGTGTGTGTGTGTGTGTGTGTGTGTGTGTGTGTGTGTGTGTGTGTGTGTGTGTGTGTGTGTGTGTGTGTGTGTGTGTGTGTGTGTGTGTGTGTGTGTGTGTGATCCTCAGTGTCGGTATACCTCCCTAGAGACAAAAGGCTTTTCGTTTTTTTGGTCCTTCCACGTGGATCACATGGATGTGGACAATTTGAGTTTATTTTAAGAGTATGGAACTCGACTTTAATAGGCATTGCATTTTACTTTGAAGGTATTACTGTGAGTGTTAATTGTCTTTTTCAAGTTTCCCTGTCTGGAAACGTTGATGTTTTTTTTTACGCTGCTTTCTTGGCCAGGGCGCTCTTGGAAAAATTGATTTAAATATCTGACTCAACTGGCGAGATTTTAATCTTTGACTAAATTGGTCAAAAGCTCTCAATTAATAGAAATTAATCAAATAGGTTAAATAGATTTGGAAAAAGTGTCTACATAGATACAAATTAAAGGAGACCACATAACTGTCCAAGTGTAACGGTAATTATGCTGAGAGACCTTTACGCATTGGTCTCGCCTAAACCCCGCCTATTGCCTGCACCCTGTCATTGAGCTCATCCTATTCCTATCCAAATTGAATCCCCACGGTTTCAAAGTACTTGTCTTCATTCCCACTGTTTCTCCCAGCTGGTAGCCCTCCACCGTCCCAGCTCCACCTCTACCAGGGGGACCAGGCCAGGGGGAGGATACTGCCCCACCTCCAGGAGTCAGACATGCGGGCTAGCGGCTCCATCCTGCGGCCGGTCCTTGCCCCAAATCTGAAGCACTCTCCGTCTCTTGATATATTTCACGTAATTTACTTACATCCAATTATTGAATCATCATTGCGTCATTTTTTTGCTTTGTTTTCTAGTCTCTCTATGTAGAAAGGTATGTTTCCTAGCCAGGAGCCTGCTCGTTGATTTCCAAAACTGATGTCACTCATTCTGTCAAACTGCATGCAACGTAATTTAGTAGTTTAACATTGGTGCAATACCTATTTTGATATTTTGGTATCTGTCAACCAATACTGCTAATTCCTTTTATTTATTTATTTATTTATTTGTTTGAAGCATCTTATTATAGGACTATGTTAATTATGTAGATGTTGCTCCAGTTTCGTCTCACTCCCATAGAAGCCTCTTATTATCGGCCACTCCCACCTTCGAGATCAGACGAGCAACCGCAAAATAGCCTAGATAGACAAGTCTATTCTAATCAATAATACAGGAGATAACACATTAACTGAGATATATAGGTTCGATGTAAATAACTGTAGGCTACATCTGGTTTCATCATCTGACGAACTGTCCCTATCAAAGCAAGAACGCGCAAGCATATTACATACATACAGCTGCTAATTACAGTTCTTTTTTTTACTATATTAAACGGATAGTTTTTACATGTTAAACTGATGAATATTTTGCTTAATTACAACTGCATATTTGCACGTAATCAACAAATAGAGTAGGACACAGGCGTATTCGCATCAATAATGGCTAGCGTCTAAAACAGAGCATCTTCGTGCGTTGGAGAGTATCTCACCTTCGTGGGAATGCGAAGTCTTCAGTGCACCTGTCCACCACCTCTTTCAAATTCCATCGAACCCCGTATTCTTTCTAACAGTAGCCTGAAAACGAAGCCATTATGATTGAATATCTGAACAAATCCTCAGCAGCGAGCACCGGTGTAGAAACGCGCGCACTGAGGATCGCTGTCCCTGCCTTCTTCTGAGGGGGGAACGCACTGAAGGACTGGTGTTCTGTACTATCATAACGACAACGTCCCACAGCGGATGAAGGCGTGAGCCAGGCTTTTAGAAACGTATACACTTTTTATTTTTATTTTTATTAAACGTTCATTTTGAGTAAGCGAAAGGAGCGAAGTGGCGAAGAAATTAGAAGACTTGAGGGAGGGAGGGAGGGAGGGAGGGAGGGAGGGAGGGAGGGAGCAAAGGAGCGAGGGAGCGAGGGAGCGAGGGAGCGAGGGAGCGAGGGAGCGAGGGAGCGAGGGAGCGAGGGAGCGAGGGAGCGAGGGTGGGAGTAATATAACGATTATGGCATTAGGTAGGCTAAAAGATACGAATACACAGTTTTTTTGTTAAACGTAAATAAAACTTCGAAAATTAGGAGGGGGCTTTTGCTCCGTCCTCCCGCTTAACTCTTAACTGTATGTGTGTCTATGTATGTGTGTGTGTGTGTGTGTGTGTGTGTGTGTGTGTGTGTGTGTGTGTGTGTGTGTGTGTGTGTGTGTGACTGGTGGAGGCTATAGGAGGAGCTGTGGCTGTGTGTGCGTGTGTGACATGGTGTTTATTGAATGTATTAATAACCCTATTAGACTTTGGCACCTCAGATGGATAGCGAGCCTCTGTCCCAAATGTGAGACACAACGGTTGGGGTCGTTTTGGTTCAGATGCCAAACATCACAGCATAGGATCTTGTCCCACTCCTGTGGATTTTCCTCATCTGCCAAGAGCTCTGAAAAGTAATTTATCTTTTTTATTTAATAAAACAGATAAATAAATATATATATATATACATATTTTTTAAAAGTAAGCAAAAAGTATGAATCTCTAGTAATGGTTACCACATAGGAACAGTAACTGACTTTTAGATGTATGTAAATATACTTTCTGACATTTTCCCTTTGTGATATGTTCTGATTATTTTAAATGTTAGATCATGTGTAGATCCTTCACATGAATAAAGTAGGTATAGCAGTGCCCATAAGATACACCTGTGTTCACCCCTACTATTGTTTTAAAGGCCTATTGGATCCATTCCGACGAGCTACAATGGCTGCATAACCCAAAGATAAATAACCTCAGTGATATGGATCATTCTTTTTTAAATGTACTTATTACAACTACTGTTGGTAACATCTGACACACACTTCAAAATATTTGACTGTCATGAGGAAGCGGAACTTACATACATACACCTCTGCCTTGATGCAGGTATTTACAGCCTGGCAGGGTCATAAAATGGCCATTGCATCAGGGGGCAACAAGGAATGAAATAATGCAGCTGACATTATTAATACATTGTAAATACATTTCCATGAAAATATTTCAACAAAATAATCAATTTGTTTGCAGACATTACCGGCCATTAGGCCTACTAAAAAGATTTAATTGAATTAGAATATAACAGAATTACTATTCTATTCTAATTCTGTTCTATCTCTTTTTTAGATGCCATCTCTCAAATGTCGCATCGCACAATGTGCTCCGATGCTGCACACATTCAGATCAATACCTTTAAACATTTGTCATTGATAGACCTACCTTTATGCAAGCCATCAATGAAGTATGAGTTTGATTTATGCACACAGTTGAAAGTTGAACTAGATACAAGACTAATTGTATTTGACAGTATGTGGATATGATCTAAATCAGACCCATTACGATCCACGTCCAAATCCAAAGCTGTGATGTAAACTGAATTTAGAATTGGTCAAGTTTGGGCATTGGACAGATTCAAACAATAGACAACATTAATTGCTATTAATGTAGCGTACTGACAGTGTATTGCAATACACTGTCTCCCTAGACATATTTTACAGTATAAAACTGGCTAATGCAGAACCAGCAGTTACCTAGCAACGGCCATGGAAAGAAACCATGGAGCCATCATGGCCTCCACTGAAGCAATAGGAACAGCTCTGAGAGGAGAATGTGAACTATGCGTAAGAGACAGACCTGAGTCGTGATTAAATTGAAAAAAGAAAAAGAGGATAAGAAAAAGAAAACTGAGGGAATGTGAAGAAACCTGTATATGTAATGGGTGAACACATTTTTTAAATTTGCTATTAAAATAGTAAAGAAATTATACAATTGATATATTGTGAAGTAGTATCTTCATAATATCAAACATATAGACAACATCCTGTTTCACTCTGTGTATGCATCTACAGAGAGAGAAGAGAGAACAACTATTTTCTGGGGGAGGACAAAAAAGGGAGAGTTCCAAGGATGCAGAACTGGGGCAATCATCCTCCCCCCTTCTCTCCTTCAGCGTAATAAAAACAAAAGTGAAAGGCCAAGTCAAATCCAATGGGACAAGAAAGGCATGAGTAATCGACCACATTACCCCTATTCCCTCCTCCCTCCGCTGGCTTCCAATTTATGTCAGGTCAGATTTTAAGGTGATACTGCTTACCTAGACGATTCTGCACAAATTAGCACCATCCTACCTGAAGGACCTTATTGTACCCTATTGTCATTCTCTGCCCCTCCGGTCTTCAGGGGCTGGCCTTCTTTCAATTCCAAAATAAATAAGCAGGAAAAAGTGTGTTCTCTTATCAAACACCCTATCTGTGAAATGGTCTGACACCTGTAATCAGGGAGGCTGACTATGCTGAAAAATTCAAATCCAAACTTACAACCTGTCTCTTTACGCTCTCATTACAGCTTAATCTCCAGCACTAGCCTACCCCTGCTGCCAATAGGTACTAGATTAGAGGTTCTCTACATGTTCCTTGTCCTCCCTCCCCCATCTAACATGAATGCTGTCTCTGTTTGAGTGTGTTGCTATGATCATGACTGGATGCCTGGCCACCCCACATGGCGGGTACCAGCTTGCTCACCAGCCAGCAATCACCATGGACAATCCAAATGATTATTTGTTGTATATTTTATTTAAAATGTTTGTTTGTATTACTAACATGTTGGTCATTTATGGCACCCATTGCACTCCTTACCATCCCTGGTAGGTGGGATTCCACTCTGCGTTCCTTCTCAAGATTTCTTCCTTGTTAATTAAGGGAGTTTTTCTTCTTGCCCTTTGTAGGGCTTGGGATGTGTCATACATATATGGCCTGTAAAGCACCATGGACATGACTTGACTTAATATTTTTGTAAGAACAGTAATAGTGTTCTGTAAAAATGGTAAATGTTGATGAGTATATTAAGCTAGATTCTAATAACAAAATAAACAGGGAATATCTTGTATGTAAAATGTAGATGAAGAGAGGCATTGCAAAAAAGGTATACAGGATGCAATGGAGGAGAGGAGGGAATTGTGAATTGGTCTATTAAGTTGATTTGCCTTATGGTTAGCCTGTACTTCTAGCCTATGTGCTCTTTGTCAGATTGTTGAGGGTTGTCACCTCACTCTGTCTGCTGTACCCCATATTTGCATATGTGCTCGCATCTCCATTTCGTCTCACACTGACTCTATAATTAGATCTAGGAAAAAGGCATGTCATTTTAAGATGAGGGGGGATTGCATGAGCCTGTTTAAACAACAGGGGGAAATGGAGCAGGGGCGACATACAGCAATTCCCTTTTCCTCCAAAAGTCGTATTTTCCCCCATCCTCCGCAGGGGGAGAGTCCTGGCTTTGTAGCTGGCAAAATGTTGGGGCTCACATTTGACAGATGTTTCAATCACCAATCAAGGAGCAGCTGCATGATGATTAATGACCTGACCTAGTTTCCATGGTGTCTCTCCATGGTGCTGAACTCCCCCATGAACCTTCCTTTAAAAAATCCTTTCAGGTGTTAATCATTCCTGGGCAGGGCTGTAAACCCCATTATATTCAACAACCATCAAGCAGTTTGATGTGGGTTCCTGCACACATTCTGATTCATAAGAGTGTGGACAATATAACACAATATAATAATGGAAATATATAAATGGAGAGATTGTACTTTCAAAGCCTGAAGGAAAGGGAATGGTCTGGAGGCAAGCAGTTGAAAAGTGGCAGCAGTGTTGGGACAGAGAAATAAGAAGTATACATGTATTCAATTGAATTAATTGAGTTGGGATTGTGAAGAGAAGGGGGAGGAACAGGAAAGAGCAGGTCATAATGTCAAGGTTACATTATAGAGGTCATAGTAATTTAAACAGCACATTACTCATTAATGGGACACATCCACTAGGTCAGAAATTAAGTAAATTTTTAATAAAATTTGAATTAATCAATACAATTAAGGTGGAAAATTGGAAAAGTTCTATATTAGGTCAAACGATGGCGGTAATGTGACAATATGGATGCAAACTGCCATAAAACACCAAAAAGAAGAAGAAGGAGCTATATTATCCAATAGAGGGCGCTGTTTGCAACCCTGCAGAGCCTTTGAACCATCACCAGAATAGAAACATTGCGTCACGTCCTTTAGGATTTGTGATCATAGGAAAACCATAGAGCATCTTATGTACTATGCAAGGGAAACACTGCAGAGTTACTCGCTACGGGAGATAAATATATCATTCTAGAAGCAAAGTTTACGATTTTACTTTACTTTTTAAATGTAGCTATCAAAGACGAATTGTCTGCTTTTAAGTAGTTTTCGAGTGAATGATATGAAGGTGAGTGGGGGTTGGGGTTCGATTTTGTGACGTTTTGAAAAGGCTCATGATATGTCTGATGACCGTGAGCTGCCAACGTTTCGATATCCAAAGTGTTGTCATGTTGATCATACAAATATTTTGTGACAAAATGCTTGTGCATTAAAATTTTAAAAGAATCAAGCATTGGTCTTGGAGGGCATAGTAGTACTAAATCCACCTCATCAAAACAGACTGAATCGTACGTTTGTTTTACATATACACATTAGCCAGAAATAGTTCTGCTGATGTTTCCATCGTTCAAAAGAAAAAAGTACCTGAGCATGCTCTAGCTTTTAGGGTTTTGGTAAGTGGTTAGGGTTAGGGCTGTTTACTATTGTGGTTAACTTAGTAGTGCTAGTTCCGTTAGCAGCAGTGGAAATCCACGTTTATACATTACGCAATAAAACGGTACGCAGTAAATGAAAGGCACAACATAGTTTGAGTAGATGTTTTCATCATAACAGTCATTTTTTGCTATTTGCTACTTTTTCCCTATCAGGTCCTCACAGAGCAGGAGATAGATGAAGAGGGCAACTCCCAACACCATGACAACGTTGAGCAACATGAGGGGGATACTTGCTGTCCCCCAGAGGGTGAGACACCAGCGCTCTCCTCCTTCAAACAAATACTCTGTAGTAATACAAAATACATGTATGTGTAAAAAAGAAGAAAAACGAAAACACTCCTATTACACCATACTTTGAGTTCATACTTTTACTGAATTAGTTCCTCCAACTCACTGGGCTTTTAGTATACACACAAATAGACTATGTATCAAATGGCCATGGACCTATATAACACAACTTAGAAATGTTTAAGTGAAGCGATACAGAAATAGTCACTATATATTCGTATTACAGTTAAAGGGCCCCTATTATACCACACCTGGTGGTATAATAGGGGCCCTTTAACTATTCTCACCTCATCATTTTTGTTGTCTTCTTCTCTTAGACGGTGAAAAAGACCATCCCAAATCAGAAGGCGGAGTCCTGTGGAAAGTGGGTGGTGGCCTATTCACTATGACCCGGAGTGTGGTGGGGGCTACACTCGGTGGTGTGGCCTGGGTTGGAACCAAAAGTTTCCAGATCACCAAGACTGCAGTGACCAGTGTGCCTTCGGCTGGCGTGGGACTGGTCAAAGGCAGTTTTTCTATGGTAACGGGAGGCGTCGGGGCAGTGGGGTCAGCTGTTGCCAGTAAAGTCACTACCAAAAAGAAGGACAAGGCTGACTGATTTAAAAACTGTGAGTGCGTGCGTGCGTGCGGAACGCTTCTTTTTGTTTGTGTGTAGCGCTTGCGCATTTTCTCCATGCGCGATTTGTTTGTGTATGTACAAGAGGTTGGAACGCTGATGTATGAAATAAATCATCAATATGTGCGTGGATGGATCTTGAGATGTTTCATGCTAAGGAGAAGTGGAAAGGCATTTTCCTGATAAATAATCCAAAAATAAGCCAGTAGTGCTCTATAGTTGGTCAAAATACTACAAATGATCTCTTTCCTGACAAAAATATAACAGAAATCCTGGATGGAAAATAGCAGTGTAACAACTATTTTATATGAGTTTGAGGATACTTAATTATTTTCAAAATAAATAGATATACATAATAAATTAATTTTATACACTCAAGTCCTTATTTTATCTTAGTCCTTGACAGACCGGCTGTCCCCTGTAAGTAAGATGCGGCCTATAAAGAACATTTCAGCCATACCTGAAATGACATTGAAACAGTTATATTGGCCTTAAAACCTCTTCTGCATAAAACTTTTAAAATGGCTTGTGATAGTGATTTGCGTTTGTTCAAAAATTGTAGTTGTACATGGACTTTGTCATGATTTTACATGGACGCTAAAATTTGAGTTAATCTACCTCCTTTCAAGGAAATAAGTATCAGTGACCATTTGAACTGGAGAGACAATTCTGATGTGGCACCAGGACTGGTCGCTTTCAAATCTTTTTGAATGAATCTTAGAATTTCTTTTTTATAGTTCTTAGAAAAGTATTTAAATTATCGGATTAATTTAATGCAGCGCTACCATACAGTCCATTGTAGTAATGAACTGGACAACCAATTTTGATCCCAACTGTGATACAACAAAGATCTGATATGGTCTAGGATTAATATTAAGTATATACTTGTAATAGCTGCAACATGAAGTAGTTTGAGCTGGAGTGTGAACACGTCACTAAACCCAAAATAATAGTTTTTTGGGGGGAAAGGTTTTGCAAAGGAAAACAATAATAATCCCTAAAAGTGAGTTTGTATTCACTTATTAAAAATTATTAGAGAATAGAGTAATAGAGGATAGTCTTTCAATAAATTTGTTTTCTGTGTGTGTGTTGCAGGGGGAGCTGATAGCAATAGTACTAGATTATCATTAGTTTTTGCCTGGATGAACTTTCCCGAAATTTTGTAACAATTCTAAAGACAAATAAATCAATAAGATGTGTAAAACCATAGAATCATCTTAAATTGTTACCATATTTTAATATTGTTTACATAAGTTTTGTTTTCACAAACAGAATCTTGACATTTCCATTTCTATTCAATCCAGTGGCTTTCATGTATGTATGCCAGTGTAGGAAGAAAATTGTGTCAGTACACCATGTTTCCATGTGACATCCTAGTTAAATGCTACATATCATTTAGCTGTGTTGAGTTTAATGTATTAGTCTGCATGTTGTTCTCAATCTGAAACTATTGTGAGCTTCACCAAACCCTTTTACAGTAGATTATTTTTTATTTGTTTGCTTTTGTTTCTTTTTCTGTGAATGTCTGTATTTATTAAGTTTCAGGCACAATTTGGCCTTCATCCAGCTATGTATATCTTAGTTTTGTATTTCTTTTAATCCAATTTGTCCTTTTCTTTCTTTTTTCATGTATCTTTCATGCTGTTTTTGTCTATTATAGAACTATTTTTGCAGAAGGTCAGTTATGCTGTATTCTATGAAGTAAAAACTGCTGGATTCTCTGTCGCGTGTGTCATTGATTATTTGGGTGGGTGACTGGGAACAAAATAAAAGAGTGGTTTATCTTGCAACATATTTTGCCCTTTTTAAATCATTCTCTGTTATTCGATTGTATAAATGCTTGGTGTTCATCCTAGAATTTACACATTTTTAGAGATGCCATTTAATATAAGTTGGATATATAGGTGTATACAACTCAAGAACTGGTTACATTAAACTAAATAATCTGTGAGGGAGTGTAATAAACAAAATAATGTGTAGTAGCTAAATAGTAATGGACTTTTGTGTTTCTTATAATATTTAAGAAGATATTTCCAGGTAGATTATTCCCATGCATCATGTAGAATAGCTTATACGTGTATGTGTGGGTAGTGATAAGGAAAATGGTCTAAAGTGATTATTGTTTCAGTGTTAAACTGAAAGTCTCCTAAAATACATTGTGCTAACAAAATAACTAATTTATTGTCAATAATTATAGTAAAACATTTTATAATATAACATCCTTCTGAATGAATTAAAAAGTGGTATACATTTATTTCGAATTGAAGCTATGTGTGGGAAAATAAATATAAAGCTGTTGTGTTCAGATCACTCAATGAATACAACAGCCATGCGGCACACAAGAAAACATTTATTTTTTCAAAGCATTCAATAGTTGTTGCTCATCGTTCAGTCAATAAGAAGAAGAAAAAAGAAAAAAACAACAACAACGTGACACTCTTTAGGAACATGTGCCATCAACCAATCCACATCGAGCCTGTTATAAATGAAAGATGACGTTAATAGTTTGGCCAATGAGCGGAGCGACCGGAAAAACCCTATGAAAAACCTCTCATATGACGTTGACCCAAACATTATCACGCACGCTGCTTCTTTCTACTGACAGCCAGGGAAGTTTTTCCGACTTGACCGAAGTGTGTGTGTTTTGGATTTTATTCTTCTGTTTTACGGCATCAGTTTATCGATTAGGCTCGTTTCTGCCTTTGTACTATGATGGACTGATGCATAATTATGGTGGTGAATTCAGTACATTGGTTTCGAAAAGGGCTGCGTTTGCACGATAATCCTTCATTGCAAGAGGCCCTTAATGGAGCGGACACTGTTTATTGTGTTTATATTCTGGATCCGTGGTTTGCTGGCACCGCTAACGTAGGAGTTAACCGATGGAGGTCTGTGCTTTAATAACATTTTCACTCCCTTGGTGTCCAACAGCTGCTGCCCAACTCGAAATTTCGTTTGAATACGATCGACTGAGGTTATTGTAATAATTTTGTGGAACGTTAATCTAAATGTGTTCGCCTATGATCCAACTATAGGCCTCACTCCACTCGATCAGCGTGCTAAATTATCTGATCTAGTTGCATACCCATGGTTTAACTATATATTTTGTATGTTTACGTGTATAACGTTATTGAAAATTAGTCATTTTACAAATGTTAAATGGGATTTATTTACTGCAATTATGAAAATAAATTAAGTGAGCTAAGAGTATTAACTTAGCTTGCTTGGGTTGATTGCATGTCTGAATTGATTTAAGGATATGCTGCCTTGCTGCCTCTTTTCCTGTATTACATTATACCCATTTCCGTTTCTGTAATAAATCTGTGACACACACACACACGCACGCACGCACGCATGCACGCGCATAATTGCAATTACAATTACAATAGGTTGCCTCGCACT
Source organism: Lota lota (assembly GCA_026745465.1). Classification (NCBI taxonomy): domain Eukaryota; kingdom Metazoa; phylum Chordata; class Actinopteri; order Gadiformes; family Lotidae; genus Lota; species Lota lota. The sequence goes on along the minus strand of JACYXH010000216.1, from coordinate 8,750,479 downwards.
TCGTGCTTGGCCCCCTAATGATAGCAAATAACTGCAACTATGAATATGTTATACATAAATAATGATAAATGATGCACATATGTGCCTAATATCGTGTAGCTCCCATGACAAAACAGTTCAACTTCTTAGCAGTCTAACATTGGTAAACATCGATTTCCATATACCCCAGTATATATAGCTGTGTGTATTTTCTTAGGTTTCTGTTGGAGTCTTTGGAGGACTTGGACAACAGTCTGAGGAAACTCAACTCCAGGTTGTTTGTGGTTAGAGGACAGCCTACGGATGTCTTCCCAAGGCTTTTCAAGGTTTATCAAATAATGACAAATTAATAAGCGACCCATGCATGATGTTGCTGTGTTCATAATGGGTTCATATTTGTGAAAAGACAAAGCTGCTCTTAAAGCAAGGGTAGGCAATTTATTTGAGAAGCGTTTTTTGGTATAATTGTTGAAATTTTCTTAACACCCTGACACCAATCAATAAATCAAATTCCCTGTCCAAAAAAATAAAACAAATCTGTTACATGTGGCTGTCACAGGCCTGTAGTGAGCCCGTCCAATCATTTTAATCATCCTGAATGAAATTATTGGATGGCCTACCTGTCCCTCTACCTACCTACCCAGCTAACTACACACACTCAGCCCGTGTACTTATTGTGCATGACCGCAGTCTTCCACAAGGCTAGGCAGACCTGTTGCTAAAGCTAGCGAGCCGGTCACGTGTTTTGGTGGAGGGGCTTTGGGGGAGGCCTGAAGGGAAGGGTGAGACTTTTTCAGTTGAATACTAACTTACTCTGGCTTGTTTCTTCAAATTGCCTACCCTAGCTTTAACTAAAATAACATTTTAATTAATTAATAATAATTATCACATCTGGGATAATGTTAGAGAATAATCTCTTGCTGTATTCTGAACAATCCACTCCCTTATTCTGGTTCCTTTCCCTATTAGTCACCCAATAAATCTTTCTAACCCTATCACTAACCTGCATCTGTGTTCTCTATCACTGTCTCTATGTTTGTAAGGAGTGGAATGTCACCCGTCTGACATTTGAATATGACCCAGAGCCTTATGGGAAAGAGAGAGATGGGGCCATCATCAAGGTGGCCCAGGAGTTGGGCGTTGAGACCATTGTCAGAAACTTACACACCCTCTACAACCTTGACAGGTTTGTATGACTTACATGCGTCTTATGCAACGGTGGGAGCCGACTACAAAACACAGACATGTAACGAGAGTGTATATCAAATGTCCCCTACCCCTACTAAGCAGACACGTGTCTAAACAGTCACAAATATTACATTCTGCCTTCATTTATTGTGTTCATGAATAGGATCCTACTAATAAATAGAATAGGCCATTTGTGAATTTGCATTACGTAAAAAGTGTTTAAATTAATTGTTTGCCCTCTCAAGGGACTGGTAAAAGGTCACATTATATAACATTTATTTTAGCTGACGCTTTTGTCCAAAGTGGCTAAAGCGTCTTTATAGCGACTTTATAGTATCTCAGATAGTATTAAGGGGTTTAAGAAAAGGTTTTTAGCTAGTAAGTTAGTTTAGTAGTTGGGCAGTTGGCTGAAGTTGAATCCCACTAGTCTACTTATACAAAATATAAATTCAAAGATATTTCTATATGTTTTACAGGATTATAGAGATGAACAACAACAGTCCTCCGCTTACCTTCAAGCGTTTTCAGACCATCGTGAACAGACTAGATCTGCCTAGACGACCTCTTCCTACCGTCACCCCGCAGCAAATGGAGAGATGTAAAACACGCATAGCTAAAGATCATGATCAACATTACAGTGTACCCTCACTGGAAGAGCTGGGTAAGAAGGCATCTCCTAATGTTATAAATAAGCTTTTTCTGAAACAAACGTATTACCATTTACTGCATAACATAATTTTCTTGCCATCCTAAGTTAAAGTGAATGCATCACGTTATCTTTCTACATATGTGTTTGACATGCAAGGTTTCAAAACAGAAGGTTTACCTCCCGCGGTCTGGAAAGGTGGCGAGTCTGAGGCATTGGAGAGACTCAACAAACACTTGGACAGGAAGGTAAATAAACTCATTAAGGACAAGCTATCTTTAAAATCGAGTTAGACTTAAATATATCCTGAAAAAGGGTTTTTGCTGTGGTTAATGTCTTTTGGAAGCGTAGTATTCTAGCACTACTGCATTTATACGCTATGTTATGTGTTGTCGTGCACACACACACACACAAACATATTGATAGCTGAATTATGAGGTGGATGGTATTTTGCATAATGGTACACCTTTCAGCCCCATTTTACAGCATCTAAACTTGTGTTGTATGTTTTTACAATTGGGCAGTGTGATACCGTGGCTAGTTTAAGTTATTGTGACATTCCTACTCGCTGATATTGTGAAATGCATTGAAATTGTACTCTGACTCTGGGTTTTTCCTGGCTCAGAATGGGCATTTTGAGGATGACTACGCACAACAGTAAGCATGATCGGTCCGAGTACAGTAAAGGCAAAGAGTCTGTGTTGTCATATTTTACAGAAATCTATGCATTTTCCTGTTATTTATTAACTTTTGAGTAACAGAAATATCTATTATTCTTGAATAAATGAAACCCCAGTAACAAAGCTCGTATAAAAAAAGTATTGTATTACAACATTGAAAGGACCAGGCAATTGCAGTGGTGGGGGACTGCTCAATTGTCTCCTATTTATAAAAGCCAATATTAATTTGTTATGGCTTGTCATGGGTGAGGCTTGGGTCCTTGAAGCTTTTTCATAAGACCATAATTTTAAAACCCCAAATAGAAAAATAACTTTTGACAGAAGTTCATACACTACCCCAACTCTCCCCATCCCTCCTCCCACCCTCTCTTCCTCTAGTTCTCTGTCCCTCTTGTCTCTCCATCTAATTTAAAACGCATTTTGCCTTGCCGCCGTTTCTATAGCACTGTGAAAGTAAGTGGTCTATGAAGTTGCCTGTGCAACTAGGGGAACATGGGGCTTTGAATGTTGTCTAATGCCCACTGATTATATTCTGCTTACTCGCGCTCTCCTCTTCTGCAAGTAAAAAAATTAATAATCAAATGTTATAGTCCATTGACCGTTCGTAAATGCTGAGATTTCCTCCATAAACTAAATGGGGCATTTAGTTAGACTGGTTTTTGTTTTAATCCGCCAGACACACCGATTATTAAACTGAGTTTGACCATTTATGACATTGTGTAATTTACCTATTTGTACTCATTGCATAGGTTACTATGGCTATACTGTACTGTCATTTCGTAACAAATAACCAAACTAATCACCAGATCCACACACGAACGACCAACAATAACGACCAATGACCAACCAGTGTGCTTTGCTTGTCAGCGTCGCAAGAGAAGAGAGGCACATTACCCAGAATCCTTCTATGTTTAGTTTGCATTTACAGCAACAAAGACTCACCAAAAGACCACATTGCACTCATAATAAATTTATTCAGAGATTATTGTATTTGACGCTTTCTCTGCTAAGTCTCTCTTTGGCACTGTTTTTTTTGCTTTGGCGGAACATAAAATCATTTTGGCTGCTGCCAAACAATTTTCAATGTAGGAAAAACCCTGTGACTGATTCTGTCCACATCTCTTTCTCTGCAGGCATGGGTGGCAAACTTTGAGCACCCTCGGGGCATCTGCTCTTTATTTGCCAGTCCGGCTGGCCTGAGTCCCTTCCTGCGCTTTGGTTGTTTGTCCTGCCGGATTTTCTACTACAACCTGAGAGAACTATACATGAAGGTTAAAAGCTAATGACACAAACACATACACACCTCTAGGGGCTATCTATGGGATCTCCCATATATTCAGACGCAGACTTATTCATTTACTCTTACTTCATAAAATTACTTCATCATTTTGTGCAAATTGTATGTTAACTGTCTCTTTCTCAGCTACGTAAGCGTTGCAGTCCTCCGTTATCCCTGTTTGGACAGCTACTGTGGAGGGAGTTTTTCTATACGGCGGCCACCATCAACCCAAACTTTGACCGCATGGAAGGAAACCCCATCTGTGTCCAGGTTTGGAAACCCTTGCTGTCAGAGCCTGATTATTAATTATTCTTTTTTTTATGACGAACCCGTAAACACCAGAAATGCAGCCGACTGTCCATTTAATGTTTATCTATTTAAATATCTGCTTAAAATACAAACCAAGGTGAAGTCCTGGACCGCTTCATTGCTGCTCACAAGTTCTTTCAGCCATAATCTCCCCCCCCCCCCCCCCCCCGCAGATACCTTGGGACCAGAACCCAGAAGCACTGGCTAAATGGGCCGAAGGGCGGACAGGCTTCCCCTGGATCGATGCCATCATGACCCAGTTACGGCAGGAGGGCTGGATCCATCACCTGGCCAGACACGCCGTGGCCTGCTTCCTCACCCGGGGAGACCTGTGGATCAGCTGGGAGAGTGGAATGAAGGTACATTATTAGACGCATGTTCAAGCTGTTCAACTCAGGAGTCACGACTAGGAGGGGCTACTTTCACCACACTCTTGGAAAGTGTCCTTCCCTTTTCAGTTGTGATGCGATATAAAGCTCATAAACTCAACTTAATAGCTCAATCCATAAATATAGTAAGTTATTTCACACAAATATATTGGTTGGAATTATGGCACGATAATACAAACACAATCGATTAATTGGTTGTTGTTTTCATGTCTGTATGAATCTAGGTGTTTGAGGAGTTACTACTAGATGCTGACTGGAGTGTGAACGCTGGCAGCTGGATGTGGCTTTCATGCAGTGCCTTCTTCCAGCAGTTCTTCCACTGCTACTGTCCTGTTGGCTTTGGGCGGCGGACAGATCCATCAGGAGATTATATCAGGTTATTCTCATGCCAATAGTTCTGTTTTTTCAATATTTGCAATTTGTATGATAATTTCCCCGAAGTGATGTACGGTACGGTAATACATGTTTATATTGAAGGGAATGTTTGATTGTGGAAGACGTAAGGAATAAACCAATGCAGGTTGTCCTGTTATTGGACAAAAATGTATGACTAAGTACGTTATATTCTAATAACGGAACACCCAAAGTGTTTTTTTCCCTTCATACCACAGTTACTTTCATCTATAACGTTATTGTTTTTTATCGTATTTTATTGTTTCTTTATCAAGCTGGAATTAAAATATTGTTCCGCTCAATATGTGGAGCATATGTTTTTTGCATTGTCAAGGAAACATATGGTCGATAGTTGTATTTGACCGATGTTTTTAACGTTGGATTTGTTGTGCATTGATTCGGAACCGTTGAAAGGCAGAGATGTCACGTTATTGAAAAAGAATGCACACCCTTGGAACATTATTGACCAATCAGAATCAAGTATTCAACGACGCTGTGGTATAATTGAAAATAACTAATTTAGCAAACGATGAACCTCAAACGTAAATGCATTGTCTTTTTTAGGCGTTACATCCCAATCTTGAAGGACTACCCAAACCGCTACATCTATGAGCCCTGGAACGCCCCATTGTCAGTCCAGAAGGCAGCCCACTGCGTGGTGGGCGTGGACTACCCCAAGCCCATGATCAACCACGCCGAGGCCAGCCGGCTGAACATAGAGAGGATGAAACAGGTCTACCAGCAACTGTCCCATTACAGAGGCCTTAGTAAGTCCCATAGGGTGATCCTTAACCTCATTTAGCTTCAACTGTACAGACCGCCATGTCTTCAATAAAGTAAAACCTATCAATATCTTACCATCATACATTTCTATTCAATAAACAGAAAATGTAATGCAACTTATTTTCATCATACTGTAACTCTTGCTGTCCTGGTTGGGGGGGCCTTCCAAGCGGGACACCATACATCTTAATGATTGTGAAGGCTAAAACATATGTTTTGCATAAATATATGCTACTTTTCACCCCTGGTTACCAAAACGTGTGTTATTTTTAAGCTAAATTTGTATTTTCTATTTAGTTCTATTGATTTATTTGTTGTCTTGTCTGTGTTGCAGGTCTCCTTGCATCGGTGCCAACCATCCAGGAGGAGGCGGAGCCACCGATGACGGACGAGTCCCAGACTAGCAGTGGCCCTGGTAAGAACCTGCATCTTGGCATTCCAACCAGTTAGAACTGACATGAGCGTCAACATTAATACCTCTGCAGTGTGCTTTGTTTTTTTAGAAGGGTAAGAGATCCCTTGTATTTTGTTTTGAATTAGATTCCTTGAGCAGTCATATGTCCAGGGAACTTCCAGATACAAATATTGGGGTAAAGTTAGTTTACATGCCATAACAACTAAGCTCTGAACCTAACATGCTGCATAGCAGGAAGGACAAAAGCAGGGTAAACCACAAACGGCCTCCCCCTATCGAACACAGAACAGCTGGGAAGACCCCCAAACAACAAACCCTCATGCCATAGACTACTGCTCCAGTGAACACAACAAACTACAGCTAAACTCTCAGCCACTGTATAATTATTCTGCATCTCCATGCATCTTTATTAGCCTGTTGTCCCAGAACAACCCCAGCATGTGTGCCCAAACCTTCCCCTTTCTATTCAAATGCAACTAGAATCCACCATTCACAACTATAATCCACCATTAACAACTAGATACCACCATTCATAACTAGATACCACCATTCATAACTAGATACCACCATTCACAACTACAATCCACAATTCACAACTACAATCAACCAGTTAATAGACAGAATAACCTGCGTTCTTGCTTCAGGTTCTTGCTTATGATGTATTACCGATGTAAAATGTATTAATTTGAAGCTCACTCATGTATTCTGTGTTTTGTGGGCTCATTTAAGACTACGATGCTGTGTTATGCCTAGATTCTCCAGTCCATGAGCCAGCAGCCTGCCCACCGGGCCCAGACTCATCCACAGCATCCATGTCCTCTCCTGCCCCAGACCTCAACGTGTCGGCAGCAAACACCTATGCCTCATTCACACGCGTGCAGGCAAACGTTGACCCTGTAGCACCTCGCCAGCCACATCAGGCCCCCTCCACTTCTACGGACACATCCACATTCCCCGTCTTGTACCCCGCGGCGGCAATAACCAAGTTATCCATCGATGTACCCACTGCAGTGTTTCTCCACCCTTCTCCTGTTCCCTTCCAATCCTCAAACCCAACCACCAGTCAAACCCCAGCCAGAGACCCAGCATCCAACCCTGTCGCCGCTCCCTTGCCAAATCTCAGTCCCATCTCAAACCCTTTCAGAGCTCTTTCTCCACGGCCGGTTACGCTAGCGGGCCAACACGTTTCGTTTCTGGGCCAGAGGAAGAAAGGCCAGCCCCTCAAGCACCGGCGGAGCCAAAGGTCCCGTGCTGTTCTGGGCTGCGTCCCGGCAGCTACAGTGGATGGTACGAAGGCAGTGGATGGAGCAGGAGACGAGGAAGAGGAGTGTTGGATGGAGGAGTGCATGGAAGAGGACATGATCCAGGAAAGCCCAAATGATCAGCAGTAATAATTGGAGGTAATGAGGCAATGTGTGTGTTTGAATGTCTGGGAGTATGGGAATCTGTCTCTCGCTTTCTTCAGAATTATCGGCCTCCACAGTTCCTGTTGACATTGGTAATGAATTGAATGCTCAGCCTCTACAGTCTGTATTGGTAATGATTTAATTCTCAGTCTCTTCAGTCAGTATTGATAATGATTTAATTCTCAGCTTCTACAGTTGGTATTGGCAATTCATTGTTTGGAGTTGTCTTTGGAGGTTTGAATCTTAAATAAGCATCCCAAATCACCGCCTGTTAATACGTAATAGCAATGAATGTTGTTCTTTAGCTTTAGTTTTTAAAGTATTGTGGAAGCAAAGAATTGTAATACTCGTATGAATCCATTTCTTCCCCCAATCCCTTATCTCGAGTTTGTGATATGTTGATGTTGTGATGCGCAGCCTAGCGACTACTGCTCCTTTCTCCTCTCTCACTGCTTTCAAGCTGATGATGACCTCAGCGCTACATTCATGAATTAATTAAACTATTTATATATATTTATTTAGTTTGTAATTGAGTGTGTAACATATTTAGCAAGCCAAACATTCAATCATGGCAATGTGTGATGACTGCACACAATTTGCAAATCTATTGAAACTTACTGAAAAATACTGGAAGTAAACAATTATTCAGAATTCTGCTTAGAATATTAATTTCATTTTTTAAGTAAGTCAATTTTATCTATTTTCTCAACGTTAAATGCCAATTACACATATTCTAGAGTTTGCAATTCTCACGGTTTTGCTGACTTTGTTTTTGTGCTTTGTAGGTAATTCCAAGGTAAGGAAGAGATGCTGCAATATGAAAAGGCTACGTCGACTGCAGCTCCTGTTTATTTTGTCCTTTTTATATAGATTTCCACATCGATAATTGAAATAAATATAATGCTGAACATTGAACATCAGCCGCATTCTGAGGAATGGGTAGCCGGTTATGTTTGATGGACAATCCTTATCTTTTTGAATGTTCTAAACTTGGAATTGTTTACTGTAAGTAGTTTGAATCAATAACCCTTATGGTGATTGATGGGTAAGTTTCCATAGCCCTAAAATTACAATGTATTTAATCTTATTCAGGTTGAATACTCAAGAAGTGCTGATATTGTGCCAGAAACTGTATTATGGTAACAATCTTTGACTGAGATAACTTGTAGGAGGTGACATTGTCACATCATTGGCAGTATTCTGTATCACAAGCAAGCATTTTGCTTCTTTATAGTATTGTATGATGTGAAACTACAAGCACAGACTATTAATGCAGCTTATCTAAGACATTATTCATGATAAGTATATTTACTAAGCAACCAAAAGTTAATGCAACACATCCTGAGCGAGTTCTTGGGTAACATAAACCTCCTTTTCTATCGCTCAGTATTTTGAAGTACTGCCAGTGGCGGTTCAATCGCTTGTTTCTTGTAAAAAAAAAAAGAAAAGCATGTGTAAATTATTATCAGGAAAATAAGAAAAGGTTTTCTGTTCAAATACAATTCTATAGCCTGCCAAATACCATTACTAAATATATTTACTTTTCCACAGCCTGTTTCATAATGTGGCTAAAATGAATATTTTACTTACCTTGCACTTATTTGTATTTTCAAATGTATTTCTGACCTTGATAGATTAAATGTTAACATTTATTTGTTAATTTGTTAATATGTAAATGGTTTCTGTAGAAAATATTGGACGTTTTGCCAGCTACAGAGGTTGTACCAAGTAAGAACCAAACAATTTGACAGTTCTCAAGACTACTTGACAGTTGTCAAATACTTAACACACACACGGTGTGTAAAGTATTAAATTCAACTGTATAGTGGTATGGTTTTTTAAAGACTTCCTTGACCAAAATCTGATAACACGTTTGAAAATAATTTGTGTCTACGGTAGTATGTTAGAGGTGTTTTTCTTTGGTGGTAAACTGAGAAAATGTCCTTTATTTGACCCCCCATATCCATCTATCTATATCAGTGCCCTTTTTGTTTTGTATTTTTTGTAAATAGCCACACATGTTTTGCAAAAGGAGTATTTTTTGTTTACTGGCCTGATCAAGTGTATGTAAAAGAGTATATGTACACCATAAACAATAGACCAACATTTTACCAAACCACTTTCAGCATTGTCTGCATAAATTAATGTGGACGCAAAAGCCCATATATTATTAGGCACTTTATTGGAGACAATAAGAAAGTTACTGTTTGGTGGCTCTTAAGTAGTTTGTGGGACAAAGACCACCTACCTGTCAAAACATCCCTTGTCTCTAAGCAACTGCAAACTCATCAGATGCTTGTGTACATTAATTATTCTAGCTGACAACATGTATCTTGTTTAGCCATCTGAATAAGACTATTTGTTCTGTTTTGTGTAGGACTTTTTCATAAAAATTGTGGTTGTAGTAGGTTTGTATGGTGTTATTTTTTTGTTCAACGTTTTAAGTAGTTCTGCATATTTTAAACTGAATTTAAAAAAGAGAAATATTTATTATGCATAATTTGTCTAATAAAATGTTATGAATACTGAACCAGCCAATATAAAACATATTTTCTCCATTCAAGGATCTGTGAAGAGTTGCAATTTATTCATTAGTGTAGATTTTGATTAACCTTCGTATGAGAAATGCAATGCAAAAGATAAAGCAGTTGAGGTACTGTCTTCCAAAACAAAAGTTTGCTCTCATCCATTTAGTTAAAGCTGAACCAAATGCAATGTCTGAGAGATTCTGGAATTTGGCTGGAGATGATGCAATAGGGTTTGGCAGAAACCATTTGATTTATTTTGGACAGTGCTACTTAGCAACATTGTGGCTACAGTGACTATAAATCGGGCATATACTCTTTGTGGTTATAATCATTAACAATTGTAGCGTTCAATATGAATTGAAATTATTTACTCAGTTTGCTAAGACTTTTCACACACAGAAAAACGAATATAAATATTGAAATAAAAGATGACTGATGCAAGAAGACAGTTATTGCACCATGTGTGGTGCATCCATGCACATCCATGTAGCTGCACCCCATTAGAGTGGGCTCAATGCTTATTTTTACATTAATAATACATTAATTCCATTTTTAGACCTGCAACAATATCTACAAATAATTTGTATAACATGGCCTACAAATAATGTGTACGTACACATTAGATGGTCACACGGCATCATCAATTAATGTTGAGCAATACACTGTTAGGAAAACATCTGAAACACACAGAGAAAATTGCACAAGATACACCAGATATAGGCATCTATTAGCTTCACTCAATGCAAGCCGCAGACAAATGAGCTGATGATGTCATGCTGCTCTGTGATTGGTCAGTCCTGACTTCCCCCATCCCTCCTCCTGTCTTCTCTGTCTGCCGTGAACCATTTCTCTCTATTCGTCTTAATCTGTGCATGCTCTGTCTTCCCCCCCCCAGTCTCTATTTAACCTCTCTCCCCCCTCTTTCTCTCTCCCCCCTCTCTCCCTCGCTCTCTCTCTCTCTCTTGCTCTCTCTCTTCCGCTTCCCCCCCCCCCTCTCTTTCTCTCACTCTCCCTCCCTCTCACGTGAGGAACATGATGACGATGCACCACAGAGCGGCCAATAGGCAGCCAGGGAGGCGGTGAGGAGGGTGCGTCTGTGTGTTGCTCATCTCTTTAGAGCTGATCGATGCTGAGGAGGAGGGAGCGGGAGAGAGAGGGAGAGGTGAGCTGGGCGAGGGCCTCGTCCAGGCAGAGGCACACCCCAAAACGACCTGAAATATAAAACGTAAGGAGATATATAGGACAGGGAGACGGAGGAAGGACACCACGCTATTATCGTTAAGAGTGGAGCCATCATAGCCCAGCATTATTATGGATACACGACGACCAAAGAGACCCACCACCCTGGCTCTCTTCCCCCAGCGGGCCCAGCCCCGCTCCCAGGTAGGACCCTGTTTACTGACAGCTCAGCAATCACTAGCAGATCCTGTAGGTGGGATGCCATTTGGTTTATTGTGTGAGTGTGTGTGTGTGTGTGTGTGTGTGTGTGTGTGTGTGTGTGTGTGTGTATTCGGGAAATGTCTGTTGGGCTTGTGAGGTGAATCCTGTTTTTAAAATAACCAAGCAAGACCACTCTGCTGTCTGTCAGTACAATGATGATCGCTGTGCATTTGTGCATGTATGTGCATGTGTCGTGTGTGCTTGTGTGTGTGCGTGTGTGTGTGTTTGGGTCTGTGTCGTGTTTGTGTGCACATGCATGAGTGAGTGTGTGGATGAGTGAATCTTGTTTCAAAGAAGACAGCAGGAGCAGTGAGGTATCTCTGGTTAAATGTCTTCTGTGCCATATCATGTATCCATAAGAACATTACAATGCTGTTAACACAGAAGAATCACCTATCACAGCATAAAGATTAAAGAGGTTTACAAAATTAGCCTTGTAAATAAAGATATAACAACAGATACCAATACAGATACAAATACTCTCATGCAATGGAAATATTACAAAACTATTGCGCAGGCATACTTTATCCTTTCTAACCATATGGGAATCAAAATATTTATATTATATTTTTGGATTGGAAAACAGTGAATTGATATTGGGCAAGTTTAATGTTATGACATTGTTCTGTTGTTTTTATCTTCTGGCATGCTGTACTACAATAGCAGCTCTGACCTCCCAGTTGGCAGGGCATGCTGTCAATGAATTTTGAAACTGAAAGCAGTTCTACAAACACGTAGCTATACTGCACACATCATGACTTAGAATGTATTGCTCATGTTGATATCAAATCAAAGGTTACACTCAACACCATCCAATCAAGCTAATTTTCGTCCAGATACAACTGGAAGATTACAGTTGTAGCTAAAAATCCAGGCCAAAAGGAGATTTAAAGGAGCCCAACGCTTAAAGTCCACAAAGGGGCACAAAAACAGGTCAAACAAGTAGATTAGAACCCAAACAACCTTTAAGGACGTAGGATGTAATGGGTAGGTTTGGTTGGGATAAGACTGATAGCTGGGTCCCGTGGTGGCTGGGTCTGGAGGTTAGTGGGTCTGGTGGTGGGTAGAAATGGTGATGGGTAGGAATGGTGGCGGGCCTATTGTGGGATGGTGGTGTTAAGTACTGGTGGTGTGTCTGGTGGTGGGAAGGACTGGTGGGGTGTCTGCCGGTGGGTCTGCTGGTGTGTCTGGTGATGGGTGGCTCTCTTGGTGGGTCTGGTGATGGGTAGGGCTGCTGGTGGGTGGGTCTGGTGGTGGGTCTGGTAGTGGGTCTGGTAGTGGGTCTGGTGGTGGGTGGCTCTCTTGGTGGGTTTGGTAATGGGTAGGTCTGGTCGTGGGTAGGTCTGGTGGTGGGTCTGTTGGTGGGTGTGTCTGGTGGTAGGTCTGGTGGTGGGTGTGTCTGGGGGTGGGTCTGTTGGTGGGTATGTCTGGTGGTAGGTCTGGTGGTGGGTCTGTTGGTGGTAGGTCTGGTGGTTGGTCTGGTGGTGGGTCTGTGGGTGGGTATGTCTGGTGGTATGTCTGGTGGTAGGTCTGGTGGTAGGTCTGGTGGTGGGTCTGGTGGTAGGTCTGGTGGTGGGTGTGTCTGGCGGTGGGTCTGTTGGTGGTAGGTCTGGTGGTTGGTCTGGTGGTAGGTCTGGTGGTGGGTCTGTTGGTGGTAGGTCTGGTGGTTGGTCTGGTGGTGGGTCTGTTGGTGGGTATGTCTGGTGGTATGTCTGGTGGTAGGTCTGGTGGTAGGTCTGGTGGTGGGTGTGTCTGGGGGTGGGTCTGTTGGTGGTAGGTCTGGTGGTTGGTCTGGTGGTAGGTCTGGTGGTGGGTCTGTTGGTGGGTATGTCTGGTGGTATGTCTGGTGGTGGATAGGTCTGTTGGTGGTAGGTCTGGTGGTTGGTCTGGTGGTAGGTCTGGTGGTGGGTGGGTCTGTTGAGTGTGGCAATGGGTAGGTTTGGTGGTGGGTAGGTCTGGTGATGGGAGGGTCTGGTAGTGGGTCTGGTGATAGGTAGGTCTGCTGGTGGGTAGGTCTGGTTGATCTGGTGATGGGAAGGTCTGCTGTGTTCGGTGGTGAGTGGGTCTGGTTGTGGGTTGGTCTGGAGGGTCTGGTGGTGGGCGGGTCTGGTGGTGGGGGTCATGGGACTGGTTCTCCTCTAACTGGGTTACATGGAGGGACACTGGGAGATTTCAGCCTGCAGCAGCAGGGATATGAAAATGTTGCAACCCGAGTGGAAAAGATGTAGATACAAACACAATATCACTCACGGCGCAGAGGACACTCAAAGAAACAAAAAACTCAACAACAATTTTTTGTCGATGTAAAGCAGTCAGCTAATCCCTGAGTACAGTGATGCAATAGGAGAAAGTTCTGTTGCCTGATATTTTTGTTATACTCAGCTATCCCTGTAGGCAATGCAGTAAGTCAGCAGTGTGTGTATTTTGCATTATAATAGGTACGTTTATAATAGTATCATTTATAATAGTATCATTTGTAATTGTATAGTTTATAATAGTATCACTTGTAATAGTATTGTTTAAAATAGTGTAGTTAAGTTTAGTCACTTCCTACTCTTGAAATGCAACAGTCCCGCCTCTTCCTGGAGGTGATGTTGTCATTCCTGACTAGGTGAGACGTACAGCGATGGAGAACCAGAACCTTCTGTTGAAGTGGATTTTTCTGGCAGATATGCATTTAATTGGATTGCTTATAATTTTGTTGTAATTTGTATAATATTTTAACAATGAGCTGATAGCAATGAAACACCTGTTATAATTCTACTTCCTGGTGATGTAAAATTATGCTAAATTCAGCCACTATGCTATACTGTGCACGATTCTTGCTTTAACTGTAAAACATTTTAATGTTTTGTTGTAGTGAATGGGCATATATAATGAAGATAAAGTTGAATCATACCAACCAAGACCAAGACTCAGACCTTAATTGTGTTGTCTTATGTTTTAATGGTTGTTGTTGTTGTTGTTGTTGTTGTTGTTGTTTTATGATCATTCTCTGACCAGGACACCATCAACAACAACTCTCTAGCAAAGAAAGAGAGCTGTAAGGATGGCCGCTCCGCCTCACCCCGCATTACAGGTCTGTTACGTCACACACATAATATGAATTATAATACGTGTTGACAACCACCCCATACAATGATTGACTTCATACAGGAAAACAAAGAAGAGTGTGAAAATTGAAGTACATATAAACATATACATATATGTGTTTTGGTTTATTTTTGACCTAGTTTTGCATGTTCTGACCTCTGCTTCAGAAGCTTTCTCCTCTTTATGACCTCAAACCTCCTGTCAAGCATCCTGCTTCACGAAAACCCATTGCAGACCCATGTTGAGATGTGCTGCAGAAACGCTGTTCTCATAGCCTATATACTACTTTGTCACCGCAGTTATCCAAACTACCCCAGGTCCCGTTTTAAAGCCTGTCTTACCATCGTTGATGAGCCACTCCAATATTCTTCTTGTTTTGCCCTTCTCATATTCCCCCTGCTTTGTATGAGGTTAGTTGGCAACGTTAGAGGTGTGGGATGGGAAACTGCCCTGCTTGCTTTCTACTTACTGCTGACTGTGTCACTTAGTTGAATGTATGTGCTTGGCTGTGCATTCACTGATTGGTTGGAATGTAAATGAAACCTCCCTTTTGCATCTAATTGGACGATGATGCTTGGACAATTATGTTTTGTCTACCAAACTATGGTGACCAGTTCATCAATGTTCTCTTATTCAACCTATATGTGCACTAGAATAATGACACATTTGAGCATAGAAATGGTGGTCCATAGTTATAGTTAGTTATTAGTTATCATTAGTCTATATAAAAACATGTTTTTCCCTAGTTTACAAACCCTGTATAGCAACTTGGTTTCAGTGCTTGGTTCAGTCCTGCACATAGCTTACTGTTCTCTGCTAATCTTTTCCTAATGCCACTGATTACCTAATAAATAATCGTATACCTGTTTTTTTCTGTGTTCGTGAATATGTGTGTGTGTGTGTGTGTGTGTGCGTGTGTGTGTGTATGTTTGTGTGTGTATATGTGTGTGCATGTGTGTGTGTGTGTGTGTGTGTGTGTATGTGTGTGTGTGTGTGTGTGTGTGTATGTGTGTGTGTGTGTGTGTGTGTGTGTGTGTGTGTGTGTGTGTGTGTGTATGTGGATTAAGGGGAGTCAGCCCAACCAGGGGCCAGCCGGTCGCAGAAGACTGGGGAGAAAGTCCTGCTGGGCAGCCGTCGCACCGCCCCCAAGCCCCCCGGCCCCTCCGGGGCAGGGGGGGGCAGAACAAAGACAGACAGTCACACACCCGCGGGTGCAGCTGCAGACACACAGTCCAGACCACAAGGAGACAGAATAAAAACTAACTCCACTATCGGTGTATCAAGTTATCCTCGTAGAGGAGGAGGAGCAGGAGGTGCAGGTGGAGGAGGAGGTGGGAGAGAGAGAGGCCCAAGCACAGCCACTGGCCGAGGAAGAGGAGGAGGAAGAGGAGGAGGAAGAGGAGGTGAAGGAGGAGGCGGGGGAGGAGGAGGAGGAAGAAGAGGGGGAGGAGCAGGAGGAGGAGGAGAAGGAGAGGTGGCAAAGCGAGGAGGACGGCTCTGTGAGGGACGGGTGAGAAATGGACCTCAGCAGGCGGTGACAGGAGCTCACAAAGTAAAAGCGCAGAAGGTAGAGGACAAAGGAAAGGTGCCGTCCAGAACCGGGGACCGTGGCAAAAGATCAACCGGAGCAGCTGGAGGAGGCGGTAAAGTGAACAACCTTCTCACTGGCCAGAACATTTGTGTGGCATCAATGGTGGTCCCTCGCACCCCCGTCGCTCCACGAAAGCAGAGACCAAAAGACCTGGAGAGGACGCAAGACAAGACGGGGTCCCACGACAACCGAGGGTCCCAAGAGAAGATGGGTCCCCGCGACAACAGAGGGTCCCAAGATAAGACGGGTTCCCGCGACAACAGAGGGTCCCACGACAACAGAGGGTCCCAAAACAAGCGGCAGAGGCACCAGGAGGAGCAGCGCAGGAGAGAAGCTACAGGTAAACAATTAAATCCTAGTATCCTTTACAACTAACTGTGTGATCTATTATTCCACCGAAAAGAAAGGGAATGAAACAACAAACAAGCCACTGTCATGACTTTGCTGGAGCAAAGAGTATATTTTGGTTGCTTGTTTCAAAGCAAACGAGCCTTTTCTGCAGTTGGAGAAGCGTGAAATTACATTTGTCTCTGGCTTCCATCCTGTCAGTTACAGTGTTTTCTAGTAAAACAGGATATAAGGATGATATAGCTTATTGGTCATCAGGATTTGACTGGCAACTGACTTTAATTGTATAGTCAAGCCACCTGCATAGCTCAGACTGGCACCTGCTGATATACATTAACTCATTTGTTGTGATGCTCGTGAATTTGTTTTCAACGTCCTTTTCTGTTCTTTATTTCCCTCCTAGTACAAAACGACGTCAGGAACCAAAGTTCCCCGACGGCTTTGTCCCGCTCTAACAGCGAGTCGGGGTCCAACAGGATGTCCATCAGTTCTGATATAGAGGGTCCCCTCTCGGACCCTCTCTGCCCCACCACCCTGCCGGACAGAACCAACACGGACATCCGAGAAGAGGACGGAGAGGGCGACCCGGTCCCATCTGCAGGCGCTCTCAACGGCAACGGTGAGACCAAGAGAAAGACAGACGGTACCAGATTCAGAGGCAGCAGTGAGGCGAATCCATGGAAAGACGTGAAGAATCACCAGGCAGAGATGGATTGCGACAATACCGCCATCGCTGTCACAACAAAAAATCGGACGACAATGCCGCAGACCGCGCCGAAGGGCGACGCGTCCGCCGGATTGAGTTACAACTATATGAAATACGTGGTGGACGAGCACGCACACCTGGAGCTGGACCTGGCTACAGAGCTGGCTAAGGGTCGCAAGGACGACGACAGTGACACAGAGACTGTCTACCAGTCGGCCAATGAGGATGAAGATCCGGAATACGAAGAGGAGAGGACACGGCTAGAGAGAGAGAAACGGCAAGGTATTGATGAGTTAAGGGATTGATTGTTAGAACAATGACATCACATTCAATTCAGGGGTTAACAGGTGACTAAAGTCAGAATCAGAATCAGAATCAGAGTTGCTTTTATTACATCTTAACGTACAAGTACGCAAGAGTAAAATTCTTAGACACGAAATGAATTCTTAAGTCTGCACGTTTGTAATGTTGTACTTCTAAATGTGTGTCTATGTGCATGCCATACCTACAGGTAACTAAAGTCTGGCTTGCAATGTTATGCTATTCAATTGGAAAATAGAAAGCATTGTAACAAAATTGCATGATAATGAAAAGTAACGTTTATGCATGGCAAAACAATTCAATATATAATGAGGGTAAAATATAAACCAAAACAAATCCTGGTATTTATGTTGATGAAATGAGAAGAAAAACACTTGAGCATTGACACTACTGCATGTAATGTAACATGCAATGTAATATATTATAATATATTTAATAACTGCATGACATTCAGGTCTAAACAAATGTCTCATCAAGTCTCACCCAGTGTTTTCCCACACCTTTTCACCAGTAATTCTTGTGAAGGGATTTTAAGGGTGCTAGCATACACTCACGTAAATGTATATCATTGACCTGGTCTTCCATCTTGCCCCTCAGCTGTCTGACCCCTCCTTGTTCCTTGTTGTTTTCGCTCTAAGAGCAGAGGATAGAGGAGAGGAAAAGAAGAGAACAACAAAACACGAGACGAGAGGAGGTGGTCAAAATCATCAGGCAGTCCAAGATGGCTTCTGTGACAAAGTATGTGGAGGAGCCCACCAGCGTTAAGAGCAGAGCACCAGCAACCAGGAAGTTCCTCAACTTGTTTGTGAACCAGTACAAGTCCACCGGTGATTTCCCCATTCATCGTCTGCTAACACTCTTTGACCATCTTACGTAAAGAGGAATCACACGCTCCAAGTATTTTGGATATGTTTAAACTAAACTCACCTATCACCTATCACCTATTGCTAATTCATGTAATACAAACACATACACACACACACACACACACACACACACACACACACACACACACACACACACACACACATCAAGATAAGTTAAGAGAGTCCTGGATGGGAAGTTCAGGAAATACAGTTTGTTAAACTACTATAGCATACTATCGCTAACTGTGTACAAATACAACATGATCCCTTGGTGATTACATCGATTATTATTGATTTAGGCGCTGAGTCATTCGGAGTGTTCTCCTGTTTTCTGGATGGAGTGGAGAAACAGCAAAGCCACAGAGCTGTCTACAGGTACATATACACCGACAGACACACAAACACACACACACAAACACATGGGCACAACATACACATTGTTACTAACACAAAACACACACACATGTACAAAACTTGAACTTTAAGTTCCCTTTTCAGAGGAGTTTTCACATAGCCAATCAAAACGCTGCTGCCGGATTTCTGAAGTGATGCTATGCATGGGCTTACACATTGAGGTACCATCTACTCTAGATGAGGGTGGATTTGTACCTTCACCATAATGCCCATGCATGTTTGTGCATCTGCAGTAATGTGTCATATGTGTTCATGCATGCTTGAACCTGGACAGGTTTGTCCCCCGCCATGCGGACGAGCTCTACCTGGAGACAGATGACCCTGTGCTGATGCTGTCCCAGTCAGAGGACCTTTGGTGTCAGGGATACAACATGAGGACTGGGTCTACTGGAATCTTCCCCACTTACTATGCTGTCAGGGTCTCCAAGGAACCCAGCCAAGGTGGGTCCCACGCGCCTCAGAAATACAACATATCACTATCTAAGATACACAACAGATCACCACCTCAGACACACAACTGATCACCACTTTAGATACACAACAGATCACCACCTCAGACACACAACAGATCACTACCTCAGATACACAACAGATCACCACCTCAGATACACACAGGTCATTGCCTCAGATACACAACTGATCACCTCAGCTACACAATTGATCACCTCCGATACACAACAGATCCCCTACTCAGATACACAACTGATCACTATTCTTCAGGTTGCTATTTGATTGGTATCCTTTTTCATGCTTTGTCTTTAATGTCTTCTGTGTCATTTCCCTGTTTCTTCTTCTTCTTCTTCTCTTCCATATATTGTCAGCTCCTACTGACGCTTGGATGGATCGGTTCTCTGTGCGGTTCCTGGGTTCTGTTCAGGTCCCGTTCCACCAGGGAAACCATGTGCTCTGTGCTGCAATGCAGAAGGTATACTGCAGGCAGAAATACCTGGAATCTAAAATCAAAATTTTCTTTAGGCAAGGACTAACAGGTTATTCACCAAGAGTTTACAACACTAGCTAATGGGACAAAAGGACCATCCACAATCCTTTCTGTCTCAGAAATGAGGGTGCTATTTTCTCAGACCCTGCTCATCATCTGACCCAACCTTAGCCAGAGTCAACTCAAGTCTATTTTATTAGAATTAGTCCTCATCACAGTTACAGTCTCAAAGGCTTCCCACAGGCCCACATTATACGACCCCCCTTACCCCAAAGTGGTTACCACACGAGTGAGCTCTCATCGACAGTGTTGCCAGTGTTGCCAATATATTCCTATGGAGTTGAGCATTGAAGCCCAACCTAGCATTGCCGCTACCCTAGGCAAAGCGGAGACCCAGTAAAAGTTAATGAGTGTGCGGGTGAGAATGCCAGGGTTAGGGAATCACAACACTAAACCCAACAAATGACTCACCAAGTGGCTCGGAACTTGAAAACATCTTATTTCAAACCAATGATCTTTCTTGAACAGGTTGCATGTAACAGGCAGATATCTATGCAACCTCCACCTGCCTGTGTCCTAGAGGTTAGTGTGTCCGGACTGAAGATCAGTGCCCAGGACAAGTGTTGTTCCTCTACCAGGGTAGGACACACCTTCCTCATAACATCATAACTCTTATTGTCTCATATATTGTTCTGCTGATGTTACGGGTATCATCTATCTATCTATCTATCTATCTATCTATCTATCTATCTATCTATCTATCTATCTATCTATCTATCTATCTATCTATCTATCTATCTATCTATCTATCTATCTATCTATCTATCTATCTATCTATCTATCTATCTATCTGTCTGTCTGTCTGTCTTTCTGTCTGCCTGTCTGTCTATCTAGCTATCTAGCTATCTAGCTATCTAGCTATCAATGTCAGCTGTCTCATACACATCTAGAATATTTACTTTTAGATGTTACACGACAAAAGTAATATCTTTTCTGTGTCACTATTGTTTTAAATAAGAAACTGTGGTTTGAAAATGTCTCTTGAACACCAACCACGCACCACCCTCCTCTCTCTTTCCTTCAGGGTGATCAATGTTCACATTTCTTCCAATTGAAGAATATCTCCTTTTGTGGCTGCCATCCAAAACACAACAAGTAAGTTGTGATATAAAACCAGTTGACACCAATGTTTTGGTTAAAATCTTCTGATTGCAAATCATTGTATATCATCAGAACACAAACCTCATCACACATGTGTGCGCGCGCACACACACACACACACACACACACACACACACACACACACACACACAAACAGACAGAGACAAAGACACACACACACACACACACACACACACAGACACACAGACAAAGACACACACATACATACATACACACACACACACACACAATCACTAGCCATTCCTCTCTGTGGTTTGTATGCACCTGGTGTTTGGGTCTCTTCATTTTAAAATCTAAAGTCATTGACTTTACTGGGTATCCTTTACGCTCAATCAGCAGTTTGTTACATCGCTCCGCAGCAGAAACACACACACGGTACGATTTTGGAGGCTGTTCTCTGTCCACTACATTCACCCTCTAACCCTATGCTGTGGTACACTGCAACGACCAAGATGTTAACCATATATCTTTTTTGGGCCGTCACCACAGGTATTTTGGCTTCATTAGCAAACACCCGGACCAGCAGCGCTTTGCCTGTCACGTGGTGATGTCCGACAAGACATCCCTTCCTCTGGCTGAGTCTGTAGGGTGAGGAAGACCCACTGCTTCATCTCTCTCTAGTGTCTAGTCCCCCCTCCTTCTCTGTAGGGCAGAACATGTGCAACATGTCATTCTGTCAGTATAAACACGATCGTGAAAATAGTGAATGGACTAAAATGAAAGTCATAGATATATGTATGAATAAAATGTATTGTCGTTGTGCATATGGTTTTATTGTTTCAACATTAGCAGCACAATCCAACGCTGCTACTCGAATTAAGCATTTAGCTATTCCCTCTTCTGTGTTCTTCTCTCCTAGGAGGGCATTTCAGCAGTACTACGCGGAACACATCGGCTACTCTTGTCCTACTGAGGACATCTTCATCGACTAGACCTTAAGTCTTTTGTAATGCACTGCACTTGTTTTTAAACAGCAAACTGGATGCCGTTTCTTCAAACTACTTGGGTAGTCGACTTTCCTTTTGTTCTCCAATGGTAGCCTGTCAACTACCACATAACTTGATCAATTGCAACTAGGTGACAGAGGTGTGGTTCGAGTGAAGAGGATGGAGAAGGTCAGGGTTAGTCTATGTGTCTCACATGGAATCACAAAGGGTGTTTTTGTGGCTCTTTAAATACTTATGGATGCAAGTAGATTGCAGCTTTTTGTTCCCCAAAGTTATAATAATGGCATGTAAAACTATTTGACAAAGATGATGTGATCATTCTTCTTGTATAGGCCAACTATAATCCACACAGTATGCAACCGTGGCATCAAACCATTGAAGAATTAATGTCACGGTCTGACTGATAAATATTGGATGTAGACTCATATAACCATGCAATTCCCTTCCCTCTTAGGGGCCCGGCCCCTACAGACATGTTCATTACACAAAGCAAACAGAAACCTCCACCTGAGGACCTAGACCTGCTCAGTTCTTTTCAGGAGAGAAACCCAAGAATAGCCACCTCAACACTTGACAATCATAAAGATATTGGGTAATTTGTCTTGAAAGCCCAATTTCTAATTTTTTGCTGCTTGATTTATCCTTTTCTTCCAAACTATAAAAATGTTATCCAAATATGGCTTCTAAGTAACCAAGATATAATTCCACAATATTTCCTGGTAGAGTAAGATGTGACTTTTGTCTTTTAAAAACAAGGCCCATATGACAGATGTGCAATTTAACATTTATATGACAAATTAATCCATTACAACGTTTAAATCGCTGTGCAGTCACATTATCTTTCGCATTACTAGCTTGAATCCTATTGGCTATAAGAAAGAGAACAAACTGTATGGAAGATTAAGGCGAGATCACTGAATTGGATTTTGTGAGACATTCATGAGACATTCATGTGCTTTATCCTGCTTCAACAACCATAATCATAAAAAAGGACTCGGCTGAATCCAGCATTAATCCATCCAAGAAGATTCTACACATACAGTTGTTCTGCCATGCATCTATGATTTTAGTGGCAGTTGTGAAAGAAGAAATGTTTGGACAGTTGTCTCCTGTATTTTGAAGAAGAAAAAAAAGAAACAGTGCCTATTTTCTGTGAAGTGGTAATGACTGTGTTGAGTGTTGATTGGAGATGTCTGACGATCACAGAACTTAGTGGCTCCAAAAGTCATGTCTATTTAAATCAACGTTTTATCTGTCCCCAGATATGGCATATGGTACACCTAAGATGGCTGCCTTCCAGGGAATGGTTGTGTGTTTGTGTGTGTGTGTGTGTGTGTGTGTGTGTGTGTGTATATATATGTGTGTTAAGTTACCATTTCATTGAGTTCTGATGTCAGCGGTGCTGAACTTCAGTTCTCTTGAGTATTATGGGCTGCTCACAATAACCGTCACTTATGCGTGGTATGAGCATCATCTTAGGTGTACTTTAAGGAGGTTGATCACTATAATGTTGACATTATGTCCAGTCTGTATCACTGCATATCAGTGTTTTAAAGATATATATATATATATATATATATATATAAGATCACGGTGGTGACAGTAATAATTGTCAATAAATCAAATTTATATGCAATATTTATTTTTTACTCACATCAAAGCTATTTGCAGTCTAGCTGACTGCTAGACAGACATGGTCTAACCCCGAGCAGGGCTCCAGGAGGAGCACCTGTTCCTAGGACCAACTGTACACCGGAGGATGCACTAACATCCAGCCTGTAAAAACAAACACGTGTGTGTGTGTGTGTGTGTGTGTGTGTGTGTGTGTGTGTGTGTGTGTACGCAATGCTCCCCGCAACACAAACATTTCCTGACCAAAGAAAGCCTACGACATTGGCCAACGCATGCCTGGAATTCACCCAGAGGCCTCTGGGAAACTCCACCCACTTGTCCTTGTACGCCAACCCAATGGCCTCGACCATCTAGTGGTACAGGCTCTGGCCAGAGATAGGGTGGCCCTTCGTTAACTAGGCCTTCATATGTCCAGCCCCACAAAGAATTCACGCTTCCATCCACATGGGTGCTCCCTGCTCCTTGGCAGGACGCGGAAACAGTTGCAGTTCCACAGAAGTGCAGCAATAGGAAGGGTTTGGTAACACTTTACAATAAGGGTACATTAATGAGCCATTAGCTTACATTTGTTAATGCAGTAATAAGTATAAACAGTTAACTCATGGTCTAGTAATCATTTACTAATGGTGTTCATGTTTACTAATCGTGTTCATGTTAACTAAGGTAATGGCGTTCATGTTAACTATGTTATTAATTTATTCATTGCTGAGCTAACCCTAACAGACGGAGTCTGGAGGTCACTGACCCCTCCATGTCCCATGCAGAAAATGCAGAGGGGGTGCGGGTCTGGTAGAAGTTCCATGCCCCTCGGGGGTCGAGGTGGAGGCCCTGACAGGGCAGGAGAAGGAGCTAGCAGGCAGGAATGAGCCGCTTGCTAGCTAAAGTGTAGCTCGCCTTATCGCGTTACTGATTTCAAGTCAGGAGAAATGTCATGTGATAAAAGAATACACTTGAGCACAAATGGAAAAGTTGAGTTCCTAAATTAAAATACTAAAATAAAGTTTCAACGCAACATGTTTTTTTTTTTCTATCATTCAAGATAAGCACATTCACTGGCAAATCCCTCCCAAATCCACCACCAATTATCTGTTTAGCACACTAATAATGCCCCATCTTCATTTAAAGTATTTGGTGCATTACTTCTCAGACAATTATATTACATTATATTATATAATGCTATACAATCATGAAGACATACTTCCCAGAAAAAAAGACACAATAAGGAAATCAATGTATTAATATAAATTAATGACAATTTATTGGCATTGGTGAAAGTAGTTTTGTTAATTGTTTCATTTGCAAGCCTTGTCTGCCGTAACACATTGTGAACGTCGTCTCTACTCTTGGCCCAGCAGAGGGTTTACTGTGTGAAGCGTTGATGCTTCAGAAATCTCCATCTCACCATCACTAGTGTGCACAAGCCTGCTTGTGAAATGTGTATGCATTACATGCAATTAAATCTTATTCGCTAAAATAACTCATTCAAGTAAAAAACGCAAGTATTTTTTAAAAGACAAGAGGAGTCCTTAAAGAAAGGGAATGATCAGGTGATCCAGGGTGTTTGTAACTTAACAGCAGCTAGGAACTAATAAACACCACAATCCCTGCCTCTCCTTTTATACTACACCCATGGTGCCAGCAGACACATTTGCAGTAATTACTGACAAACAAACATAACTAATCACTGTACATTCAAATGATAAGAATTATTATTGTTAACTATTTAAGTATGATAGTGCTTCTGTAGATCAATAAACAGTATTGGTTTTGTGGCATCTCTGAACAGTTCCACACTATTCTTTTTTATAATAAGCTGCTGTAGGTAAGATTCAAGAGTTGTCAAGAGAGAGCCTAGAAAAGGGAAAGAAGAGAGCAAGATTTTGAAACTAAACAACCTGCCAAGAAATGTTCCCTACATCCGCCATTGAGGATTGTTGCATTTCACCCACCTGGGATTGACAGACAAGATAGATTCAATCAGGGAAGAGATGCCCTGATTGGTCAGAAATTATCCCGGAGCGGTTGAAAATGTAAATGATCTCATTCAGAGGCAGGCGCAGTCAACTCGAAACAGATTTCACTCACTAAAAGCTGAGGAATACATTAAACTCAAATAATAGCTCTTAAATTGTACCCACAGCAGCTTTAAGTAATTTTAATTGAAAGCTAAGGGTCTGGTCCTTTTCAATTAACTCTCGGAGGAGTCAGTCTCCTCCGTGGAGCCATCGCTCTCCACCTCCATCCTCCTCCTGTGGTGGATGCTCCTCCGTGGGGATGCTTTCTTCTGGGTCTCCCTCAGGCCCCCTGGAACACTGCCACTGCTGGTGCTACCAGGGCTGGCTGAGATCTGAGATATGCTGGAGGCACACAGGAAAACATGCATCAGTTACCAAATTAATTTCATAGTAATAAATGTCTTAAACTACACAGTATAGATAAGAGAATATGTGTGTTTGTGTGTGTGTGTGTGTGTGTGTGTGTGTGTGTGTGTGTGTGTGTGTGTGTGTGTGTGTGTGAGAGAGAAAGTCTCACAGTTTAAGAAGCTCTTGATCCATCTCTGGGTCAACCAGCACATCTGATTTGTTGGGCAGCGCACCTGTAAAATAAATCATGGGTTTGAAAAAAAAACATTTATAGGAGGTGCTGATTATTAAGGTGAAACTATTATTATTACTATTATAATTATATATATATATATATATATATATATATATATATATATATATATATATATATATAGTTTGATTATAATAAGAATACACTAAATACACACGTAACACAGCGCTATATTGTGCAACATATACATTATTAATTTAACATATGAATGCTGACCTATGTCGGTGTTGATTGCATCCTGTTTGGCCAGGCCCATCAGGAAGCTGTAGTATGTGGCTTTGGGACTTTGCTCCAGCACATCCAACATGCAGGTCCTAGAGGGGTGACTGAGACACAGAGACATGTGGGGGAGCTTCAGAGCAAATGAAATGAGTTGATCTGTGGAGGTCAGATATTACCGATTAATGGAGTAAGTTACCTATGTTTAAACCTGTCACAGAGGCCATTTATGCACTCTGCCAGCATAGAGGCCTCGACACCTTCCTGCAGTTCCTGGGTGCTGTTCTCCTCTGTGGCCAACAGGGAGAGCTGCTCTACAGCGATGGATGTGGGGACGATCACCGTGTTGGGGCTCTTACCGAACAACAGATCCTGGTAGATGGCCAGGACGCTTGCAAGAAACTCTGTGGGGATGTTTTTGTAGCATTTTTAGAATTAATTTGTCATATTTCAGACATTAATCCTCATCGCGGAAGCACACATGCTTGTGAGTAATATACTAACCATATAGATATTATGACCCTGCTGAAAACCATGATATTGACAATGTTGGCACCATAACATAAAGTTAAGTATTAAGCCCAATAAAATGGCACCACCTACATACAGGAAATGGGATACAATTATTTCACTGCATCGTTGTCTAGCCTTTGTTTATTACAAAGTAACAAATATCTGTCTATCTATCTGGCTTTTAATTGTATAACAAAAATGTAATCTGTTATCGTAGTTTTTATTTACAGTTAACCGTACACATGGTGAAAATGATCAGACTGCAAAGGATATACTGTACATGCAAATATATATATGTATATTCCCTGCTAAGGATATACAGGTAAGGAGAACAACAAGTTTACCTTGGTAATAAAACTGCAGCTGAAAGGCATAAAGGAAGTCTGCAAAAGACATCAGATAATCAACAGCGTCGTCCATCAGAACAATTCTGCAGAAAGGAAGAGATAGCATTAATTCCATCAACAACAAAAAAGATAACTTCTTAGGAGGCTAACATATAACATTTGCTGACTAAATGTTTCAATAGTCATTTGTTTTGTAGCAGTGTACAATAAGTAGCTGCACGTTACGCAGTGTTTAAGAAACTAGCTGACCTGGCAGCACTCTGCACCAGCTCCACTGGGAAGTCTGGACACAGCAGCTGGAGCACAGAGCTGTACTCCTGCATGGACAGAACGTCTGCAATTACACAGGAGAAACAGAAACAGTGCAAATCATGGCAAACAAAAAGACAAGATATGAGATGCTTAAGACCGGCTACTGCTGGGAGAGTACTACAGTAAAGAATGGAAGGAAAAAAACAATACCTCCAAATCTCATTGAATGAGCTGAACTTATTATTATTATTACCATTGATGGACTCTAAATAAGTATATATTTACTTAATGAATCTACATATCCCTGTATTAACAGAGAGAATAAGTGTCTGGTGCGCAGATCTTTACTTGATGAGTGAGATATAGATAATGGAGGGCTACTATTTCCATATTTGTTCACCTACTCACCTCCACTCCTGCCAATCTGTCTGAAACATCTCCAAAATACTTTGATGAAAGATGCTCGGTTATGTGGAGTAGCCTTGATATAGTTGTATTCTCTAAAGAGGACATGGTTGCTGTTCTTTACACTGCTGAAACTGAGAAACAAGGAAAAGTCATCACAAATGGACATTTAAAAAATGGTTGTGAAAAACTCCACACTGTGTGTGTTGTGGGGGGTGATTCTTGGCTATGCCTCCATAGCCAACAAATCACGATACATTTTAACATATCGGAATTTATTCCCTAATTTCCTTATATTTTAATTCCCAATCCCTCAATCCTTTCTTTCTACGTTCAATAAAAGTCACAAAGTCGTGGCGGATTACTGTTTAGTCTACCTGATCAAGTTTATCTTAAAGATGCAGTGTGTAAAATGTAATGGCATTTAGATTCTCAGACTTGCAAGATACTGAATAACATTTTCATCATTATGTTTTAATTAGTGTATAATCCCATGAAAATAAGAATCGTCGTGTTTTGTTACCTTGGAATGAGCCCTTTATATCTACATAGGGAGTGGGTCCTCTTCGAAGGGGCAGTCATGTTGCACTGCCATGTTTCTACAGTAGCCCAGAACGGACAAACGGCTCTATAGAAAACGCGTTTTTAGTTAAATCCAAAAACATAGTGTTTTGGGCTAGTTCTATGTAGAAAGGGGGTATGTTATCCCCATTATGACCCATTTGTGATACGTTTTTAGTACTGTCGTTGTGTATGAGCGTTATAATGAACAATGTTTTTAGGAAATGCGCCACACTCTGTGGCGTTGTACTACAAGAGTCTGAGAAGCTGGCTATGTAGTATATCATCATAGTCAACGCTGAAGGTGACTATGACAAAGATACCCAATTGTGATTTATTTGCAGGCTAGAGCGGTTAAAAATCAACCTTGCGATTAAAAGGAATGTCTCTTTTCCAAAAAAAGGAAATTGCGGCGGTTGTGTACATTCAGCTTCATAATTTGAGTGAAAAAAACTCAACGGACAATTATGTTAAAAGTAAAATGACCTTTACTTGTAAGCTAGGACCTATCGTTTTACATTTACAGCCTAAACACAATTCATAAATCTATCAAGGAACTTCCATCACTTGACACTTGGTAACTCGAGGCTGTCGTAGTCGATGACATCATATTGGAAGAACCTTCTGGCACCTTACACAATACAGGTCAGTGCTAGTTGCCACCTAAATTGTACAGACTGGGCCTTAACTATAAATACAACTATGGTTTTAAGACACAGCTTTATGTGGTGATTAAGTACTTTTTTGCTATTTTTGTTGAAAAGGAATCTGACACATGAAAGACACAGTTACTGAGCATCATTTAAATAACGCTAGAAAGGGAAGTGAATGAAGTATATTGCAGATAGGAGAGATTATTGCAACATAAAAGACATTTCATACAACTTGTTGTTTGCGATATGGCCAAGTAAATGGTTATTCCCTGTGTCATGTTGAACAACTGTATTTATAACGGATTCATTTCTAATGTAGGCCTATAGATGTTTAAAAAAAAAAGGACAATGTGTCACCTACTATTCTGCAAAGTAGCGGATGACTCCAAACTGGGTGTATTCCTCTTTATGTTCCAAAAGCTGGGTCAAGGCATCGTTGAGGTAGAAAAGCACATTGGTCTCTACTATAGTAACACACACATGACAGGGGCATAACAGACAACATGCAGAATAGACATCCTACATAGATACGAGGCATAGCATGCAGCGACTGCACAATGTACAAATATAATCATGATTAATGTTTATCCGTCCGCAACAACCAATATCTAAGCAAACAACTGCACCCCATATTGATAGTATATACAACAACGAGCCTTCAGCGCCAATACCACCATGGTACTTAAAATGTCTCAAAGCCGACATCAAACCACTGACATCATCAAACCAAGCTCCTGGTGAACACAGTCGACCTCGCCTACCTAGATATTCATCGACCGGAAGGACTGGATTGAAGCGATTCATATTGATAGTTAGAATGGCGAAGGAGTCAGAGTTAGCATGAAAATACCGAATGGAGCTGATATGAACAGCTTCCGATCACTGTTGTGTTATCACTAGGGTGACCGACCGTGTCTGACCGACTTCCGTAAACACAGGGACGTATCGTGAGGAGATCGTGCTTGTCCGTGTCCATCCGTGGTCCAGGGCGGTCAGAGGTCAGATTGGATCTTCGAGGAAAAAGATGATTGGTTTAACTCGTCCTTTATGGCTCATCAAATTATATAGAAATTTGATTTCGGTACATGATTCTGGTTTTCTTAAAATATAGATAATACAATAGTGGCTATATTGTCTATGTAAAAATTGGCCATTTGAATTTATGAATTTATGAAATAAGAAAATAACATTTACGCACGGTATAATCGTGTGTGTGTGTGTGTGTGTGTGTGTGTGTGTGTGTGTGTGTGTGTGTGTGTGTGTGTGTGTGTGTGTGTGTGTGTGTGTGTGTGTGTGTGTGTGTGTGTGTGTGTGTGTGTGTTGAGAGTGGTTGTGGAACTTTAGACTTAACTTATAATATCATAATAACTTCCGAAGCCCGTCTCTGGCCTCTTTACAAGTTGAAAGCAGCTTGATTAAAATGAAATGTCAGGTACAAAAATTCATTGTTTACATGTTTATTAGTCCTGAAAACAATATGCATTATGCAATAAACCCTTTTTACAGAGGCATCATATAAACACAGGTGTCACTCATAACCCCAATTATGGCTCTGCTACTTTAATGTAGTCTAGGGTGGGTAGTAGATTAAACTAGTGGGGATAAGTCCCTGGTACATAAAAGTAGCAGACCGGTAATGTTATGAGCATCACCTGTCTTTGTTCTACAACGACGCCTCTGTGAAAAGGGTCTAGGCCTATAGGGCTTAATTGTACATCGTGACGTCACATTGCAATGACCGCTGGCATTTTGGGAGCATTGGTATGTTAGTCATTATGTTGGTAGTAACGTTTTTTGGTCATTGTTTAGTAATTAATAGTGAAAGGGTTTGTCATTCTGTGGAGACCTTGTTGTGTTTGAAACTGCCACAGCCTTTCTCATGCGAGACGTGAAAAAACATTTTCATTAGACTATGTCACGGTGTATTTATGTTGATTTAGGATGTTACATTACTCCAAATCTCTTGAGTCCTCTGAATATGGCGGAGTATCACTAACAATAAATCCCATGACGCATTTTGATGAACACGCCCTAAGGATTGTTTTCTACTGCGAATGAGTTAGTGACAGTGAACTTGTCTATCAATGACACCATGAATGTATCTAGCAGCCAGCCAAACTGTCTGGTCTTCTGCTGCATTAGCATAATTAGATCTTGATCAGCAGCATCAAGTCATCTCCGCCCACATGCTCCTTAAAATATTGTTTATGTCTGGTGCTGTCATTTGGTTGTTATTGTGAATAGAGATATGAATTGAAAGAACAATCTGATGGAAAAAACACGACAACCCTCACGTCACAACCTGTCACACCCACCAATCAAAGTAGACGCACCGTGAGTCAAAGCCATTGCATACCACACATACCTGGCATACGCACACCTTGCTTGAAGAGGTAACGACTCACCCTGCTAAATAGGCTCTACCTAGTTAAAACCAGTAGACCAATACCATTGTTTTGTTATCCCATCTGGGAATGTTTGTGTTGGTTGTTTTGTTGAACGTCAATTTTGATATAGTTTGGCCTACTTGGTAAGTGAAGTGAGGCTATAGAAATGTTTTCTGCCAACATCAAATGCATGTAACATTTATAGAAAGGCTCCTGAGACAAAGAGACAAAACTCTGATAGGAATATAAATACTAGGACTAGGTAAATATAAAACGAATAAATACAAATGAATACAAAAACACACATTTAAAATTATTCTATTTCTCTTGTTTCTATATTGTAACACCTTAAATTTGTTGCTTTGCTTATTTTATGAATGTTTATGTCTGCTAAGTAAATGTAGTTTAATATAATTTAAAAATGATCAGGCATTGCTGAAGAAGACAGAAGATAAAAAGCATCATGGTCTGAGAATTGTATTTGACAGATTGTGTGGCTACATGATTACAAACATGAGGTTAACTGTAGTTGATGTTAGCAATTGACTGGAAGCAATGTGTTTGCTTCCAGTCATCAGATACCATTCACTGTTGCTAATATTGTTGTTGAGCCAATATATTAGCATGTTGTGTGTGTGTGTGTGTGTGTGTGTGTGTGTGTGTGTGTGTGTGTGTGTGTGTGTGTGTGTGTGTGTGTGTGTGTGTGATTGTGTGTGAGAGAGTGAAAGTGTGTGTGTGTGTGTGTGTGTGTGTTTTGTCCCCATTCCAGGCCTATGGTATCACTCAGGATCCGCAGGGAGGTGGGTGGAATAAATAGGAAAAGGGAGGACAGCAGATAGCTGGCAAAGTACAGGAGAGGGTGGAAGGGGCCAGGACTGGGCACACACACATCCTAGTACAGGGTAGTACTAAATACACACACACACACACACACACACACACACACACACACACACACACACACACACACACACACACACACACATTCTAGTACAGGGTAGTACTAAATACACACACACATCTTAGTACAGGGTACTACTAAATACACACACACATTCTAGTACAGGGTAGTACTAAATACACACACATCCTAGTACAGGGTAGTACTAAATACACACACACACACACACACACACACACACACACACACACACACACACACACACACACACACACATATGAGTACAGGGTAGCACTGAACACACAAACACATCATATGATAGGGTAGTACTACATGCACACACAGAAGAAAATATAATTGAAAAAAGAGAGGAGGTTTTATTGTAAACTTACATATTTGTATATATTACATTTGCCACAATATTGATCAAATTAAAGCAGGTTTCCCCAGAAGGATGTATAATATATTTGTTGCTGTTTTTGTTGAACATATCTATATCGATAAGTCTATTTATAGAATGAGTAAAGGCTCACAGGCTATGATCTAGGGCCAGGCTAACAGGCCAGTCTCTTCTCTTTGTTTTATTAATCTACGTTTTGTGAAACATCCAACTCTTACCCAGCATAGTCCTTTTCACGAGAACTAGCCTATTCTGTTACTATTAATAATATGGTTGCAAGATCATAGGAAATGCACGCCCTGCCCATTTTGCTCTCCTCGCCCAGGTTTGTTTTGGGCCCGTCAGTTCCTGATAGGAAGATTCGAGGAGGCGAGGTAAAAGGGGATGAAAAGGGGATAGCGTTGCCTTTTAGCAGGAGAGCTTTCCTGTGCCACCGGATCAAGGCGACGTTCGCCCATCCGGCGTCCACACCATTCTACACCTGTCGCGGTCACTGTTCTCCTTTCCGCCCTCTACACAGTTGTGAAAATAGAGGCACTTTACATCGCCAGAGACCGGCAGTGACACTAACTGGAAACGTGGCGTGATTTTTTTTTGGTCAACACCGATTGTCCGATTGAGCGGACATTGTCTTCGATATCCAGCGTTTTAATGTATTGTTTTCTCCCCGAGGGAAGGACAACAACACGTCTCGTGGATGATTTTATCCGCAGTGCTACAACCGGACAACACCATGTCAAGGCACCAGCAAAGGACGCCGTTCAAACTCGCTCAGAACGTGGTGGAGGTCAAAAGCAAAGTAAGTATTTGTCTTTTACGGTCATTTCAATTCGTAGTTTATTTGTAGTCGTTTGACATGACCCAAATGTGCTTATGTTATTGATGCGCGGTCAATCAGTGCACTACGGCACAGCGCTGGATTCTACCGTAGTGCTTCTGGTTTCTAGCGTAGTGCTACTGGTTTCTAGCGTAGTGCTTCTGGTTTCTACCGTAGTGCTACTGGTTTCTACCGTAGGTAGGGGGAACGACCAGACCATTGTTATCTATTGCTTAAATGGATAACTATATTGTGACAGTCCTGAGTTATTTACACGTGCCTCTGCGTTTTGTGGGTACCACCGTTCTACGGTCCTACAAGCCACCGCTGGGTCGAATCACGTCCTAATCCCAAACGTACGAATTGAAAAGCCCCCCCCCCCCCCCCCCCCCCCCCCCAAGAAGATCTTCAATCCGACTTGGTTGGACGTTTCATGCTCGTTCCGCTGTAACATGCAATTCTATTTGATGTCCATTATAATTTATTGTTCCCATTAAGCTTGTTCTGCATTACCTATTAGAACCCCCCACCCCACATTCTCTATAGCCTATCGTAGGGACTACATTCTCACATTATGGGTCATGGATTGTGGGGGGTATGGAGAGATTGATAGCTGTGTTATCAGTTGTGTTACATGTCATACTACACGTTGTAGTTCCTCACAATGTGCTCAAAATATGTCAGGCATGTAATGCTGAAACCGCAAAGGAATGTTGCAGGACAGGTAGAGCAGGCTACAGTTTTCATGTCTATAGTGAGCCTATCCATCAAGTCATACCATTTATATGATGTCTGGGCTCCGGATGTGAAAGAACACTATGTATTCCGTCTACTTTTACATTTTGACATGTTTAAAATAGACGCAGACCCAATACTGCATTACGCCTGAGTGAATAAAGTCGCCATTGGAAGTCCTCTCTGAATCTAGCGCAATGACTTACAATGAAAATAGGCTGTTGAATGGCCATTATGAGATTTACGTTTTTAATAATTGTAGTTGCAATCATGACCATGACTTCCAAGTTATTGATGATACATGTTCTTAATGGCAAGAATTTGTGTCATATTCCGGAAACCCTTTGTTGACGGGCTGTTTAGCATTCTGCATTACCTGACAACATTTCAACATTGTTCAGTTAGAGCTCAGAGAAGTTTTTCAGATGATGGAACTCGTTTTCAAACTCCCAACCTGTAATTCTTTGGTATTTTTATACGGAAATCAATTAAGCCAATTAACCAGTGAAAATATTGTACTGGCTCATCCAAATGTCTATACAATTGCTTGATTTCATATGACAAGAAGAGACAAAGTGACAATAACTGATTAAGATTTCATCTCTAATATATTTATAACAACCCTTTTATCACAAATGCAGAGAAGGCAGAAAATTACCAAAACTTGACAAGAAAATATACCCAAAACTGTGAATTATCATTAACAAAATAATAATAATCAAAATCGACTCCTATCCATTATGTGTACCCCTTTTGCAGAAGGCGGAGGTTGCGAAACGAGTTGACTAATGATCTATATGTGTTTCATATTGCGCTCCACATCCCTCATGCTCTCTCCTTTTTTCAGTTTGATGCAGAGTACCGCCGCTTCGCTTTGAAGCGGAGCGGCTCGGGAGGCTTCCAGGAGTTCTACCGCCTGCTCCAGACCGTCCACCACATCCCCGGAACGGACCTGATGCTGGGATATGCCGACATTCATGGGGATCTGCTGCCTATCAACAACGACGATAACTTCCACAAGGCCGTCTCCTCGGCAAACCCACTGCTTCGCATTATCATCACCAGAAGAGGTAAGGCTGTCATTATCACCATCAGATGAGGTAGGACAGACATTATCATCACCAGAAGAGGTAAGGCTGTCATTATCACCATCAGATGAGGTAGGACAGACATTATCATCACCAGAAGAGGTAAGGCTGTCATTATCACCATCAGATGAGGTAGGACAGACATTATCATCACCAGAAGAGGTAAGGCTGTCATTATCACCATCAGATGAGGTAGGACAGACATTATCATCACCAGAAGAGGTAAGGCTGTCATTATCACTGTCAGATGAGGTAGGACAGACATTATCACCGCCAGATGAGTTAGGACAGATATTATCCCCACCAGATGAGTTAGGACAGATATTATCACCGTCAGATGAGGTAGAACAGATATTACCACCACCAGATGAGTTAGGACAGATATTATTACCACCAGATGAGTTAGGACAGATATTATGACCACCAGAAGAGGTAGGACAGACCTTATCATCACCAGAAGAGGTAAGGCTGTCATTATCACTGCCAGAAGAGGCAAGACAATGGCTCATTGGTGATCCGGAAAAGTGTTAGGGGCACATACTCACAAGCGTATGTACCATGTGCCCTGGTACATAAAAGCAGCAGACCAATAATTTGTGTTATGAGTGACACCTGTCTTTGTCCTCTGATGACACCTCGGTTGTTGCGTTGCACCAGGTACCCTCTCATCACTCCTGTTTCATAGTATTGTCAGTCCGTATGGGTGGGTGCCTACTTGAACTCTAGAGCATGTACGTTGGATGTTGTTAGACAGCCCCTCACACATACACATGTGCAAGCACGCACACATGCACAAACATATGAAAACCAGCTCTCCAAATTGGTCGGTACGGGGACTATGGCCGATGTACTTCTTTTTTGCATTGTTCTTTGTTTTTTCCAAATGCGGCTGTAATGTAATCTTATGCTGACTACAATAGGTTGCTGTTGTTGTTTGCAATGCAGCGTATCACATGTCTAATCAGATTACTTCAACAGTCTATACACAGAGGCACAAGAGCAAGTATTTGTCACATAGAGGATATATCTGTTTACGGAGCGATATGATGTGGAAAATATCACGTATCCATCTTAACATACTGATACTGATACTGATACTCGTGCATGTGAGTAAGCACCTGTATCATTATTATTATTATAGTTATAGTTATTGTAGTTACTTTTACTAGTTCTGTTCCTTTATATTGTATTGCCATGGGTCTTGGACCCAGGGATGTTGTTAGACATGTTCCCCATGGTTATTTTTTAAGGGGAAGGAATTCAGATTTCCTCATTTTAGTTTAGTCACACGTAGACACACCCTCCACATACAGGTTCTGCATTGTTCCTGCCTTGATCTGCAACACCTTCTCTGTGCTTCAATGGTCATCTCTTTTGTTTCTCTTTCTCCACCCTACATGTAAAACACATTGTGTGTGTGTGTGTGAGGGAGAGAGAGATCAAAAGCCCATCAGTACAATGCACTAATAGCTCTTCTACGCTATTAGCCACTGAATGGGATGAGCTCACTCTAAAAGACTCGTAACAATCACATTATCTCCATGCATTTGTATGTATTTTTGGCAGGTATGCATTCACTCTTTGTATAAAAGGCTCAACGATCAGGCCAATGCAAACTTCTACATTAATGAAGTAAATTTGCTAATTGTGTCATTAATTGAAGATAATTTATATATATGTATGTATATATATATATATATATATACAACTAGACATCGACGTTTAAGGAGATACTATTTGGCTCTCTGCTTTGCTTTCGGCTTGCCGAAATATATAGATCTATAAAATCAGTGGCACCTTTTTTAAAGCGGCCTCAAACCCTCCATGCAAATCTGTTGGCTACATATCAGAGAGATGGAGGGAGGGAGGGAGAGAGCCCTGTCTGCAACAGCTGTTTATACTGTCCTCCAGTGAGGGGCAATGGGGCCTTTAGTGTGGGATTATGGTTGGAATGTTGCAACCATTAACACCACGGCGGCTAGTCCAGCCTAGTACCTATGCGCACACAATGGACAGGAAAATCGAAAAATGACAAGGTAAAAGGATCTGTAAAAAGAGCAGTTTCAAAACGACGCAGAAGTTCTGGGAATGTGTCTTAAATTATCATGATATGGGGTTGTCTGATGCAAGGTACAAGTCTGGCTTATAAAGGACAGAAGGAGACGGAACTTTGTAATTGTTCCTCATTTTGTACAGCAGAAGTTACTATTTTCAAAAGGTCAACACGCTATTCAATTGTGCAAGTTCTTTGTGTGAGATTATCTTCATTGTTTATCTTGTGTGTGTGTGTGTGTGTGTGTGTGTGTGTGTGTGTGTGTGTGTGTGTGTGTGTGTGTGTGTGTAGAAGTGTCTGCAGGCTTTCATCTGCCTTTCCTTTAAATAGTCTCTGTCTCTCTCTCCTAGAATGAATAGCACAATATTTTATTTCAATTTCTAGAGCCAAATGATAAAATGCATACTCTTGTCAAACGAGCCAACTGTTGTCCCCCAAAATAAAAATACTTGAAGGGCAGTGACTTGTTGGCTTTAGTAAACAGAATCCGACGACAATGAACTTGGCTGACTAAAGTCAGATTTATTGTATTTGGTAGGATAATGGAAGTTAAGTCCTATGTGACTAGTTAATTTGCTGATTGTTGATGAAAATACCTTTTTATCTTGGGAAGAACAAAGGCAAAATGGGAGAAAGAATGTGCTGTGATGCCATCAAGACCAGTTGGTCATCAGAAAAACAAAAATCATTATAAATGTGACGCTCAGAAAAAATGGTGTGTCAGCAAGAGCCTATTGGGGGTGGGTAGTTTGCAGCAGGCAGACAATGACATTATTCTGCAGTGTAGAACACAGTTACACATACATCTCTCAGACAAGGCCTGCTTAGAGCATGTTGTACAAGCTCTCTAAACTGGCGTGTTTTACATGGCATCACTGCCGTTAATGCTTTCTTAAAACGCTTAAAACGCTGCAGTTTCAAACATCTGTTCTGTTTTCTTGGATAAATGTTCCAATGTTGTTGAACTGACTGTAGCTGAAGGACTCTTATTCTCGTTGATTAAACTGTGAACATACTTCAGGAAAGGTTTGGTAAACAGCTTTTTATTATATAATTTGAATAAAAAAGACAAAATGAAAATGTTTAATCGACTTTCTTTGGATAAGCTAAGCTAGCCATTGACTATAGCAAACATATATTTTCCTGGTCAAGGAAAATATTTGCTCTGCAACATTTAAGATATTAGCAAACACTATTGTACTGGAATCTCCTTGAGAAAATGAATATTTTTAAACATGTGTCGGTGCACAACAATTTATAGTGTTGGATATGGTGGAAGTCTTTGGAAGAAAGCTGTTCACAGAGGCTTCTGCTTTTTAAAATATTCTCTAACAAGAATGCAGACCATGTTAAACTCGCCTCTGTTATTACTTTGTCAATTTTAAATAAAAATCATTATAATTTGCTCCTGTTACATGTGTCTTTACCTGAACACATGCAGTATTGTATAAATGAGAAATTTATTAAAAGTAATGTATGGATGATACATCACTTCTATAAATGCGAGCTTCTTTACTAACACTAATTGCAAACTAATTATCTGCTCCATTAGATTGTAACACTAATTGATATTGCATTAGGATCCATGTTTATTAGGGAGTTTGTGATTTTCATTTACTTGATACTTCAACATTACTTGATGATGGAGTTGCTCTGCAAGGTCTGTTTGATAAACAGCATGTAACCAGTTCAACTTTGAGAAAACCATCAATCTCTCTGGATGCGAAAATGAAGTTAGGTTTTCCTGCATAGTGACGAAGTACACCACGGCAGGACCCCTCAACACATTCTCCTTGATCCTCTAACTCCTACATGACTTGCTATTTGGAAACAGCCAAAGTCCTTCAATTTCATTGTGTCTACTTCAGTGCTTCGGCAAACATAATACTTGACGGGTTGACTGATGATACCCCATTAAAACCCATCATCTCAGCATTGCTCTGATTTATCTAATATCTCAGCAATTATGGGAGTAATCATTCTTATGGAATTGGGAATTATGTAAAAAAGATTATGCAATCAACAACATTGTGAATTGGGTGAAAGCATAGACTACTTGACTGGAAAGTGTTTCAATATTATCGTTGTTGTGGTGTATCCACACAATTAATATATTGTACAATGTAAATGTGTTATGGTTATTTTGATCATAACCACAATTTAAAAGGAAGGCATGTAACATTTACCTGTAATGTAGCTTGTATAAAAAGTTAATGGAATTAAAATGGTAAGTGGAAAAGATAATTCAAATTTAAATTAATCTACAATCACCCAATTTATGCAGTGTCACCTAATTTATTCACAGCACGAATCAAATACATGGGAATTTGGGTGCAAAATAAATCACATGTGACTGTGGATGATAAAGGAACAGACGACCTTCCAGAGCAGACTCTAGAGAGTGTAAACACATCCAAGCAGGGTCCATTTAGTCTGATAACACATTCTTGGAACCTTAAGAGCTGTGACTGAGTCTCAGCTGTGTTCAGGGCAACTATAAAAATGCCTATGGTGAAAAGGACACTTAATGTACACCTACCGCTGCTTGACATTGATTGTTGAAATCAACCGATGTGGGCTTTAGCCAAAGGAAAATATCGAGAACCCAAATAAAGCTTGTGAGGAAAAACACAACTAAGACAAGAAAGTCAAATATCTCGGCATGAGATAATTGTCTAACCCCTCTGCAGGATATGGAATTTGATCTGTAGCATAATATTTTCAGACCCAAAGAGATTACTTTTCCTCCACACATAAATTAAGAAAAATATGCCGATGTGCTGACGTACTTGGATAAGGTGATATGGATAACCCTGTGAATACAACCTGGGAATAATAAACTAAATAAACTTCTCTCTTCTCCCTCTCTACCTCCATCCCTTCTAAAGTCACAAGCCTAGGCCTAGAGTCACTGGCTCTGTCACCTTCTAAAGTACTTGCACCCTTTGTATGGCGCAAGTACATACTAGACCACATCACATCGGGACTTTTACTAATTATCGGCCTTAAAAAATAAATCTCTTTCATGAGAGCACCACGTTTGCTTCAATGAGATATTGTTAAAATGTTTTTATTATGGTTCTTTAGTATTTATTTCTGTGCAGACTGATCTTGGTACACCGGACCAGATCTGTTGCATTGGGTATAGATCCAGATAGTTTCTTAGAAAGACTTGAACGACATCCATTAGGGTTCACACACCTTGCACTGTGCCTACCTCCAGATGTTGGAGAGAGGTTTGTTTGCACAGTAACATTTGAGTTTTAAAATTACATCACAAATGTGCTCCTTGTATATTGTTGCTGTCTCTACACCAGTGATTCACACTGGGAGGTGCGTGAGCAGATTCCAGCGGGTACTTATAACCCTATACCCACAAAAAAGAAATATATGTTGAATATTTGTTGAATTTGTTAAATATGATACATATGGATTGTTGCTGATCAATTAAGACCAGAAATAGAAGTACAGCTTTTTCCATTTAAAAAGCATAGGCTACTACAATATTAATTATGATGATAAGTGATAATATAGTAATGGTATAATATTAGTTGACAGGAAAACATTTGTTGTTTGGTGTGGATGAAGGGGTACTTGAGCCGTACATAAGACAGAAAAGGTTGGGAAGTGTTGCTCTAGTCTGCACCATTTTTTTTAATTGTGAACTTTTCAAATGATCAATAAGGAATGATCAAGCTTTTCTCTCTTGACTTCCTGCTCTCTCCAGAGGATGAGCCCATCGTGTTTGCCAGCAACTCTCTCCAGAGACGGAAGAAGGGGCT
This sequence comes from Lota lota, assembly GCA_026745465.1. Lineage (NCBI taxonomy): Eukaryota > Metazoa > Chordata > Actinopteri > Gadiformes > Lotidae > Lota > Lota lota. The sequence continues at coordinate 8,709,275 of JACYXH010000216.1, read as the reverse complement.
GGGCTTGACGGGGCTCCGCCCAAATGCCTCGGGCTCCACCCACCAAAAGAACAAGCCGGGCCTCATGATTAGTCTCCCGCAAGACTTCCGGCAGATCTCGTCCATCATAGACGTAGACATCCTGCCCGAGACACACCGGCGAGTACGACTCCACAAACACGGCACCCACAAACCGCTGGGCTTCTACATCCGCGATGGAGTGAGTGTGCGCGTCACATCACAGGGGGTGGAAAAGGTGAGATTACATAATAATAATATTATTATTATCATTATTGTTATTATTGTTGTGGTTATAACAGTGTTTTGGTAGATGGCACGGTGTAGAATGTTCATGATACTTGAACAGAAACCTATTCCTCATCATGAACTTGGTTATTAACATAATGAGATAAGAACAGCAATGCATCACATTATCCCACAATGGTAAGCAAAAAGTGGTTTAGGTTTTTATTTTATTTTATATAGCATCGTAGTGTAAATTAGTTTATATGACGTCTATTTTTGTGTTAACTATATCCCAATCTTAAAATACTCTTATATATAAGTAGAAATCTGACCCTTTTGGTTCAGCTGCTCTTACAATTTTGGAGTGATACTGTGTCAAGTACTGCACCATTTATTTGTAGTAACATATTTGATTCCTTCTCAATGGCTGTGTTGTCTCCTCAGGTTCCCGGGGTGTTCATCTCCCGGCTGGTGCGTGGCGGGCTGGCAGAGAGCACAGGGCTGCTGGGGGTCAACGATGAGATCCTGGAGGTCAACGGCATCGATGTAGCGGGAAAATCTCTGGACCAGGTAAATAAGATGCGATACGATAAGCTGGTACTTATGTATGTGTGCTGGTTTTGTGTCTGTCTAATTTAAAAACAGTATATATATGAGTAGCCAAAATGAAGGATGAAGTGGGGATCTAAAGGTAGTTCCATATATGAAAAGGTACTGAGGGGGAAAGACATGGGACAACATTTATTTTAATAAATAACTTTTCCTTCTCACATATATCTCACTGATGAGAAATAATAATGGTAGCATTATGCATCTCACAAGAAGAGTTTGATGTGTAAACATAAACCCTCTGGCTTATTCAACTATGGAAAATAAATATTCTCTTACATAAATAATCCTGGTTTGGACTCATATACTATTAGGTAATCCCCAAGTAACTTTTCTCCGGGTAATTTCCTGTTTAAATTCCCCATGAAAGCTAAGTAAGTGTTTTTACATTCCAGGTTGAGGCCAATGGATTACGTTTAGTGCAGGGTCCTTTCACATTCAAGTGGAATATTGTATAGGGCTGAGGTGAAGTTGAGGCCACGTCCACACTACACCGGCTTAATCTCAGGAACACTTTTTCTTTACTTCTCCATTGTAGCCTTCTGTCCGCACTATACCAACGCTTTCCACTCCCGAAAACTGTGCTTTTTGAAAAACGTTCTTCTAAGTGGATGAATCTGAACAGCCTAAATTGTAATACCACATATAATTGTGAGGTGATCCGGACATTGTTGGTTGGTCCAAGTGGCCAGTAACATGCGCTAGGTAGAGAGATGCTATTAGGCTGCTTCTTTAGGAAAGAGTCTCTGTGGCCACACATCCTGCTGCATGCCTCTTCTGGAGGTTTAGGTTAACGAGGTTGGGTTTATGATTATTATTTAGGTTTACCCAAAATGGCAATTAACACATGCAATAGCAGCTGTTTAATCGATGGAGCGCAATTTAATTCCATATTTGCAGCATATCCTGCGTTTTAACAGCTGCCTTTAATTTGAGATCTAAAATGACAGTTCTTTCTTAGGGTTTGGTTTCCTTTAATGTATTAATCCAAATAGATATAATATATTTAATAACAATATATACATAATGTTGTTTTATCTGCTGTAATGTATTTCACGAGGTGTAACGAGCCGTGTTTCATCTTCTTCAGGTGACGGACATGATGGTGGCTAACAGCCACAACCTCATCGTGACGGTGAAGCCGGCCAACCAGAGAAACAACGTGCTCCCCCGGGGCAGCAAGGTCTCCGCCGGTACCGCCTCACTGGGCTCCGGGTCCACAGGCTCCGCCCTCTCCTGTGACTCTCCCAGCCCGGTCTCCCAAAGCAACCCCGTCACGGCCAGGTGAGGAAACGGAACCATACGCAGGCAGACACGGAGGGGTAAAAGAAATAGGACTACAAGAGATTCACTTTTTTTACTGCACGGATTTGCTCCATGTAAAAAATTTTTTTACTACAAAGTTACTCAGGAATAAAATGTGTCCATTCACCCACAGGATTTTCTTTAAATATAGATCGAGTCTCCTCCTCCCTATGAGTCAAATATTGACGGCCATTTGTCTGTCCCACCCGGTTGTTTAGGTTGTATTCACACCACTACAACTTTGACTGCTCAAACAAGGAATCAAGGTGTTGGACATAATCAACAGCATTGAAATGGGAATTTGAATTCTGGTTTAAATAATCCATCCTTAATGGATCACTTTTCAATGTCCGGCATTTACAACTATTGAATAGGTTTCAGTATTTTTTTCAGTATTTTCAATCTGTCCATTTTCCCTAGCGACAGCATCGCGGAGGGTTACAGCGAGGAAGAGGACGACGAAGGCGACCTCATCATAGAGAACGACAATCTGTTGTCGTACATTCCCCACAATTTACACAGCAGTAACAACGGCAACTACAGCAGAGACTCGCTGGGCAGACTCGGCTCGGTCGCCTCCAGTGCGCCGCTCGCTCACAGCGCCTCCATGCCCAGTAGCTTCGTCACCTCCCACAGCGACAGTTCCATGACGACAGTCAATCAAAATGGAAGTCCCGCCCACACGGCCAGCAGCAGTAGCCAGGAAAGCATGCGAGAGGACGGCAACAGCATAACTCTGTAGCCACTGTTAGAGGCCGCCAAACACACCTGAAGAGCACCAGAGCCTAGACTAACTCAGTAGCCACTGTTAGAAGGCACCAAACACACTTGAACAGCACCAGGTTCCTGGACTAACTCTGTAGCCACCACTAGGGGCGCTAAACACACTCAAAGGGCAACAGGGCCTAGACTCCCTCTTATCCCCTTTTTAAATGTATAATGGCCTGAATACGTTATTTATGGTGGCCCTCACTAAATAACCTACAGCCCTCCACACACACACACACACACACACACACACACACACACACACACACACACACACACACACACACACACACACACACACACACACACACACACACACACACACACACACACACACACACACACACACTACCCTCAGGGGTTCTAGGGTGAAACATAGGAAGTTCCAACCATGTTTGAAAAAAAGTGAGAATGTTTTGGTAATGTAAACTCCGATAACATGTGTGTTCCCCCCGGTTTATGCAATCTCTATTGCATAAACATGAATTCATTATTTTCAGAATAACATACTTCCAATGGTTTATTTGCGCTTGCTACAGTGCCAATACCTTGCGGTCCGTTACTTGGTTGTCTTCAGTTACCTATTTGGAAGTGTGTTAAGATAATTGGTTTGGTTGTTAGTCTCATGGTTTCCTATTGTTCTTTCCTGGGCCCAGATAACCTTGCCTTTTTAATAGCAGCCTCTCCGCTCCACTGATAGAACTAGTATGCATTTGTTGAATGTTCCCTTTATGAATGGCTCTGGATGCTCAGTTAAATGATACATTCAACAGAACCCTGAAACAGTGGATCATTCGAATCAATGTGATGTGAATGATGACATGCCTTACCTTCAAACCATGCGGCTCCAACCGCTGAAGTACGTGATCATGTTTTGAGGTCACAGAATACAAACTATGAAAAAAGCCTGTATATACACACTTTCATTCTCCTAAAAAAAGCTGCAGATTTTATTTTAATGTATAATATATAAGCATATGAAATGAAAATGAAGGATTATAAACAAGGGAATTTTGATTACATGGGATGGGATTTTCTATGTAAAAGAACCTTTTATATTAAGTGCGACTTGTGCAGAGTATTTTTCTTACTGTATTTTTAATTGGGTCTGGAAGAGAAGCAACATGGGAACAGTCGGGACATGAAGGAAGATAATGGAAGCATACCAGTGGCAGATTGCATTCAATGGCACATTCTGTGTGTTCCCATGAATCAGTCTACAGTATTTATTGGGCACTAATAACGGCTCACAATTGATCCATATTTACTCTTAAGCTTTTTGTCCTATACCAATTGGGCTGGCATTAATTGTGACAGGCTAAGAAGAATCTTAAATCGACTGGGTATACAGCTCAAAAACCAGATTTTGTTTAAAAACTGGACAAGATGGTCGATTGTTTTAAGAATAGGTGGAATATAATTTGTTTGTGGTTTGATTATTTATCCATTCCTTAATTCATTGAATATTTCCCTATTTTATGTGAAGATAGTTACCAAATTGGTATGCAAAAAAAATAAAAACATTTAATACATGAACAGAACAAGGGGAAATATATGATGAATGCATTGGTTAATACAGTTCAAATGCACCTTACTGTAGAAATGTTATTCTGTAAGTAATTGAAAGGAAAAGTTTGTCATTCCCAAGCCAACCGTTTGAACCATGCATAAAAGGGGCTTCGAGGCACTGAGGCAGGCCACCTGGTGTCTCATTCAATAGGCCTTTACAATTCAACTGTGAGTGATTTGAAGGACACATTCTAATCAAGTCACAAATTGTGATAATAAAGTATTATGAAAATGATTTGGTTATTATTAGTGGTATTATACTGTTTATCCCTTCTCTGCAGCGTTTCAATAATCCGTTTTTCTGTCCAGTTATCTGCCTGTGATGGTCATGACCAGACAGCACAATGGATAACGACTATGTTTTGAGGTGTGGACAATACATTTGTGCCATAAAAGGATATTTCAATAACGCATGAATTACAGCTAAGCTCACCTAATTTAAAGCCACAGTTGGGTACATTAAGCATGTCGACAACTTTGATATAAAAGACGTGTCAAGCACACGCGCGCACACACAAGCACACTAACCATGCTCTTGTACCGCTAGAAGTCAGTAGAGGACCGTAACTAAACGTGTTATATTGACAGCTTGCGCGTGTGTGCGTGTGTCTGGAGTGGCAAGGTCGAAGGCGGTTTCCATGGAAATCTAACGTAATGACGTAATGTGAATAAACTTCCGAAATTTTACTTAAACGATGCACCTTTTCCCATTATCAACCTCTAGTGTTGTAGCTACAGTTATAGCTATGTCCTTTTCGGACAATTTTACTGTTCTGAGATTTTCCCACGGTGGGAGGGGGGAGCGCTGGTTTAATATAATTACTCCAGTAATAGGACACACACACACACACACACACACGTTTCCAAATTTCCACTTGGCCTACTACGTATTCAATACAAATTCAAATGGTTTCACATTACATAGAGATGACTGTAAGTGTGAATTAAATCAAATGACAGAAAGTCAGATGAAACCGGTACATTGCTGGACACACCCTAATGTTTATATTTCATCAAAGTTCCTCTGGCATGGCAGAGGAACATATACATTATATACACATTATACATATATTATGGTACCATATACATTATTTAACATCAGAAATCATGCTATTATGATATAAGTTACATTCATTCACATAATTAACTAGATCAGTGGTAATATAGGGATGTACATTAATATAAACATATTAAACATACATAAGTACAAACATCACAACAACTTTCTGTTTGTCAAAGATATAAATATACAAATACCAATAATAGACAAATGGGGAGGATTCCATATTCACATTGCCAATTTTCTACAACTGTCATACACCTATATCAAACATAATGCCAAAATACAGGAATGGTCAGGGTTCACATATACAATATATCTTTCTATATACATGCAAACAGACATTAAATACATATGCTTTGTATAGTGCACCTACGCTTGATATCTGTCCTGTAGGTACTGAATGAAAATGTTCTCTGAGCACAGGATTTCACTGGGTTTGCTGACCTTGAATTCTCGCAGCCTGTGATAGCCTACACGCACGCACGCACGCACGCACGCACGCACGCACACACAAATTAAAATAGGTTGAGAAATTACTTGAAAACATGGTCCATTTTATTTATAGGGATATTTAATAGTTAAAATGACTCCTTAAATTGCTAAGTTTGAACCTTCAAACATGAACCTACTAAGCATGCATTTAAAGGCAATACAACCTAAGCCTGCATTATAGGACAGAAGATGTCAGAAGTGGACCAAAGCGAGCTTTGCGCTTACCTTTGACTGTCGCATACTGGCCCTCAAGGCCCTGCTTCAAAACGCCATCCTCATTATCACTCAAATACCTCTTTCCGTCTGAAGAGGCATCCAAAACCACAACATAGAACGAGTTGTTAGTGTTTGAGTTCAGTGACAATTCCCCCCGTACCTTTGAAACTCCAATAATCCTAGACAAAGTTCAATAGAGCCTTTTCACAGAGGTGTCATTGCAGGACAAACAAAGGTGTCACTCGCAACACTCATAACTAATTATAGGTGTGCTCTTTTTATGAACCAGGGCACGGGTGGTAAAACCAATACACATTGGCCATGGACCAAGTGGCCTGAAAGTAGCAGACCAACAATTTGTGTTATGAGCGACACCTGTGTTTGTCCTACGGTGACACTTTGGTTGTTGCGTTGCACCAGGTACCCTCTCATCACTCCTGTTTCATCGTTTCGTCAGTCCGTATGGGTGGGTGCCTACCTGAACTCTACAGCGCGTAAGGTGGATGTTGTTAGACAGCCCCTCTAGACCTCCTTTGGGTGTTGGTGCTGTCATAAATTATTGATCATCCATCCCCAGTGTAGTGCGTTTACTCCTATACCTGTATCTTCCTAACCAGTGACGTAATGCAGAATTCCTTTGACATAGCCTGTGTTCTGAGTAAACAAACACCTCTGGGGAAAGGGCCTATTGATGTTAATAATGCTTTTAATCAAACCTACTAAACAGTTTGGTAGCTTTACTTACGCTTTCCCTTCAGGTACATCATGGACTGAGGTCCCCATTGGATGTTCATCTTTAAGCAGGGAAAAGGAACGTCATTATTTAATTTTCAATTCTTTATCCACCAAAGTAGTTACAAAGTAGTAATAAATAAAATAGTATTTTACCTTTTGTGCATGACAGGACTCTACAAATAAAGAGATTACAAGACTGGATATCCAGATAACTGTGATTCGCATCAGCTGCAAAGATCAGGAAAAAGAAATACTTTTGCACAAAAACGTAATATTTAAGTTTAATATGACATGGCTACAGATATGATACCGAACACACTATTTGTTATCTGCACTAAAAAAAACAACTCAGTACGTTTTCCAATCAAAAAAATACTGCAAAACTACCCACACACTAACAAACATCTACCTCCAAATAAAAATCAAACATATGCTTTCCTACCATTTGTGCCATTGTAGAACAAGACTCCGTCTGCCAGTCCAGTAAGACTGGTTGGACACGATGTTCCCATGGCCTATATATACCTTGTCAATAGCAGCTCATGGGGTGAATCCTTGCGTCTCCGTGCAATACTGCGGCCCAAGTGTGTTGTAGCTTGGCGGGAATCCTGTTTACTAGCCACTCAAAAGTAGTGAAAAAACAACCGCTTGCGTCACACTGCTGATTTAAAATAATTCCAGATCAATAGATCAAACACACACACACACACGCACACACACGCACACACACACACACACACACACACACACACACACACACACACACACACACACACACACACACACACACACACACACACACACACACACACACACACACACACACACACACACACACACACACACACACACAGGGCAATACTATGATTACTACTACTATGAAAATAAAACCAATTGACACACAATCTGATGAGGCGACACGTAAACAAGTACAATCCCGAATACTGATATGACCATTTTAATCGCTTAGACATAGAGCATCTTCAACACCAACCAGGGCCCCGTGGCTCAAACTCATGAGCAGGTCCCAAACATGTTGAGCTAAATGTGCACCTGATCTCCATGATTGTTGACTCGGTGTGACTGATGCTGAAAACTGATCATAGCTAACATAGAGTGTTTAAATTGTTTAAATCTCATGATGGCATGTGGCTAGAACTTTATGGGGATGTTCAATTGGTTTAGTACTCAACTCTACCAACATTTGCGATGACTGCATATACTGGGTCTGCCATTTGTTTAAAGGCACACTAGTAGCATTTATATACATTTATAATATGAGGAATCCAACGGTTTAAGCTCATGGTGGCATATGAGCTAAACCTGCAGGGGTTCAAACACACCCTGCTATGCTGCTATGGGGGTTTTATGCTGGGAACATGAGAACTCCCAAATGAGAAGCTTTGCTTGGCAGGTAGGTGTAAAAGCAGAAAATTTAGGATTGCTGAGTGTACCATATACCCCAACAGTCCAGACTTCTACAATTCATCCCTGGTTATTCCCAATGCAAGAAAAGATTTCCAGCAGGAAATCTGATTCCATGTTTGCTTGTTGTATAGAGTTACACAGGCCAACATTTTTCAGATGCACTCACCATATTTACAGATGAATAAAACAATTCTGTTTCTGGATGTACAAGGCACTGCAACGTTTATCTCTGGTCACAGCACTTCAATAAAGAAAAGGGCAAGAGATAATCTGGCTGTAGCTACGGTTACGTTGCTGGCAGTAGCCTTGGCGTTACAGTGGGCGGAAGATAAGGTCACACATGCACAATGTCTGTTAATGACAGTTAAGGATGGTTGTAAGTATAGCGTTTAGTTATAAGGGTTAGGCCTTTTTAGTTTAGGTATACGGGTTAGGGATGTTTAGTTATAGGTGAGTTAAGATTAAGTTTATGTATTGGGTTAGAGATGGTTAAGTTTTGTTAGGTTTGGAGGTGATATTATGTTTTATGATTGAAAAGGGTGAAAGTTAACACAAGTTTTTCTTTAAATTAATTAAACATCTGTATGTAGACTTCAGCATATTTGTAAAATACGCAGAACATTATACATCATTGCATTCATTCAACAAGGCCACTATTTCAGTTTTTTTATATTTTATTTTGATGAAGAAGCATACAAGTGCTGTGATTGTGATGCTGCTGCTGATTTTTAACGTGTGTTTTTAGTACATTTACACTTGTGTATGTGAAATTTGCCTCACGTGATTTAAACAGGCTAGACGAATAACCATATAAAGGAAAGACGTAATTAGCGGACCGGAAACTGATCACGTTGAATAAATGTCTTGTGTTCTAATTGCCTTTTCTAAACGATTCCCATTTGGAGTTTAGTTATCCCTTGGGGTTCTGTGAAATCATTTTGGTGGTCACCGAATCTTATTCCACGTAGAAAAAAAATACATTTTCCAACGTTAGAATTAAGGACGTGCTTGATTTAATAAATGTTTCCTTCTTAAAACCTGATTACATAGGCTGGGTGAGAACGTTTCTCAATGCATTATGGCTTACTTTACCTTAGTGATTAGTAGAGTGTACTAAAACAATTAACCACACTTTACTACAGTGACAATCAAGTGAAAGTTTCATAAATGCAAACTATAATTATGACTAGATTGTAATTTTGTCTTTTAATAAACCTATGCATACCTAAAATTGTCCCTGTTGGTTGTGCTTTCTCAGGGCGCCTACACGGTGCCACTCGCTGATCCTGGTTGTGGAATACACTATTTTACATTCAAACTTAACATAATCCAAGGTTTGTAGAGACCTTCTGGCGACAAGTTCATTGGCCACAGCTCATGGCAGAAGTGCGGCAATGGGCCTCTGTTCTCAGGTAAACTCCTGCACCACTAACTCTTTCAGTGAGGTAAAAGACACCAGCCCCCTCTCTGAATCCCTGAATAACCTCAGCTCCTCTTGGAGCTGGGCCACAGGCCGATGCAGCTTGTAGCCCACATCCACCAACAGCTCGAGCAGGGGTGCTCTGTACTGGCGGAGCCCATAGCGCCGGACGGCAGGCAGCGCCCTGTGCGCCGCGGTGAACGCATCTTCCAGCTCATCCAGGTCTCGATGGCCCACAGCCAGGGCACACAGCGTGGGAACCAGCAGGGTGGGGCTCTGCCACGGGGCTACCTTCTCCAGAAGGCTCAGGGTGGCCTGGAGCTGCTCAGTGGCAGGCTTAAACTGCCCCGCCCGCAACAGGCCATGCGCATGCCTCTGCTCCTGTCCGGTGAAGAATTCAGGGAAATGCCGAGAGTATCGAACACATCGGACTGCATATATTTTGGCAAGGTAGTCTTGAAGAGCCAAGCGGCGTTCTGCGATCACTTCCGGGTTGAAATTCCCACTGAGAAGTTTCCGGGGGAAGTGCACCTCCTCCAGCTCTTCGCTGAACTTCTCCAGCAGCTGCTGGTGGAAGCGAGCGAAGTCACTGTAGCGGCGTTCTATTGAAACACGCCTGGAGTCATAGCTGCCAGAGCGCATTATTACAATCTGATACACCTATGGAATACACAACACATTGAATATTGACCATGTCAAAGTTCATATGAAATACGGTATTTCATATGAAGTAATAATTTTAATAATGTTCATTTGTATTATACCAATGAACATTATTAAAATACAACACACAAATATTAAGAATTTACAGAGTAACAATGCACAACAATCAAATCACAAAGATACTTTTTATGAATGAAATCACGGTTGAAAGAAGGATAGTGAGTGGCTAAGGTGTTTGTTTGACTCTCCAAAAGGTTCTGGGTTTGATCCCCAATGTCTGCAGCCTACCTGGCATCCTGGAGCAAGACGCCTTAACCCCTTCCCAGTCCTTAACTATATGTATCTAAATTGACTTCATCAGCAAGCAAGTAAGAAGCAATATAATGTAACTTGTAAGTAAATGTAATTCCTATTTCACCAGAGATAGAGCTGCAGTTGGATTTCAGTTGTGTCCTTTGTATACGGACTGCATACCATCTTGCGGTTTACATTTATAATCATCTTCTGGAGGAGTATGTTATTTTCCATCGGAAATGGATGTGTAGGGTGTGGGCATGATGGCATCTCGCCACTCACCACATATTTGGACAGGCTATGCACAATAATGCGCATGGAAGGAATTTCAAACAGCAGCTTTATTGCTCTGTTCCTCTGTTTCAGCTCCTTCAAGTTTTGCTGGAGCTCCGTGGTAGTCAAACAGGAAAAGACTGGGTCTTCACACACACACACACACACACACACACACACACACACACACACACACACACACACACACACACACACACACACACACACACACACACACACACACACACACACACACACACAGATAAACGTTTAGCAACCGATAAAGCATGCCGTTTCAGTTTTAACCCATAATCTGCTGTGCTTCGGGTAAATCTAACCTGGAGTACTGGTCCCGTGTGTTTCAGTCAGCTCTGGGCGGGTCAGATTATTCTCCTGCTGGTGTCCAGGAGCCCGCTGGTGCCGAGCTTCTATTGGTCGTTCTGCCATGGATGTTGTCTGCATAGGTCAGGGTCAACGAAGATACGATGATGATGAGCGACGACGGTGATCAGCGATCCATCTTACTTAAGTCACCCCCCCCCCCAAAAAACGTTGATTTTTACACTGTCCTCCACTTACCTTTGTCTCTGGTTCCTGGGACAGGTTTCTGCAACGTTTGTTAGTTTGTTAGTTCCTGATGTGCTTTGTTATCGTTACTGAGTGTTTCTCGTTTTTGCTTTTCTCATACAAGCTAGTAAGGAAGAGTGAAGCAAGAGGAACAGAACAGGTTTGTGAGGAAGTGAAACACGGGTGTGTGTGTCTGTGTCTGTGTGTATGTTTGTTTCTTGTTTTGTTTTAGAATATGTTTCATCATTATAGTTCTATAAAAAGGTATTCACACTGAAAATTGGTATGGAGAGACACACAAAGGTCAAGAGAGCAATGCAGAATCATTTCTGTATTCTCAAACCAAATCAGGAATAAACATGTGAAGAAAATAAGAGCACAGAATATTTTTCTCCTTTGGCAGAACAACAAGGAGAGAGAGAGATAGAGAGACAGACAGACAGACAGACACTGCTGATCGGAATTATTTGTAATAAAAAAACATCACAAACATCACATGGCACAAACATGATTATCATCAATAATGCCAGTTGAACTTTGCCGTCTTTTTATTTATCCTGTGTGGGGGGGCTAAATGATTAACACTATTAACATTACATGCTGCAGTGCTGCATGATGTCCACTAGATAGCCTTTTTAAAAGGATTCCTACAGTTTCAATATCCTGTACTTCTTCTTGTGTGATTCAGACAATTGTAATGATTTTCTTATGATATGTGATACTTTAATATCTAAGATATATGTGAAGTGATAACTCAAGTCTATAAATGCTCCTGGTTATATTGTTTGTGTTGCATGGAGGAGGGTGAGTGGCCTCAGATGAACCCAACAACTGCTGGCTATCAACTACTTGAAACTCAAGACAATAAACCTAAATAGTCATTACTTCTAACCCCATTCTCTTAATCATAATGTGAATGCCATATCCAGTGCGGCTACTAGCCTATTGTTAAAATCTGACACCTGTCTTTGAGCAAGACTGTGCTTCCTGTTGGGCCATTTATGAAACAATCGCTGCAGTGTGAAGCCAAGTCCTCTTTTTTTTATACAGAAAAGGAACATAGATGAGTGTTTGTTGAGGAAACAATAGCACTGTATTGACACCCAGTTGGTTTCACCCGAATCAGGCTGTGCCGGAATGTATTAATTTATCTGTTTTGACACATTTGAGTTGTGTTGTACCAGCGGGAGAGCAGCATCTGGTTTCTGTCTGTTATGAGTAGGGCTGCAGAGAGTAGAGAGGACCACGGAGACGTCTGTCACAGACACAAACATTTCTCTGACGTGTTGAGTTCCACCAGCAGGCCAATACACAACAGTATGGGGGCTAGTCTATATGAAGATATAATCCTATTGAAAAGGTCATTTATAAATGTCAGACCCATTTTAAAGGTGGTCGATGTACAGCATCTGAACATTTCTGAAGACACTTTGGCTAATGGATGTGGAGGTGCTTCTTGTTTGTTGTTCAGCGTTTCCTATTAGGGGCACATCATGCACCTTTAAATCAATAGTCAATCAAGGTGATAGCTGGTAAAAAGGTCAGCTTTTTGGTGATGAACTAACCACAAGCTGTGCACACCACTCAGATAACTAGCTGGTAGCAGAAGTAACTCAAGACTGAGCTGCTTAAAAAGGGCAAGGCACATGAAATACATTATTAGTAATAAATCATAACATTAGCCGAAAATATATCAATTATCATCGGACAGGAACATGTCTGAAAACACAAAATATTTACACATTTACTATTAACGTTAATTCATTATTAATGATCTCTGCCATTCTTTTTCAATTATATTCTCTCTCTCTCTCTCTCTCTCTCTCTCTCTCTCTCTCTCTCTCTCTCTCTCTCACACACACACACACACACACACACACACACACACACACACACACACACACACACACACACACACACACACACACACACACACACACACACACACACACACACACACACACACACAGGGACATATACACAAAGACATCATTATACCTCTCACACTCACATGATCAGTAGCTCAGGAGGGAGAGCAGGTCGTCTGGACTGGAGGGTTGCCTGTTTGAATCTCAGTACCCAGGTTGTCTAGGTTGTCCTTGAGCAAGGCCCATATAGTGGCTTCCAGCGTGTTGGTTATTGTGGTCTGCCGGGTGTGACACCACTGTGTGTATGTAAGGATGAACTTCGAGGAAAAAAGTTTCCTCTAAGTTTTGGCTTTGAAAGGCCACTGAGGTAAGATAATAAGTGCAATATATTCATTAAATCTTGACTTTAAATATTTGTTAGAGGAACATTTGGAAAGATTTCAGAATGTGTAATGTGTCTTATCTGTTTCACAATCATATTTAGACTTTGTGTGTGTTTCTAATGTTCAGGTCACCCCCATTAGTGTTTACATTATTTCATGTTTTCTAATGACAATTATAAAAATACATTACATTTCTTTGTTGTATTTACTTTTTCAACTTTTGCATGGTCGTTTGATTGTGGGGAATAAAAACTAAAACTTGAAGTCGAAGACTTGGAAGTATAATTAGTCTGTTGTTCTTCTCCTGGTCGCTGTTTGCATGGTTTACGATAATCTGGTCCATGAAGGTGAAACAGCTTGACAACATAGCCTGCATGTGATCTAGACACTAGATAAACTACACGTCTGAGAATAAGGCATGATAACAAGGGCATAAATGACACAACCCCGATTGAATGCTAATGCATCAGCTGAATTTACATGTGACGCTCGACAGAGCAGCAAACATGTACACGAGGAGGTAACTGATTGTCGTTCTGTATATCTTGCTGTAATGGTGTCTTGTGTGAAATCTCCTGTGTGGCTGTTCGAACCCTAGAATTGATTAGTACTGGGCTCCAAAATGACATGCAGTGATGCATGTCTCCTCAGCTCACATGGTTAATCCAATCTTCAGAGAGATGAATTACCCTGAGATGAGATAGGGAGATTCCGTCAGTGGATTTGCATATTTATTTGACAGGTTGCTGATAATATTTGGAGACAGAAGGATAGGTGTGCTGTCTGAACCTATGTCCTCCACCGGGTTTATTGAATAATATTTAAATCAGAGGATTGTTGGTACTCACAAAAATATGCATCTTATTTAGCTATAAATTTCCCATTTGATGTATTTATAGTTTTCTTATGTTTCAGTTTTTTAGGGAGAGAGCCAATTAAATGCAATTTGATCTGCTCGCAACCAAATAGCAAATAACAATTGCATATTGATGAATACTTTGTTAAAGAAAGTTTAATTCTCGTCAACCCTCAATTAGGCCAAGAGAATTCCCCTCAGCAGGGAATAAGAGTAATCTCCACAGTTTATATATGAATATAAAGACATGTATAAATGATGGCCACTAAAATCGGAGGTACCATGTGTCTCCATGTGTATAACCTGCTATACACAGAATAAGAGCAAAATACTGTCAAACATTCAACACCACAACCCCATTAATACGAGAAGCTAAAAGTTTGCTTTAGTGCACATCAACTCAAGGTTCAGAAAGTCCTTCCATGTTATGCTCAAACTCTGCTCTGTTTTCAGCTCATTTCAGTCATTGATTTTCAACCTTTAATCCGCTGTCACTGTGTTGGTACTATGACTGGGGTTGACTTTTACTGTGTAAACTGTGACTTTAGACCACTGCAATATCATTCAGATGCAAACACTTTCATCGGAACAGACCCATAATTAGTTTTATGAGCTGTCTGTGTTTGAACAACGACGGCGCTTCTGTGAAAGATGGGTCTCGACTACAGGCTTGTTTGAATGGCATATGGACAGTCAGCAGTAGAGTTCACTGAATAGTTGACTGAATAGGCAAAGATTTTAAATCTATAACTAGAGTAAAGGCTTTGTCTCTATGGTTACAATTATTTAATTTGAATAGTTTGATTTTGTTATTGATTATTATGAAGGAGGCACATCTTGTCAAAGGAATGACAAAATATTTACACGTAAATATTTACATGTTAATAGTTTCAGGATCCAGAGTAGTAAAAATCAGACCACACGACATCCACATCAATATCATTTTTCCCGAGCTGTGTATTGGATTGTGTGAGTGAATATGTGTATGTGTATGAGTATGAGTGTGTGAGTCAGATTGATTGTTAAGTGGTTTAAGTGGTTGTGTCTGTGTTTGTGTGTGCATGATTGTGTGCTTCTGTGCATGTTAAAGTGTGGATAGCTGTGCCTCAGTTGCCAACCTGACAAGTTGCTTTTAGATTACATTTACAATTGACTTAAGACATTCAGCAGTTCTACATCCTACATCCAAAAGCGGAGCAGCATAAATGATCCATAAATAAATCTTCATTATGGAAACTGAAGGACACAATAAAAAAAATTCTCGAAACAGAGGAACTCTTAAAGTGATTTGTGTGTTTATGCAAATCAGGGCATGCGGGGGACATTTATCAAAACTATGAACAACCTTGATAGGAGAGCCACTCTCTCTCTCTCTTTCTCTCCCACATATTAGCATGACATCACTCTGAGCAATAGGCACATAACTGATGCTTAGATCACAGGAAGTGGATCAGAATGCAAGCCCAGCTTGGAGCCTGCCCTATGATGGGGAGGTCATCTGGTCAGTAGGCCTACAGCTCTTTCCCACTGCAACAAAGCCATATCCACAATGTTATCAACGGATGGCTCGGGTTTGGGAGTGTGCATAGGGAGATTTGGCAGATCATCTGTTATTGAATATTTCCATTGTGACAGCAACAAAAGCGCCCTGATCTCCGCCAAAGTGCTTACAAAGGAAATGCTCTCGCGCAAACCACATGCTGACAAGGGCACTTTTCCAGTGAAATATGCAATGATTACAGAAAACTGCTTTGTTTGCTAGTGATGTGTGTTTAAGTAAGCTGTTGGAGCTTTGTGTTAGCGTGTAGGCCTACAGCCCCCCCCACCCCCACCCCTTCCCCCATCATGTTCCTGTCATGTACTGTAAAAAGAAAAGGCCCCACCACAGAACATAAGAACACATTACATCAGATGTGTTCAGGCTACATTTAGAATTAGTGTGGACGAATTTCCAGGCCTTTCTGGAAAGCACAACTAACCTTTGGTGGCTGGGATGTGTTGCTGGGTGCTAAGTACAATTTACAAATAACAAATTGATGCAAAGTTGAATATTTGTTCGAATTTTTTATAAACATCTCAGATTAGATGAAAAACGATGTTATGTGCAGCAATGGTAATTAAGAAATTGATGAAACTGTCATATTGATATACTTTATTTAAATCAACACACTCTCGAAAGTGATAATTAAAGAGAATACTGAAATATTTGAATCATACATAAAGTGAGGAGTAGATTGTGGAATACAAACATGATTTTATTGAGATTGTGAGTAATCTGCAAAGAACTTGGATATTTGAATGAAAGAATGGTATAATGCAGACTTTAAAAAACAAAACAGAAACACAGAATTCATTTTCTGAACGCAGCTCCTTGGTCGTCAGACGTCAGATGTCCCCATCTGATATTCTGAAAGTTAGATACCTGGATGGATTTGGTTTGGTTGTTTCTACCTTCTTTCAGTTGAAAAAGTTTTTTAACTTCTTTGTCTTTTATTGCAGGTTTTAAAACCCCACCATATATGTGACAAATAATTAAAAAGTCGACAAAATATTGGAGCCACAGATTGGTTTCTTCTGTATTCAGACTGATTGGGACTTAACGTAAAACTGGTTTTAATAAATCACATTTCAGTGGAATCATGCCTATACATCATGTTAATTTAAATATTGAACCATTTGATTGTGCAATTTTGTTAACAAAATTAAATGAGCAAAGGATTGATGACGTTTAGCAGCTTATGGTTGGTGTAAGTGTTATATAGTACATCATGAATGTATGTTTACTATGATTATGCATGTACGCATGCTTAATATAGTACTTGAAATACTACTAAAGAAATACAGTTTTTATATACATATTCATATAGTCATCAAGGTCCACGATGAACACAAATGTCTTTGCTATCCCATTTTTTATGGGATAACATTTCCAAGTTAATTAATTAAATAAAAAGTAAAACCGTCCCACAGAAAATACATCCCTTAATTGAAACAAATCCTTTGTTATCTTTATCTGGGAGCAAAACGTGAGCAACTCTTTGTTTTAGTGATTCATGATGAGAGAGTGAGAGTCAGTCTGCTCTCTGTGCAGTAGTTTATCTAAAGTAACACCTAAGTCCTCCACAGGTAGCCTCTCTAACCCTTTCAGTCCTTTCTGTAAATTGCAGAAATATCATTGGTCCTCATGTCCCGGGCCAGGGGAAGAGGGTACTGTGTACTGGTTACTGGAGTACACTGAATCCCCCAGCTTGGATGTAGTCACTGAGTTGTTATGTTGCAACGCTGGGAGAATTACAGGAGAGCTTGCTATAGGCACCAGTGATCCATTTGTAAACAGTCTGCGGCCCTTCCTGGTGGGGGCGCAGTTCCACATGTGAGTCCCCATATGGACCTGCACGAAGAGATGGGTTAGTTGACAGCGCAACGGCTAGACACTTCAACTACCAATAGACCTGATGGAACCAGAGCAATGAATACTTGAACAAAAAGTGATATGGATGAAATAATTTCCATGTTCGCCATACCTTTAAATTCCCCTTGGTTGTAAATGCCCTTAGACAGACAGTGCAGGAAAAGGGCTTCTCCCCGGTGTGTGTCCTGTTGTGAATCTGCAAGGCGCTGGACGAGGAGAAAGTCTTCCCACAAGTCCTACAGTGGTGCTGCTTTGCTGTGTGCCGAGTTTGAACAGTCGAACACAGTGCGGACGAACCCCCTGCAGAGCTCCATGAGAGGACTGGAGCAACTCCCTCCCTCTGGTTCCCACTTGTTGCCAGACTGTGTGGGAACGCCGTCCCTTCTCTCTTGAAGAGCTGAGACCTGGAGAACAGAGCCGCGTCAGTGGTGGGTGTCTTGTTCGGATGTGATGGTTCAAACAGATCGGATGGCAGCAACACCCTCATTTGATGTGTGAGCATGTGCTGCTTGAGGTTCCCCTTG
Organism: Lota lota; assembly: GCA_026745465.1. Taxonomy (NCBI): domain Eukaryota; kingdom Metazoa; phylum Chordata; class Actinopteri; order Gadiformes; family Lotidae; genus Lota; species Lota lota. The sequence goes on along the minus strand of JACYXH010000216.1, from coordinate 8,690,605 downwards.
GTGGAAAATCTTCTGTTGCACGTCGTGCAAATGAACGGCCTCTCTTTGGTGTGGGTTCTGTAATGGATGTCCAAGGCACTTTGACATGCAAAGTTCTTTCCGCATACATCACATGCAGTGTTCTTAAATATCCCCTTTTCACAAAGACTAGGGCTAAAGATAGGGGTGTCCTTTATCTGGTTAAATAGTTCAATCTCAGAGGGATTGACACTGGATTCATTGAACTTCAAAGTGGTTAAATTGGCATTGGTCTGGAATGGTCCCTCTGAGATTAAATTACATGAGGGTTTGCTGTTTGGACAGAGATTGTCAAAAGTGGGAAGATTGTATACAGGATATCTCTCTTCTGTCACGTCTTGTTCACCTTCCTTCTTAATCCAATGGTGTTGCGATAGTCCATAACTTGTTATGCTGTGGTCGTCACAGTGGCTCACAGATGAGGACAAACTGCTAGACAAGGAAGACTTGAAATTAGATGAGCCACTATCTTCAGAAAAGTCCAGTGATTCGTTAGTGTTGAGCTGTTTATTAAGGGGTCCTCCATTACATCCCATTGGCCTTGAGATATTCAGGTTCAACATGGGGGCAGCATACGTCTTCCCATCCGTGTGCAACTGAACATGTTGCTGTAGCAGAAGGGCATTGGTGAACTTCTTTTGGCAGACGGGGCATGAGCGCTGGACCCTCTGTGTGGATGTTACATGGTGAACCGTCTGGTGGTTCCTGAGGTTTCCTTTGGAGGAGAAAGCGCGTCCACACAGTTTACACAGATAGGGCCGCTCCCCCACAATGTGCATCTGGTAGTGCATCCTCAGAGCACTGTGACAACTGAGTAGGCGATGGCAGATGACACACTCATAGGAGTCTGACACTTTCTTGTTGATGTCGTCCAACAGTAGCTGCAGCTTTGAGGTATCAGAGGTTTTCAAGAAAGGGATTGCCTTAGTAGAACTTGAATGTACGCAACTTGATGAAATGTCATTGGATACATGGTCTTTTGATTCCTCTTGAGGACTGGTTGTCATCTCAAACATTAAGTTAAGAGATCTTTGTTCTTCGTTGTTACAATTCATGGTCATTACACTTCCTTGTGCATTTTCTGCTGAGCCAGTGGGCATTGGTGTCTTTACATTTGAAGCCAAGTGAACCATATTATGACTGCAGGAGCTGGAAGGTAAAAATGATACCCTGTCCTCTTTGATGAGAGAGGGTTGTTTCGTAGAGCCCAATGATTGTATCCAACTGGAGGTAGTCATTTTATCTGGACATGGTTTGATATGAATCCAATGTGTCGATGATTTTTCTGGTAGCATGGACATGCCGTAGGGAACACCAGTGCTGGTTGTGATGTTGTCTAGGTGTTGTGAAATGGGATACGGATTCATCTGGATGTGGGGGTAGCGCTTTTTGTGTCTCTGAAAATGTACTTTTAAATTCCCACGTGTGGAAAATCTATTTCCACAGATATTGCATTTGTATGGCCTTTCTCCTGTGTGTGATCGCACATGGATTTGCAAAGCACTCTCACTCCCAAATAGTTTGGAACAAAATCTGCATCCGTGTTTGAAGAAGCCACTGTTTGAAGAGGCCTTTGGCCCAGAAAGAGTAATATTTATGGATTTCTGATTCTTCTGTTCAGCCAAGGAAGTCACAATATTTATCACAGGATTGGAATTACTCTGCAATTGACTGGTAGATCCAGTGAAATGTAAACTATTTGATGTTTTACTAACTAGGCTATTTTTGCCAAATGCCAAAGATGGTCCTTTTGTATAAGTTAAATCATTACATTGTGGGTTGGGACTACCAGGGCGCATGTATTCAGCTTTGGAAAACCGTTTTTGAAATCTCAAAGTAATTCGCTTTCTAAGACTTTGTAAGGAGTCAGAATGGAACAGTACACTTTCACTGCCTAGACTTTGCTGCTGGGCTGATATTAATTTCTCAAATTCAGTAATATTACCAAACTGGGTGGTTAAGCACTGTGCTGTACGAGCAGCAACAGCAAGCTGTTGAGAAAGGTTACAACAAAGGTCACTGAGTGGAGCGGTGGATTTTGATGATGAGGGTTCCTGATCACAGCTTACAGGAGACTCCGGTATCTTCACTTTCTCAGAGGCAAACAGAAGAACTTGGTGACAAATCTGATTGGTTAGTTGTAGCTGGTGGACCTGCTGAAACTGTAGAGCCAGGATCTGCTCCAGCAAAGAAGAGACGGTTGTTGTACCAGTTCCTATAAGGCAATCATCCTCTTGTCTCTGCTGGGTAAACTGGGCCACGGCCACCTTAGTGCTCTGTAGATTTTCAATGGTCACGCTAGTGGGGTTTCTCCATGAACAGTGCTCCGGTGGCAAGGAGCTCCCAGATTGAGGTAATGCTGGTGTCAAAGCTGATGGGCTCAAGGGAATGTCTGTCTGCTGTTGTTCACCACTGCTAGCACGGCTACTGCTAGTGTTATACGCCCTCTCCAAACTGCCATTACTACTTATACATCTAGAACAATTCTCAAACGCCATGTTGTCTTCCGTCTGTGCTGGAGAACATTGAGGGATGGGGTCTTCCATCTCAAAGGTATTCACACACTCTTCCAGCTCCCTGACTGTGGTGGTGGGCATACAGTGAACAGGGTAATCATTTGTGGCATCCGTTGTCCTGTGTTCTTGTAAAACAAGAACCTGAGGATATGAAGAGCAGAACCTCTTATGATGTTTCAGGTCCGATTGAGCGCTGAATTCTTCACAGCATTGGTCGCAGACAAAATGATCAGGGACATTTTGAGGTGCAGTCTCCAAACCGGTGTGCTCACCATCATCTTGAAATACAAGAACAATAATTAATACATGTTTAAGGGACATGGCTTACTGAAACATAGGCTTTAAGTAGTACATTTATATAAATCACAAACAACAAGGAGAACGTTTGCAAGAGTTGCTGTCATGTTGTCACTTATAAAATATATCAAATGATATTTCTAAAAGGTAAGCAACAGCCATATCTTTTTTTAAATAGACCAATAACAGTTCTTTAATTCACTCAATTGTGAGATTTTGTATTCGGCCAGCACAAATCACCATTGCTCGCTGACTATATAATTCAGATCCATATTTCATTCTTTCTGCATGCGTCTGACAAAATGAATAGAAAAAGCCGATTAATTGAAAAAAGGCTAAATTCAATGAATTTATGCTTTAATTAATAAAGTAATGAATTACACTATGCCATTGACGTTTCTATAATAAACAATAATGATGATGAATAATGTAATGAGTCGCCATGAGACGAGAAAAAAAGTTAGTTTGAAACATCTGACTTAGTTTTATAATGTCACCCGCAGAAGTGCTCCTCGCATGGCGATACATTAGAAAACGTTACATTAACAAATATAATATACGACTTACCAATGCACTCCTCCTCCTCCACACACAAGTCATTGCACTGCACGTGTTGCGGTTTCGCTTGTTTCCTGCGCGACATACTTCCAACACTCCGGCTGCCTTGGCTGCGTTACGTGATACGAGACGACAGCGTATGTGTGAGAGGGCGAAAGCCAGTGTTTTTTGTTTGAAGCGAGTTTAGGAGTACTGCAGTCTCGTCCAGCGTATGGCCCGTCCCGTCCCGTTCGGTATGAAAAAAAAAAATCCCGGAGTCTGCAATGGTCTAAAATGATTAGAAAAAGACCAATGTTGGTTTATATAATGAATGATTTACCCCACCCTAGGTTGAATATAGCCTAGGCTATCAGTGATGGTATTCTGATTAGGTTTAGGTTTATAAAATTACATGTACTTTTTTTTCTTTTCTTTTTTGATATTAAGGAAAGTTGTAATTACAATAACTTTCATCGTGTTTCTCTTGTTTACATTTCTTTTTGATGGACGCATGTATGTCTCTCTGTCTTTACAGTACAAATACAGCCTATATAATCAAATTCTTCCACTGTGTGAATAACCAACTTCGTACCATGCACTGTCTAATTTAGCCTACTTAAAGCTTCAGTAGGATGGATCCTCAATCAGCATTAAGCTTCGCACACTCATCATATATTTATTTAACATGATTCCACATACAACAATGTAGTATAATTGTTCATCATATGGAACATTTCATTTGACAAACATTTACTGAGCTACCATGTACATTTCCTGTGTCTGATTTTGGCTGATCACGTATGAACGTAACATTTTGTATATGCATGTTCAAACGAAAAGAGTTGGTCCTCGACCGCAGCGTACCATTGATCAGCATGCCTCAGATCACCTGTGAGTGCTGCTGTGGAGGAGTGCTGTTTCGCTCCCTGCTCTTTGAAGTTCAGTGAACACGACAATTTCTCTCCGCCACATACTTTGATTCATGACTGATTCATTTGTGGGGTCCAATACACAAATACATATCAGTCTGCCTGTCTCTCTTCCCCTTCTCTCTCTTCTCTCTCTTCTCTCTCTCTCTCCAGGTGTGCTGTAGACATCCTGTGACTCACCCCTTCAACACTGTCATCATAACTCTCTCTCTCTCTCTCTCTCTCCAGGTGTGCTGTAGACATCCTGTGACTCACCCCTTCAACACTGTCATCATAACATATGAAGCTTCCTTCTGGCATGCAAACATCCTGGGCCCCCGGGGGCCTTGCTGCTGGTAGACTTCAGGGGCCAAACAAGGCAAAGTGTTTACTCTTATTCAAAGACAATTAATGTAGTCCAACAGGAGTACTCTCTTCAATCTGAAACCTAAGTTAACCTAGGTAGACACTAACAGTAATTGCGATTCTTAGGAAATCAAGTCAGTGTTGTGTGCATCAACGATATGCACTTGCTTAGAATTGATTCAAAGAGATTTAATGTAATATAATGTAATCGTGTGACCTTTTATGTAATGTAAAAATAAAAGTCAATACGGTCGAAGAACAATAACTCTCTTACAAGAAACTGGAGGCCTTTAGTTTGTCAAAGAGGGGGAAAAGAGCATGCGTGGGATCAAATGTTGTATGAAGTATTTGCAAGGATTTATAATGTTGGTTCCAAGGTCCACATAAAAAGACATCTAAACTTTATCAATGACAAGTATGAATCGGCCTACAATTGTTAGTCACCTTAAGTCAACAGTGTGTGTTTTTGTGTGAGTTATTAAGGGCCCTTGCTGAGCACCAGGCCATGTTTCATTATCTACAAACTTTACAATAAACCGGCTTCAACATCACCATCCTGCGTCCTGTTTGGAGGAGCCCGAAAAGCCACCTACTTGGAGTGTGGCAGCCACCTAGGTGGCGTGTAGCATGCACATTGCTACAATATGGTTTCAATTCAAGCTCAATTCTTCTGGCATTACCATCTCACGGGAATGTGAGATAATGCAGCCGGTGAAGAACCATCCTAAAGAAACAGGAAAACAATGAGTTTCATCTGTATGGGGTTGAACCCCGAATAAAACTACATACTTTAAATAAAATGTACAGGGTGTTGGTGTTAATATATTAGGCTGCTTTGTTAAGCTGCTTACTGTACCAACTTGCTGTACTGTACTGTACCAACTTGGCAAATCATTGAGGGCCAAGGAGACAGTTCATTTAAAGGTTTATAAGGAAACAGACATTGTGGATAGGGAATAGGAAAAAGAAAGTACACATTTAACTTAATAAAGAGCAACTACCAAGATCTGCACTTACAATATCATATTAAAAACAGACTATATACACTTTTTTTTAGCTTATCTATCAATACATTTTCCTTTCATAAAATATATATGTAAATTTTTTCAGTTGAAAATGTAGTATGAAAGCACCAGATGTTCGTGTCCGTGCAGAAAACATAATGCAACCTTAAGACAACAGCGAAACCTCATTCCCAGGCGTTCTCGTCTACCGACGAACACCTGGAACGACGGGCTTCTAATATAGGTTTATTGGCAAGAGAGGGCGGGACTTCCTAGCATGCTTCAGAGGGAGTGGTTCCGTTTCAGTTACATGGGTTTAGTGCTGAGAGACGAGAGGGATATCCATTCCCATTAAATGTTATTGCTTTGTCAAATTCTTTGTTTAAAGCTTTATTTATTAGGGGAACAAGCTCGAAGTGCGAGGCAACCTATTGCAATTGTTAGTTTTATTATTATTATTCCGCCAAAATTGATTTACACAGCCAAAACCGCTGTGTCGCTTTTCATGAAGCTTTCCACAGCTGTAGAGGGGGACTAAACATGAACAGTGTGGAAAGATTACACTGATTGACCCAAAGGTGGCGCTATTGTAATCGTCCTTAATATGCAAAGCATATCTCCTGACCCCTTTGACCTACAGTCATGAAACTTTGCTCACGTATGCATCTCCTCATGCTGAACAAATTTGCCTGAAGAACCTATGACTTCGGTCATGATAGATGATGATAGAAACACTAAAATCCCCAAGGATCCTACAGTTTTTGACTTAGACGAAAATCCTTTGGCACACATCATCTGTGGACCAACATCTTCCATCTAACGAGAAGGGAAGTTTGTACACTAAAATGAAAACCCAATAGGAGCCATTAACTTTGAAAAAAGGTGTGGCTTAAAAACGGGTAAAACTAAAATGCTTATATCGACATCAAGATGGAGTTCTACGATCTTGAGTCCAATACAAAAGTTGTTTAGGATCCAATTCTGAACAAGATGACATCGACATTTTTTCATTTAGGGCGTGGCATCAAAATGGACGTGGCCTGACACTAAAATGACCACAGTTCCTAGACGGGTTGTTTGATTTGAGCGGGACCAACTGTCAGACAATCAGGGTCCAAAACTCTAACTGATCAACTAAAATGAAGTTGATTGTCAAAACAAAATGGCCACCAGACGCGAAAACTGATTTAAATGCTTTTTTCGACATCAAGATGGACTCCTATGATCTTGAGTCCAATACTAAAGTTGTTCAGCATGAGATTCTTAACAATGTAACATCCTCACTTTTAGGCGATTGGGGGCGCTATAGCGATCACTTGAAGACTTTAAAGAAGCATAACTCCTCACCCTTTTGACGTAAGGTCATGAGGGTTTTTAAGCGCTTCACCAAACCCAAGCTTAGGCTATACCACCTTTGTCGACCGTGTCTAATCCAGGAAAGGTCTTAATGGTCTGCGTTAGGCTTGGCCCCCGTTAAACGCTGCTTGCAGCTTTAATTCTCCTTGTCTTCGTTGTTGTTATTCTTGTCATGTTCATATTCTTCTCGCTCAAGGGACTGTTAACTGGCGTACACAGCTCATAGGGAGTAAGAGAATGGAAATTGCGTTACGGTAGATGGGACAAATGGTAAAATGCATGCCCTTCTCTCAGCCTAGCCCTTGACTGTTGTGCACAGAGTCAGTCAAAATAGGACAAGAATAAAAAGAGAAACCCATTTGCTTTCTTTAGATTCATCTGCCAATGCGAGGAAGAGAATGAAGATGGTTTCCATGTTTCTACTCTCCAGACACCGGCCTAAAAATGTTAATGACAAGAGGGGAGAGTCGGGGCTCAGTGGGAGGAGCTACGGTCGTTGGCCACATCCTGCAGCCTGCGGAGCAGCGCCGATTGGTTCTCTGGACACGCCTTCTTGGGCTCTGGCTCCTCCTCCAGGGGCAGACTGTGCTTCCTACTGGGACTCTGACCCGTGCGGATCATGCTGTTGATCTCCCGGAGGCGCTGCAGGGAGCGATGAAGGACACAAACATCAGGCTGTGTATCATATATTGATGTAGTAATATATTTACTGTGTTGTATTACATACTCCTTGTATATATTGTATATATGTCTGTGAGTGAGTGAGTGAGTGAGTGTGTGTGTCTGTACATGAGTATGTGCGTGCATGAGCGATCAGTAAGTGAGTGATTGGGTGAGTAAGAGGGTGAATGAGTGTGTGTGTGTGTGTGCATGCGTGCATCTATACGTCAGTGTGTGCATGTGTGTGTGTGTGTCTCTCACATCGGACGGGCTGTTGCTGATGTAGTAGTATATGTTCTGGTGGGGGGAGGGCGTGGCGGGGGCGCTGGCCCCGTGCGGCAAGACGTAAACGCAGTGTTTACTGGACAGCTGCACCCGACGCGCCGTACCACACCTCACACTGGGGTACGGACACAGTGGAGGAGACTCCACCTGGGACACACGCACAAATGCACGCACACACGACAAAATGGCAGGATTATTAGGATGAATACTCTAGCCTGGCCCAAGTTTTGAATCTAAAAACTAGTCTCAAAGGTCCTTGGATGAATAGCCCTCACCTACCCCCCTACCCTAAAATCCCCTCAACTACCCCACCCCCAACTACCCCCAACCCCTAGGGAGTCTTACCCCTGCGGAGGGAGAGCTCAGGGAGTATCGCACAGCAAAGGGGCGCATGGGCGTGATGTACACCTGGTTGTAGAAGCGAATCAGGTCCCCCCGCTCCTCCTGGTCCATCAAAGAGGAGGAGGAGGGGGAGGAGGGGCTCAGATTGCCACCTGTACGGGGTGAGCGGAGGAGGGAAAACAGTGTCAGAGACATGCAAAAGTAAAATACCTGCCATCTTTCTGCTTCATCCGTATGATAGGCGTACTGCAATTTTGTGTTCCACTCCTGGTTCATTGTATTTTGTTATGTAGACCTACTGTAGACCTGTAAGACATACTAAGATTATTGGCACACTTATCTAGAGCGTTATCTGTCGCTATGAGCACTCAAGGGACATTTAGTTGAAAAGATAGATACATTAACACATTGCACTTTTCTTCTGCTTGTGAATGATCAAAATAAATGATTAGAAACACTAGGATAATTATCCAGAACAGTTTCATCCACCATTTGCAAATGTAACATGTAGATGGATCAACAGGAGTTAAAGGTGCAGTGTGTAGAATTTAGTTACATCTAGTGGAACAGACTTGGCAGAAATGGAATATAATATTCAGAAGTATGTTTTAATTAATGTATAATCCCATGAAAATAAGAATCGTGTTTTGGTTACCTTCGTATGAGCCCTTTATATCTACGTAGGGAGTGTGTCCTCTTCCATGGGGGCCGCCATGATGCACCGCTATGTTTCTACAGTAGCCCAGAACGGGCAAACGGCTCTAGAGAGAACGCGTATTTATTTCGATCAAGTTAATGCGTTTCGGGATAAGAGTTCTAGGAAGGAGGGGGGCGTGTTATCCCCATGGCTATGTACTACTTTTTTTGTCCCACCGTTGCATTGGAGCGTTATAATGAGCGATGTTGTAAATAAAATGTGCCACACACTGTATGGCGTTAAACTATCAGTGTCCAAGAAGCTTAGCCCTCTCTCGGACGTGGACATCAAAATCGACCTCGTCAAAGCACACAGAGTCCATCTTACCCTGTTCTTGGTTTTTGTTGCTAGGGAACTTCTGTTTGCTGACTTTGTTGCCATCTGAAAGGTTCCTCCTACTCTCGGAGATCAAGACACTCCTGTAGACCTGAGAGGCACACAGTAAAGTAGTGTCAGCGACACGCAGTGAACATTATCACCCTGTGTCACACACAAAGGCATTAACACAGTCACCAACTGTGCTGTGTTCACTTTGGTTATATAATAAAGTGGCGATATACAGTAAGTATTAGTTGTATTCACGTTGTGATGTTGCCCCTGACCAGAGGGAGCCACAGGGAAACAAGCACCACCACACAGAAAACACACTCTCACGTCATACCACTCACACTTGCGAAAATTATTCTCTCCGTCGGTACTTGGTAGTGCATTTTCACTGTTCACGGTCTCTTTATCGATGCAGGTTTTGTCATGAATGGATGTGAATACCTTGCGTAATCCCACAGAACGAAGCTCTCCATCTCAACCAAGAATTGCCACTGTTTGATTTCATAGATGTATTTTATTAATGATGGTATATTATATTAGTCTATTTAATAGTATAAAAGGACAAAAGTAGCCTATGTTTTCTGTCAAATTGAATAAAGATGCTGACATGAACAGGCGTGCACATTGTTGTCATATTGTGAAAAGTTAATTTGATTGCAAAGAAATTAACGGAGGCGCTGCACCTTGCCTATATACAGCTGTGGGAAACCCTGATAAGCCAAATTATTATCAAGTATTTAAACCAAGCAAAAGTACCCCAAAATTAGGCATAATTGAGCCACATATATAAACAATTATATCATATATAATTAGACGATCAGTCGACGTAGGTCTGGCCTGATGAATCAGATTCCACTACGCAAACTCTTAGCTGAGGACACCCCTGATTTGGATTATACTTTTGCTCAAGGGAGGTATTGACTGGATAAGAAAATGTCATTAAAAGCTTAAAAAAAACATTTTTTAAAAGAAAAAGCACAGATAAAACATTAGTCCTTAGTGGGGCTATAGAAGAGATGAGTCAGCCTTACGGTGCTGCTGGCTTGCGGCTGGGTCCTGTAGCACTTCATGATGTTCTGGAAAGATCTGTCCTCTTTGGTGACCTGTAGAAGAGCAGATCCAGGTTCACTTAAAGTAGCTCCTCACCAGTATTTCCATCAACCCCGTCTCCAACTCAAGTCAACGACACTACACAAATGCAGAACTACACCAAAGACAGACGGAGACAGAACAGCAGAGAGACAGACAGACGTGGCCAGACAGACCTTGGCCATGACGTAGACGGCACACATGAGGAGCTGGTCGAGGTGGCGGTCCATCATGAGTTCAGTGCAGTGGACCAGCGAGTACTCGAAGCACGCCCAGATCTTCTGACGCAGCTCGCAAGAGATGTCCAGCTGGGAACACAGGTCTCTGAGCCGCAGGCTGGCCAGGTGGTACACCTGGAGGACAAGTGGTCATTAGATTCTGCTACTGCGGTGCTACTATAGGTAGATTGGACAACTGGTGCGATGTTGACTCACTCATAATAATAATGATATGTACAAGCAGAGGAGAAGAAGAGTGAGGAAGGACCTGCTGTTAAAAAGGCTGTTTATAAAGTGATCACACCTAATATAAGACTCAAAGAAAAGTAATGTGAAGAAATATAGAAATTAGAACTATAGAAAATGTCTACCATAAAATGCAGTTTAATTTTACGCCTGCTGAAATACTGAGACCTAACAGACAAGTTGGGTCTCAACAAGTTTCATGATATCATGACATCTTCCATCATGATTGGTGATGTCATCTCAGTTACAGCAAAGATTTGTTTATCCGCTTGTGTAAATCGTGACGTTGGTCACTATGGCAACAGGTTGATGGACTCTCACCTTCCTGAAGAACAGCGACAGGGAGCCTTTCCTCAGTGGCACGCTGGTCGGCTTGTTTGGCGTTTTGGGGGCAGGTGATTGGCTGCTGAAGGTCCCCGTCAGAGCTTGGGCCGAGATGGGATGCAGTGTGGTCGATCTCTGGCCCGGGATCATCTGGAGCGGGAAGAACGTGATCCCTGCAGGGTCAAAGGTCACAATGTTGGCCATGTTCCATTGGTCACTCTGAACAACTGACTACATTTAACCCAGAGCCGCAGGGGGTTGGGTGTGTTCACAGGTTAAACCTTGGTCTCACCTTGCAAGGGTATCTGCACTGTGACTAAGGTGGGCTGGGCGTCTGTAGTGTCCACAAACAGACGGCGACGGTGGGGTGCGACGGTGCTGGTGGGGGAGCTGTACCTGTCCAGCAGGCCGGTGGGGGAGGGGGACACACCTGGAGGTGGGGACAGGGGGACAGCTTCATGCATCCGTACCGTTCTATTCTACTGTCTGTTTCTGTCACGTTATGTGTCGTCCCATGTGTGGTTTTACCAAAAAACAAACAGTTACTCAAATGTGTGCACCTGTGCGGGGTGGATTTGTGACACCCACCTTTGAGGGTGTTGTTGGCGCTGAGGTCGAGTCCACGGGTGACGGGGGTGATTGGGGAGCTGTGGGACCTACTGCCCGCCTCGCTCTCCTCCAGGTACCGGGGGGGCATCACCTAAAACACACAGCAGCCCCACTTAAAGGCACAGTAGACCCTGATCCTCCCCTGTTTATGAACACAATACTTCTATCTACTGGGACAGCACACCAAACATGAACTAAGGGATTGGATCAAGTGACACACAAGTGAGTAACCAAGCACAGTTGGCCTTCCATCACATGACTTTAGTTCATTATATTTATTTTAACAGAAATGGTGCTCATCATTTGATTTGAATGTTTCTTGTCTAAATGAGGACACTGCCTGATTCCAGAAGATAAAAATAAAAAAGACATATTGCTGTTATGTCTGAATTCATAATAATATAGTTTATGATAAATAATGCAGTCCATGGAAGTCAGTTAGTTCGAAAAATGTAAAGATTTTATCCCGTCATCAATAAGTTGTGGTAAATCATATTTTTGAGTGAGGGAGGGAGGGAGTGAAGGAGGCTTAGTGTACCTCCTGGCAGGAGGGGGCGTGGTCCTTAGCATTGCGGAGAGAGTCCCAGAGTGGGGAGTGGGAGTCCCAGGCCAGCCTCTCCACCACCTGCTCCTCCACATGGTTCAGGTGCTTCACCACCTCACGAAACAAGCCCTGCTCGGCCCGCACCAGGACCTCGATCACCTGGAAAGAATAAAGAATTTACATTTATGTGCGTTGCGTTGTCATCCCAGGGGGATCCCTTTGCCAGTAGTGAAGCATAGCAATAGTAGCAATGCGTGTGTGTGCACCTTGTAAAAGTGGTAGGCTGGGATCTTGAAGATTTTCAGGATGTTGGGGAAGTCTCCCGGCGGTCTGTAGGAGAAGATGACGATCTCTAGACAACAGGCCATCAGAGAACCATGGAAGATATCCTGCTCTAGGATGCCCTGTCACACACACACACACACACACACACACACACACACACACACACACACACACACACACACACACACACACACACACACACACACACACACACACACACACACACACACACACACAAGAACGATAAACATCTACTAGGGCTGCAAACATGTATTCAAGTAAACGGGCCATTGTTTGGTCAATATTTCTACATAATAGGCCAACTACAAAGTACCCTTCCCTAAAATATAGCCTCACGAAAACACAATTAAACAATGGCTCTAACATTAAAATCTCTGTTTAGAAGTGTATCCCGCTGTACAACAGTAAAACGCTGGTCAAAACTGCACGGCCAGTGGAGCCCGGTGTGGGTGTAACGCACATGGACTGTATGAAATAAAGATGACAATTTGGAAAAAATTCAACGCATTCAAAACTAGACTCGAGTACTCACTGAGATGTGAACCATGTTTTGAATTACAATTGTTTGATATGTTTTACTTACAGAGAGGTCGGCATCTCCCAGGATCATCTTCTCCCTCTCCACGATGGCCTCCAACATCTTGTAGTACAGCGCCTCCCCCAGCCGGAAGAACTTCACAGCCACGTCTTGAGAGAGAAGCAAACCCCGAAACCTACTCACCATTTCTCCCTCTTTCTTTTACGGCTGTCATTGTCGCTGGTGTGTATTATGTATGGTGTATTGCTGAATGAAATCCTGCTTTACTTATACTTTCCTGACTACACAAGGTGTCTGCATATGTTTGCACATGTGGTTGTGGCGGTCATATGTGTTCTCCCAAATTCTTCTCCTAAATATCCAATTGAGGGGTTCACTGTGTGGTAGGGCACTACTGTCCAGACTTACCAAGAGAAACATCTCTGTTAACTAACCGAATACAAACCGCAAATGGACATATACTTAGCGCTAAGGCAGGAAGAGTGGACATGGCACTATTTTAAGTATCTTTACCCTAGAAATAAATATTACATATTAAAACAAGTTTAACTTGTTGTAATTGTGTGTGTGTGTGTGTGTGTGTGTGTGTGTGTGTGTGTGTGTGTGTGTGTGTGTGTGTGTGTGTGTGTGTGTGTGTGTGTGTGAGTTTGCTCACCTTTCCCCATCCCCTGGCCCTCCAGGCTCTGGTCCTCATAGTGTTGGTAGAAGGTCTGGAACATCTCCTTCAGTCTCATACTGATGACATCACTGGGGTCCCTAGCACAGGCTCTGTGGAGTGTACAGAGACACAAGGTGATTCACAGACACAGACACAGACACAGACACACACACAGACACACAGACACACACACAGACACACAGACACACACACACACACACACACACACACACACACACACACACACACACACACACAGTCCCCTGGGTGTTACCTGAGGATCTGGGTGAGGTTGGTGCTGGGCCCCTGTGTGACCCCTGTCAGCAGGCTGTGGAGCCGGCCCACACTCTGGATGGCTGAGGACACAGGAGAGGACAGGCGGTGGTCCGGTGGGTACTTCCTGCTGGACAGCGGTGTGGAGACCTTCATGGCCGTGGCCTGAGCACAGACAGAGGACAGGTGGGTGCAAGGAATGCAATGGAGTGCATTTTTACCTGTTCTCCTATTAGGAAGTTAAAACTGCTCCTTTTTTACTTTAAGTTTGTTCAGATACATGTCAATAAGGAGCAGGTAGGGGTCAAGGCGTCAAACAGTATATTTCGGCAGGGAGTCAAACAGCCACTACACTCTGCTCTCCGGCCTCTCTTTAGCTCAGAGGTCCTGGCCCAAATGAAAATAAATGACAGAAAAGATCTCCCTAGTACAAAAACATGGATGAGACATCATAGAAATTAAATCAAGAGCAAAAAGCAACTACATTTCAAGCTGAACTATGTATGTGTGCTTGCGTGTGTGTGTGTGTGATTCCTTACGGTGAGGCTAGCGTGCAGCCTATAGGCGGCGCTGTCCTGGTTCTCCAGCCCGTCGCTGAGGCACGGTGCTGGGGTGCCGATGTCCTTGTTGGCCCCCTCGCCTGTGAAGATCCTCTCATCCAGGCTGCCGGTGGCCAGGATGTGCTCCTCATACACCCGGCTCAGAGATGCACTGGAGAACACAGCAGCAGCAGCAGCACACTTATGTCATGATATGCTGTGCTATGTGTTATGTTATTATGCTTCGTAGACAGCTGTACAGATATGTCATGTTATGCTGTACTATAATATATTATGTTAGTATGCTATAATATGCTTGAACAATTAAGAGCACAGAGTAGAGACGACAGTAGAATCACAGACAGTTCATGGAGACAATATAGAGTAGAGCAGATTGGAGTTCAGCAGAGTATAATGGAGTATAATTGAGCAGAGCAGAATTGAGTAGTGTATAACAGAATAAAGCCGATTATAGTAGAATAGAGAACAGTAAAGTAGAATAGAATAGAGAAGGGTACACTAGAGTGAAGTAGAGTAAAATAGAGTTAAGAACAACAGAATAGAGCAGAGTACAGTAGAGTAGAGCAGCAGTAGAGCTTAAGACTGGCGAGGGACAAACATACAAACTGTCTCCGAAGTTCATGGGGTCAAGGAAGCCTGTCAAAGTGTCCTCTCTGCCTTTCAGGATCTGTAGAACACACACACATACACAAAATCTAAATATCTTCCTCAAACCCATCTGTCAGAAATACCACATGTGTGTGTGTGTGTGTGCATGTGTGTACCCTCTTGTGGAAGAGCATCTTTATGAAGGGTTTCCAGAAGTGTTCTTTGACTCCTTTGGCCTCCAGGACCAGGCCGTCGTTCAGCTCACACAGCTTCCCCAGCAGGCAGTAGGACCCCGGGGCCGGCCTGTAGTCCTTACTGCCAAACTCCTCTGGAAGGCCTGGAGCACAGAGAGGGAGAGAGGGAGAGAGGGAGAGAGGGAGAGAGAGAGAGAGAGAGAGAGAGACACGGGAGATACAAAGAGGGAGACAAGGGGGGATGTCTGAATGGTCTTGTTTCATCACACAATTTATAAATTGGCTTATTAATCAACTTGAAGGTAGTGAAGCAGGCGCAAAATGTTTTATAATGAAATGTGGGTTGTATATAATATAGCTGCATTGTTTCACCGTGTTCATACTGACTCTAAACTTAACCTTTCATCTGAAGTTCCTGACCTGTAACAAGTACTGTATTTCTTCTCAGACAGTAAGCAGACTGGGGGATGTGATAAGATGTGTGTGTGTGTGTGTGTGTGTGTGTGTGTGTGTGTGTGTGTGTGTGTGTGTGTGTGTGCAGGGGATGAGATCAGACCTACATCGTTATCAGGGATCACAGACTTCCCCTTTACAAGTGGCTCTACACAAGTGGTGTTGACATGGGAGGCTGCAGTTTGCCCACATGGAGGAAGCTGTCTATAAAGTAAACTGTGGTGAAAAATAAACTGCAGTCAGGTTTCCTACATGATTCTGATTGATCGCCTCGAACCAGTAGCTAGAGTAACAGTGGGCACATTTTTTTATCCAGAAGGACTTACTGACTTAGATAAAGTAGTAGACTTTGCCAATTGACATGGGGACAACTAAAGACGCGATCACCGGTATGGGTCCTGTCCAGGAACGGGTCTGGGGGGGGGGGGGGGGGGGGGGGGGGCCGGGGTGGCGCCGCTATTAACCTTTGGCTGGGTGCAATCAACCCAGATATGATTCACGTTTCAAAGTGTTCCCAATGCATTCCAATTAAGAAGTGTATACCGCTAGCTCTACGACATTAACAAGCAGGTAAAAAACGTTGTCAACAGAGCTCCGGTGTGGATGTAACGCACATGGACTGTATATAATAAAGATTTAAGTCTTTCCATATGTGTACATTGGTGGAACCTAACGCAGATTTTTTTTACACCATAAAAAGTACCAGCAAATTGAGTATTCGTTGAGATTTAGACTGTGTATTCGTTAGTTATTTTGTAGTTCCGGCATCCCTAATACTGATTTGTGATCTCCGGATTGATTCTATTAATGAATTCAGCCATCCGTCTTCTCTGCATGGAAAAGCCCAAAACAATCCTTCCTTCTGTGCATGATCATGTTTCTATTCATTCTATTGTGCACGGAGAGGAGGGGCTATTCACGCTATTCAATATACTTTGGCGGCCGTCAATATAGCTCGGTGGCCCGCCCACGTAAAGTCTATGTGTGGGACTCACCGGGTTGCGGGCCGGATTGAGATGGTCCACAGGCCGGTTCCGGCCCTGGGGCCGTATGTTGCCCATGCCTGAGCTAGAGGATAGTTTACCCATTCATACTGTATATGAATAAACACAATACAAAAATAAAGTCCTGAATTTAGTATAATCCAATTCATGTCAGTTACTTTTGTCAGACATCGATAGTCTGGGAACAAAGGAGGAAAAGAGGCAAAACAAAGATTGATCTGACCTGAGGTTGTCAAACTTTGTGTGAGTCGTGTACAGTATATGTTTGTAAAATATAATTAGTGATTCACATGATACTATTTTTTTATGAATTTTTTATTCGATTTTTATTGGTCTCAGTTGGGGGAATAATGTGCATATGTTTGTGTTTTATGGATTGTAACAAGTATTTCTAAATACATTCTTATGTAAATAATTGCATTGAGAATTTATTTGGAAATGTTACGATACATCATCCCCTCATAAAACAAACAATGTGGCATCTTTTGTAACCTTTAAACAACCCAATCAAATCCTCAAGGATCAAAATCGCAATCCATATTACCGAAGCAAGATCTGCATCACGTGTGAACTTCATCCCACATTGTCTTTAGAGAAGCGAATAAGCACAGAGAGCGTAATTCAGGGTACCTCTGAAGTCTGGATTGAGCAGCTCTCTCCGGGCGTTGCAGAGCAGAGCGTTGGTGAAGACCAGGTCCAGCGCACACAGCAGCAGGTGGTAGGAGTTGATCAGGTCGTCACTGATCATCGGGAAGTTACCTGCAGAAAGGGACGAGGGAACAGGAGGATGAGAGAGGTCAATAAGGGAGAAAGAGAGAAACAAACAACCAAACAAACAAACAAACAAGCAAAAGAAAGAAAGAATAAAAAATAAAGAAAGAAAGAAAGAACGAATTACTGAAAGAATTTAAGTTCCATTCCTTCCATTGAAGTTTTGTGTTTGTCTATGGTATCCACAGTAAAGTGGTAATAATAGTAAATAAGGGTAAAGATTAGTTAGAGTTACTAAATAATAGTAAAAGGCTTTCCTTTTTTTTAACGTCACCTCTAGTAGAACCCTAGGACTGAAGAACAGGCATGTACAGACATGTTTCATTACAAATATTTGCCCAGATTCTAACCAATGTGGGAATTTCTGTGTCCTGAGGTGGAAACAATCAATGATAGCCAAGCAGCCGCTATAAAACAGACCTAATCGTTAACCAGTTTAAACCCCAAGACTGAAGGTGGATGTGCCTATGAGCAAGGCATTTACAACAAATGTCAAAGCCAACAACAACTAGCGTAGGTTTTGTAAGTTTAGTTTAACTTACTTTGATAAACAAATAAAAACGTCTGCGTTGACATGGCTACAATGATTGACTGGACCATGACCAGCTGGTGCCAACAAGCCTGAACATGTCCTAACATTAAAATCTATTGTTCACACACTCCACCCCGGCCCCACTAGACACTCTGACCCTCGACACTAATCTAATCCATGGCTTTGTTGGTGCTTAGCAGCAGTGCAGGCCCACTGCCGGTTTTTCCAGAACATCGCTTCGGTTCTGAATACGCTATACTCCGATAGTTCTGGTGGGCTTGATTGGGTGGTACACTTGAGTGGCTGACGTGAGTGCCTAACTTTGGCTCAATATGATATTTTTTTGTAGGAGGGATTGAATATCCCTCATCTTAGAATGACTACACAATAATTCTAACTATAATTTGTGAGTTCTAAATAGGCCTGCAAAGGGTTTTATAATGTCCAGAATAAGGGAACATGTAGTAATACAAAAATAAAATGATTAAAATAATTGCATATAAAAACAACAGGAAGAAATAGTCAGATTCCCCCTACTAAGATTGACAAAAGAGATTCGGTACCTTTTTATAGGTACAGTATGTGAGCTTTCATACTCTACCTGCTGCAGGACATACCGCCCTGTTAAGTTCCATGGTTAACGCTAGTGTACATGTTAAACTGAACTTCAATTGGTGCTTCTCTAGTTGGTGAGACTCTTCATGGTTACCTTTCGCATGGATAAATAGAATCCAGCAGAAGTTGAAGACCTCGGATGCAGTGCACGGATGACGTCTGAGGGCGGAAAGAAAATCAAGCATTCATTCATTCCAGAACGGACCAGAATGTTCTCTGTTTGAATCCAATACCCATACTCCCATAATTAACCAAATGTCTCGTGCTTTGACAAAAGCTTGGGTCACATGAATGTGTTTCATGTCATTGCTGGTTGGCAAGGGCGCTGGAAGCATTATTGAAATGGGGCGGCCTGGGGGTTTTCCCTCTGCGAGAAAATCACAATGTAAAATCATGTTTCTGTATTTACACGCCCTTTCAGGTATGTCTTGGCTATTCCACAGGCCGTGTAAGAAAATGACACGTAAAATGTAATGTTTGTTTTTTAAGGCCAACTTACTATATATATTTATATTTATCTAACTATTTATAGAACCCAATATTCACCTGTGATACCTCCAGGACAGTACGCATAGATGTCCACGGTCATTTGGAAAATTATGTCAAAATGTCAAACATTTTCTCTAAAACAATCCCTAGTGGATATTACGCCCATGCTGGTTGATGCTGTCTCGATTGCTATTTGCTATAGATCCACCTATATTGAAAAACTAAACACTTCAGCAAAAGAGGTACAATCGTCTCTCTTTATCTTCTGGGGTAAGAGGTGATGCATTTGTCATCGGGAGGTGTGTATGCCTTTCACCGTAGTTATGCGATTGTCTGCCCCTACCTCTGTTTGCGACTGCGGTGAACTCTGGGTGGCTCCTCGGGCGGGGCCTTGAAGATGGACCTGAAGATGGGAACATACTTTTTGAAGATGACGGCCGACACGGTGAAATTACGCTCCAGCTTCTCTGTGCTCTGGCGGAAGTCCTGGGGCACGTTGGCCATGTCCTGCCACTTCTTCATCTTACTGAAGAACTCCACTAGGCTGGGAGACAACAGGAGAGACAGAGAGAGACAGACAGACAGACAGACAGACAGACAGACAGACAGACAGACATCTGCTCAAAACATACATACACTTCAAGTCCTTTGGATAGTGTACCAACATTTCTATTTTTAAATGCCCTAAATTCTATTGGTCTATGTCTGATCTCTATGTTTGTTCTGTGTTTGTGTTTTATATGTGTCTGTGTTTTATTAAACTTTACTTACTTACATTTGAACACAGACATATATATTTTTAACATGATGAAATCTGTAGATTAGTAGTATAAATAAACCAAAAGTACATTATATCACCAGCCATTATCTTAATTCCATTTTCCTTGTCCAAGTTGACATCATTTATGTATTTCTTTATAGTCAGGTTATCTACCAGGCATGGACTATGCGTTTCAAGGTTAATTTGTCACTCTAAAAGGCTGGTAATAAAATAGTCCAGGAGGCTGTGGAGTGTGTTGCAGTAAATCCGCTTCTGAGACAAAGGGCATGACAGCGCCTCCATTGCTTTGGAGACGGGGGGAAACTTTTGTACAGCTCACAAGTGAGTAGGCAAGGAATTACACTGTAAATCCCCAATCGCACCAGATAGCATCAAGAAAATGGGACAACCATAACTCACCATTGAACGGTTGGTACTATTCCTGGTATAACTAGGGGAAGAGGTGGATGCCGGCTATGTTGCATGTTGACCTACCTTTGTTCTGAGCATCGTAGGATCCTGGTCAGGGAGACATAGTTGCCCTCAGCGGTGCCTTTACCCACAGTTGGCACAGAAGACCTACAGGCTACATAGAGGGCACATGCCAACCAGTGTAACTCACTCCCCTGGGTGGGTGAGGTTGTCGAGGGTGAGGTGGTAAAATAAAGAAAGAAAGAGGGAAAGACAGAAAAGCGCAGACAGACAGACAGATGGACAGTGTCACATACTTTATTAGGAGGTGGGGCATCATCTGTCAGCAGAGTAATCAACCATTTTAGAAATTCTCCCCTCTAGTGGTCTAGTGTCATCGTTTACATTTGTCATTTGTTTACAATGTTTTCTTATGTGTCGTAAGACGGTCACTGAGCCGCATGCCTAAACGCGTTTATTCATGCGTGTTGCAAATAATGATTATATTAATACGTCTATTAGAACAGCTAGTTGGCACTGGATAAGTGCTGTTATTATACAGTTGTAACGTTAGAATATAACCGTATTGCACTGATAAACCTAATCGAGAAGTACATATTGTTTGAGACGTTTGAATATCTACCCTTCACAATGAAGTTCCAATGCTTTAACAAAATGATGCCTGAAATTCAATATCGCCAATTATTTGGAAAGAGTAGCGCTCTATAACAGTTAGTGGATGTCTAAAATAGGTACGTAGGTCCACGTTGAATGTGAACGCAGAAATAAGTAAACAACGGCATAACCAGTAGATATCGAACATAAATGTTTACCTCCAAAGTGTAATTTCTGCTGATATTTTCGTAGCTCTCCCATGCCTTATTGCTCGCCTCCTCGTCCATATTCAACGCTCGACACAGATCTTCAAACCCAGTTCTGGCTTTCTGCATAAACTCGTCCTCGTCGCTCATGTTGAGTAAACAAATGGACGTTAGCCCAAGTAACTAACTTTAAAACGTTTCCCTACCAAACTACGAATGTCCTAGTCCTCAGAGAGAAAATAATCATGTAACACAGTTATGAACGCGCTATAAAGACAAGGGATCTGTAGTATGGCCATTTAAATGCCCCGTGAGTGACAGTTACTACACTGCGTAGCGGATCTGCGATTAAAACGTAGTATTTCGTAAACGACAGCAAACAAGTCTGTGGATAGGTCATTTCCTGAAGTACTTCGTATGTGAATACCACAATAACGTCAACAAAACCGACGCCCACTAAAAGTGCGTTGCAGCCTATGAATGGGTGGAAAGGAAACACTCTACTTCCGGGTTAGCGTGTTTGTCATGTCAACACGATTGTTTTACTGGTTCTTACATTTCGAAATATATTCATGGTTTTAGACTTTTGAAGAGTCCAAATGGAAATACTGTTTACAAGTAAAACTAAACACAGATTTAAAAAACAATTCATTTAACGCAGATTTGGTTTACCATGCTCAAATGCATGATTTGTATCAAATTCGAATCAAATTAACATTACCTCATCATAGTGTCTACATACAAGCAGATTCGATGCAAGAAACAGTCGATTCACCACCAGGGTCTACATTACAGTATTTATGATATCAACATAATTGGTGTGGAGGTGATTTCACACTTTATATAAATATACTTTATAGAAAGTGCAAACCAAGCTCATCAACTTATCTTTTTCAAGTGTAAAAATACTGTATGTGAAACACCTAATATAAAATATAAACAGACAAATTGACAGTATCATCAAATCTCTAAATAAAACGTACACAAAAATGTCCACAATTTCCATTATGTTTCAAGTAGTTCTATCAAACCAACAAGTTGAAAAGCGACATAACAGTACATTCTCATGAATTACCTTCTTAGTAGTGAAACAGCAGCTCAGGTTCCCGTACTGAGCCAGATGGATGGTCAGTAGCTCTCTGGAGCTCAAACAAGCTAGGCTGGCTGCTCGAGGGCCAGAGGCAGAGAATAGCTGAGCAGTGTTGCGATTGTTTACTGAAGATGGTGCTGGGGCTGGGGTCTGTGTTATTTAATGGATTATTTAACGAGTGCCTTCGAGGCTAACCTTCATTTCTGAACATGTTCAGGTAGACTGTCTAGTACATTGTGTTCTCTTTCTCTTTGCAATCACATGCAATTCCAGTGTGCTGGTGTGTGTTAACAGAGTGTTTTCCAGGATCATTTCGCAGTGTTTCTGAGCAGCAGCAGCAGTAGTAGGTTTGGTGTGTCATGTCGCCGCCTGCAGAAGGGACACAGGGGTGTAGTCGTGTTCGGGGTCGTCCATGATGGAGCGCAGAGCGTCCAGAGCCTCAACGGAGACGGTCAGAGTGCCCAGCACCACGCTGCTGTCCTCCACCTCCACCACTGAAACAAGACACAGAGACCAGAGCGGTTCATATTTTCAGATCAAAGTACTTCGACAGAGGTGCCGAAACTGTTTTGTTATTATACTACTGTGTAATACCGTCAGAGGTTTTAAAATCCTTCAATAACAAGAAAACATATCTAAACATAGCTACATCATATTTATAAGCATACAGTATAAAGTATACAGAAATGTATGATATACTGCATGAAATATGCAACTATCATATATACAATTTTATGATACAGAACGACATCATCTACAACTCTATTATATAGAACTGTGCGGCTATAGATTAATACAATTAAAAAAAGTGTGTGTGTGTGTGTGTGTGTACCGTTCAGCCTGCTCTCCATCAGGTCCTGCTGTTTCTCCAGTATGTCGGGGATCCGGAGATAGGCCACACCCACATCTTCACATTCCCTCTCCTGCTCCTCTTCCTCCGGGGGCTCACTTACCAGCGTGAACCGGATGCTGTCGAGAACCACAACCACACCGCTTAACAAAGTGCCATTTATCCCCTGCTTAGCTGAAATCACTGACAACCCATTTGGAAAAACAATTGTGGTTTCTGGTTGTTTTCTGAAAACCACATCACTTGTTTTTGTTGTCACTAGACTACAACAGCTAGCTCGTTATTTACCTACCCCATCACAATTCTGTCTATCATGTTCTTATAAGTTATAAATCTACCTGACATCTAAAGACTTCTATCTCATGCTCTTAATGAGGTTCTGCACACCTTTCCATCTGAGGGTTTCGACCTTCCAGAACGCCTCTCAATAGCTCTCTCCTTGGCCTGTTGTTCTCTTGGTCCACGTGAATCACTGAGGAGATGGGACATGGTAGGAAGAGGAAATTGTTTTTAACATGTTAAATTATCTTTAGATGGAAGGACTTGAAGGGCAATTGATACACAGCATTTCCCACTGCCTCCCTACAAACCAGCTGGCCTCCTTCTTCACAAGCCCGCTTCCTTCTGAACGACCTGGCCTCGTTCTAAGCAAGCCAGTCTCCCCATTATAACGACGCAACCTCCTTTTAAGTGAGGCGGTATCTTTCTTAACGAGCTGACCAATCTACCTTCTAACGAGCCGGCCTCGGTCTACACGGGCCGGCCTTGGTCTTATCAATTGTCTGCTGTGAGGCTCTCACCAGAGCGTGAAGTAGTGCTGGGATTGCTTACCATTGCTGTAGTTGTAGTGGACACTCTGGCCAGGCGCTGGCTTGGGCAGGGACAGGGGTGTCTCCTCGGAGGGCAGGTCCAGGAGAGAGTACTCCACAAACAGACGCACCACACTGGGGTCGTGGGCCGCCCGCGACTCTGGCTTCAGGTTCACCGACACTATCTCCACACGCAAGCGCTCGGAGGTCTAGAGGTGAGCGATGGGCCACAGCATGTGGAGAGGTATTGCACAGCGACAATGGAAAAATAGAATACAGCATTTCGAAGAGCTTACATTTAATTTGCATAAATGTAAGGGCAAAAACGATGTATAATGTACTTCGACTTCACCACTGCCGTTGTGCATTTTTTTTCCAATGAGGAGACAACCCCTAGTGGTTTATTCCGCTTAAACCACAGTTACCCACAATGTTTAGATACTGATTAGTTTCCTCTATAATTTTTTTTTTTTTATCAACTTAAATCAGCTTTGAATTTATTGTATGTGTTGTCAAGGAAACTGGTCAATAGTTGTATTTGACCGTTGTTGTTATGCTGGATTTGTAGTGCATTTATTCCGAACTTTTAAAAAGCCAGAGGTGTCCACGTCATTGAAAATTAACGCACACCCTTGGAACGTTATCAACCAATGAGGAGCAAGTATTTAACAACGCTGTGGTATAAACATAATGAGTAGCCAATTCGCCAATAACATAATTTAGTTGTCATTCTGTGTTGAGAATATGCCCACGGACCGGAAACAGAGGGCACAGGAAAGAAAGCTGTTTCTTTGCTTTTACAAACCTTCGTCCCGACCGAGCTCTGCCCTGGAACGATACAGTCATCGCTGTCGGAGAGGTCCCCTTGACCTCCCCCCACCACTGAGGAGGCTCCTTCAATGTCTGAACACACACACAGACAGAGACAGAGACAGAGACAGAAACAGAGACAGAGACAGAGACAGAGACAGACAGACAGAGAGAGAGAGAGAGAGAGAGATCCATTGTGACTGACCAGGGTACAAACTTTACATACAAGCTCCTCCGGCAGGTTAATCAGTACCTAGGTACTGATACGCCGCACCAGCTTCAGACTGATGAGCTACCTCACCGTTCTCCTCCGCCATCGCCCTCCCACCCACAGCCTCCCATCTACTTCTCAATCTCTGGCCCCTCCCTCTGGAACAGTCCCAGAACTCTATTCTCATTTCAGCACACCAAACGTACCTTGTTAAAATTAGTATTTTACGTCTTTGTAATGTGTCTTGGAGTACTGTTAAGAGTGTTATATGAATCAAATGTATTATTATTATTATTATTATGATTGTATAATTATTATGATGCAAATAAAATGGACTTCAACATGAAGGGTATTACTACTACTGTGGGGACAGACACCAGAGTTGAAGAGAGCATGCAGGATATCACAATTTATCCTACAGTTAGACAGTAATTGACACCAGGAATGATAGCAGATACCATACCAGAATATTAGCCGCAGCGTGGGTTTATTTATGTTCCACTTTAAACTACTTTAAATCAATCTACTTTGAAAGGGTGCTTTTCTGTCAAGGCTGACGTTGATGTAGTGGTTCCTAGCAAGGTTTTTTTCGCTGGTTGCTTAGAGACCTGATGCAGCAACAGCATAGAGTTGGTTTGTAAACAGACGGTAAAATCGACAGAACTGTGACATAACTGACGTTTTTTGTTTGCAAAAAGGATTTCGTAACAAATAGTTTCTCTCCAATAACCTCCCCCCACCCAAGAAGATGTTTTGTTTGTGTTCTTACCTTCTGCGATGCTTTCCTCTGATATTTCAGAATCCTCAGAATAGGACTGGGAGCTCGCTGGGATCAGCTGGCCTTCGGAGAACTGGGACACCTCTTCCTCATCGTCTTCGTGGGTGGTGCTTGGAGGTACCGGAGTCCCCTCTGAGACACCCTGATAAACCCAACCGAGTACAACTCCCATGTGATCTTACAATCGCATCATATCAGCATATATGCCAATTCTAGCACAATACTTAATATACATATTTTACACACAATTTAAAATGAGTGGACATATGGGCATTGAATTCACAAAATATAAAACCACAACACAGTTAAAGCTACATGAGAGCATGAGAGCCCCCCCTGTGTGATCATAGACTGAGCTGTTCATCTTTCTTGAATTATGAATGTCACACCAGGCTACTAGCTTACCTTCTGAATGGGCAGTAGCTTGGAGCTCTCCCTCTTCTCTGGAAGCAGGCCCTGCTCCTCGTCCTGCTGGGCAACATCACACTGTTAACTCTCATATGTAACAATAACAATGTTTTACGTTGCCATTTTATGTATCTAGTTAAAATTTACTGGCAGCGAGTCAGTGCCAGTCAGTCAAGGTTAGATCTCATTGTCCCAGGGGCAATAAACCTGTCAAGTTGTGAACACTTGTTATGTACTACTACACGACACTACGACCCAACCACATATTTCATTTTGCTGGCTAGAACAGGCAGCACACACACGCACACACACACACACACACACAGATGATAAGTCACCTGCTTGTTGAAATCGTCGGTGTTGAGGAAGGAAACCTTCTTGGGGACTTCCTTAATCCGGGTCACGTGTCTCGGTTTGGGCAGCGGAGCCTGAGCAGAACAACATTGAACTAAACACCTTTCTCAGACCATGGGCATTTCACTATTCCAGCCAACAGGGATTACAGACAGTTTGTCTTCATTAGAAAGGTGCTGTAGGTAAGATGTGAGTGCTTTAATTTGAGTGTAATACTAATTTGTTGGAAATGCCTTAGTCATCCATTACCTACTTGTGATTGAAATGCACTGTGAGCATATCATTTCTGGTCGATATTCACAGGTGCGCGAAATGCAAAACTTCTCAATTACAGAGGGAGGGAGGGACCAGGAGGGCACGTTTTCTTAGGGTTGTTTACCTTCAAAACCTTGCTCTCTTCCGCCATTTTCAGCTCCCTCTCTTTACAACTCTTGAATCTTACCTACAGCACCTTTAATATCTGTACTTGTTACCTTTGAGCTGTTGTCAGAGGCAGGGTGTTCAGGGAGCTGTTTAGCATCCTTCTCTTTAACCTCCTTGCTATTTAACAACTTTCCATCTGGCTTCCTCTCTTCTGCCAAAGGCAGATCTTCCTGCTTCCCCTCCTCCTCCTCCTCCGCCTCCCCGTGGAGCTCAAGAGTCGGTCTGGCAGGCGTGTCTTGGGGGACCATGGTGGCCTGCTCCGCCGTCACGGTGGAGCCTGGCGGGGACCGGTAGGGGAACTTCCAGCTGAGCGTGACCTCTATGTGGCCTGCAGGCGCCCCAGACGGGCTGCTCAGCTCAAACTCACCTGACGGGGGACAACAGCCAGTTTGGTTGGACAATAATAATACAAAGAAAAGGAAATAGAAAAGGATAAGCCAAACCCGCTGAGGGTGAAGTTAGACTTCCTGACATTATAAAAAAATATATACATTTTACACGTCTGTGTCGGATGTGTGTGTAAACAGCTCGGAAAACCTCAAACTGGCTTTTGTATGGAAAACATTGTTGTGTGAATTGCTTTACAAACATGCAACGTAAAACACAGACATATAGATATAAAACACAGACACACAGTTAGGGCTACAGGTGAAGGACACTACATTATTACAGTATCCTCACCACTGATAGCCTTGTTATGAGCCAGAGTCAGCAGGGGTACCCTGGCCTTGCCCAGGTACGCGTCCATCTGCTCCTCCTTGTAGTCCAACACATACAGCTGCAGCTCCTCCGACTTTAGGTAGCGGTCCAGGTCGGCATCCATGGCGACGGAGTAGGGCGCGTGGTGGTCAAAGGCGGGATGGCGGTGGTCGTGCGCAACGGGCGTGTCGCGGTACGGGAAGTCGTAGAACTTGTAGAAGATGTAGGGGCTGGGCTCCCGGGGCCCCCTGGTGGGCAGGTCGCTGCAGCGCTGCACGGTGACCTCCAGGACGTTGATGCCACTCTGGGGGTCCACCTGCAGCCCGCACACGCACACACACACACACACATTGTGGGCAGAGAACAGCTTTAACACCACGTGTTAACATAGACGACCAAGAAGAATGTAATAGTGTGTAGTCTGTGAGCATTGTTTTATACTTCATGATGTCATTAGTAGTACGAAAGAGGGGTTAGCATTTCAAACTCTGATTATGTTGATTTTCTTCCATGTTGTTTCTGAATACCATGCCGTAAGATAAGAATTGACTTTATTGATGCCAGATGGGAAATTTGGATGCCAGCAGAGCAAAGGAAACACAGATTGTTGGATTTCAACATGTGTTAGTATGTTATGTGAATGCATCTTCCGTGTAATTTCAACCGCATCATTTAAATAAGCCAAAAGAGAAGCCAAAAGAGTGTTAGCCTACAGGTCTTTCCTCTCTCAAGGTGGTGTTGACGTAGCCCAGAGCGCTCAGCCTCTCCCTGTACAGGCGGAGGGTCTGCTGCATGGGCACCTTCAGCCTCATCCAGAACTCTAGGGAGCCAAAGCACTGCACCTCACCAGATACACCTGCAGAGAGATGAAGCATAGAGGGAGGTAGGGAGAGAAAGAAAGAGAGAGGGAGAAGAGAGAGAGTTTACAAGTGTTTTGAATCTTTCCTCAAATCGCAAAATGGATTGAATCGACTGATATTGAAAACGTTTGTGAGATCGCGATGCAAAAAGACCGTCTAAACAGGCGGAAATGCTTGCACGGGAGATGTAGAAAACCGTTGTCAAAACCACCTCCGGAGCTGCTGTACGCCATATTCAATCTAGATTGACGAGATAGGTTGTCGTCCAGACTGAATCTCTCGCGGAAGCATTGTCAAGTCACGTGCTTAGCTCGGACGTCACCCGTTGTCAACCAATTTGAAGCACCAAGGGGGTCAGATGTGTCTGAAACATTGCCTTGATTCGCCTACTTTTCTTACGAAATTCAAAAAAACGGTTGTAGAATGTAGGTAGTCCTCTTGTGTAAACATGGCCACCCTCCAGATGCGTTTTATGTGGATATCTATTTCAACCTTACCTTTCCTCCAGGATCAATAAAGTCCTGTGTATCTGTGCATCTGTCGCTAACACTGCCTCCCAGGCTACTCACCGACCAGCTGCAGGGTCCCGCTGGCCTTGCCGTCCTGCTCCACGAGCTGCCGCAGCCACAGCTGCCCGGCCGCCAGTGTCCTGAAGGCCAGCCCCTCCGCCCGGTGCAGCTCCACGCTCAGCGAGCACGTGTGGAGGTACTCCATGAAGAAGTCGTCCATGCGCACCACGTAGCGCGAGGTGAAGTTGAAGTCGGGCCCGGCGCGGCCGTCCACCACCGGCGTGGCGTGCATCTCCGAGTCGTAGAAGCCGTAGGTGCAGAAGAAGGCGGGGGGCTGCCGGCGGTCGCCCAGGGACTCCAGAGCCGAGGACGAGAGGGTGGCGCGCCCCACATGGAGCTCCAGGACGTTCTCCCCACACTGCAGGCGAACCTCCGGCTCCTCCCCGAGCTGGTCGGCCGCGTGCCCGATGCCAGCCACGGCGACGTCGGGTTTGAGGACGTAGGGTTTGGTGCCGTAGGCCATGTCTTTGAGCTGGACTAGAGATTGACAACGTAAGGAAACAAAAACGTTTGCGTTTAAATGAAGAGGAAATTTCAGAAAGGCTTAATTATGTCCATTACATAGCAAAAGTGCAAACTCTTCAAGGAAACTTTTGAAACTTGGAAACCGGTTGACCCAGGTTCACGCTCACGCCTAAAGATTTTTTTTTTTTATAAGAGATCATAAAAGACAAGCAAAGCATAACTAGGCAATGTTCGTGTCAAACCTTGAATACAGCCTGGGTTTCCCTGGGAACCAAAATAAACCAGTGTGTCTGAAGTCGGAAACGATTACCTTCTAGCTTTTTGATCTTAGCAGCCCTGCTGTCCAGTAGTTTGGCCAAATGTTCCAGCTTCACTTCATACTCCATCTTGTCACTCTCCATCTTCCTTGTGAGCGCGTCCAGCTCTCCCTGAGGGCAGACAACAAACTTTATTAATTTTACTTTAGTTCACAATTTCCTTTGCTATCAGTAGCAGCATTTGCTGTGCATTTTTGGGGTTGTTGTATTGTGTATCACTTTTAAATAAAACTTTGAAAGTGGGCAGTTTAATGAACTTCCTTGTATTATATCATTATTATCGTTTATATTATTATTAGTATTACTATTATTATTATCTAGAAGATTTTTAATTCTTAAAATGGACAGGTCATAAAACAGGATCTGCATACATTGGTACTGTTCATTTAATTTCATTCCTTCTGACGGCCAGCCATACCTGGTAGTCCTTGTTGATCTTGTTCTGGATGAGCAGGAGTCCCCTGGTCTTCTCCAGCTCCTGGATGGTCTCGGCGTGTGCGGCCCGTAGGTCCCAGACGGAGCTCTGGGTGTCCCCTCGCCTCTCCTCCTCCTCCACCTGCTCCAGGAAGCTCAGGTCACTGCTCTGATGCACTTTACGGGCCTGAGACAAAGAGAAGCAAGTGAAGTGTTTTGACATGTAATCTAACCAAAGCCTAAAACAAAAAAGGCAGGAACAGCACCATCTACTGGCTGAAGACTGACTGTCTTAATTTAGTGCCTGTTGTCAATGTGCTGTGACTAAAGTTTGATCTAAGGATTCAAACGGAGAATAGTTCTGTCAACTTAGGTTAAAGTTCTAATTTATGGTACACATAACTAAATATTTCACTATTAATATCTTCAGTCCTCCATTTGCGCAGGCATTCGTGAGATTCACATCTCAAAATGCTTCCTTACCCTTATGAGCATCAGGGCCTCTGTAAGTTCTCCCACACCTAATTCACTCTCCTACAGGATGGCAACACACAACAGACACACGTTATTTTGGTCTTTCTGGAGGGCACTTCATGTCTCTTTAAGAAGGTGTGTTTTGGGAGTGGGAGGAACCTTGGTGTAAAACTTGAGACGCTCGTTCAGTTCCTCCAACTGCTGCTTCTGCTCCAGGAACTGGATCTGAAGACGCTTGTTTTCTTCAGTCAACTTGTCATTTATATCTGAACGAAAATAAATAACAACACACTAGTACCAGAACTACGACAACAATCAAACCAGATTGTAAGTCAAAACAGAAATATAATTGCCGCATGTAACTTCAGTTCAAATCACAAACACTATCGGACAGAATGCAGAGCATTTATGGCTTTGGAATATGAAAGTAATGTACCAATCTCATCATGTAATTCCTTTCCTTCTACATTAGGAATGGGGGAAGAACGTTCAGTCTCCCTCTGCATTCCCATCTCAGCCCTCTCCTACCCCTCTAGTCGTCTACCTATAACTCAGCCTGGACCTCGCTCTGTAGCTCTCCACCTACCTCTCTCGTCCTTGATCTTGTCCAGGATTTGGTTTTTGTCTGTGAGGTCAGCCTTCAGAGCCGTCTCTAGCTGTCCGATCTGAACTCGCAATTGCTGCTCCTGTAAGCGCCACTTTTGCTCCTGAGATACATCAAATGCACTGCGCGCACACACAAACACACACGCGCACACACAAACACACACACACACACATTTTACAGTTGGACCCCAACTATAATGAGGATGAAGATGATGATGATGAAACACAGAGGATGATGAAAGTCTTCTTTGTGCCATGGGCAGCTCACCTGTTGACCAGTTTATCACAGTTCTCCTTCAGCAGGTCCCTCTCCTTCTCAAGATCACTGATCTGAACTTGGAACTGAAGGCAGACAGACATTTATTACATATATCAACATTGAGAGGCTTAATTACACAAGGATTCCAAATAACAAAGATTTCCCGACCTTGCTGTCACCCTATCCTTTTCACCCCATCCTGATTCAGTAATTTAGTGTGTGACGGTCAACATGCGTTTTTTTAAGCCTAATTCAGCTGTGCTGCTTCATCTTCTCGGCAAGATGAATATGTACATGGGGTACATGGGGGCACAGCAATTAAGATCTTTTCGGAAACACAAGCCTCTACTTTCCACAGGTTTTGTATTACTGATGTACATTTGGTCTGTCTGTATGAATGGTTCCATTAAGTAAGTCCTGTGTTTTTGTAAAACAATTTTAAGACTGGGCATACACTGCATTTCTGGCTCAGTATCAACTATGTAAATGAATCGGATTACATTTAATTGATCCTATAAGAAAGCAAACCACATGCGACTTGACGGGTGTGAAAAGCTTTCTAGCATGCCATCCATTTCTGTCGTGAGAACAGAGTTGCAAGCACATTTCCACGGCGTTATTGTTTTGTTTACATCCACAAGCAACATGGAAAAAACTAGGACAGTGGCGGCCTTTGATGGCATGAGTATCGTTTCTCGTTTCCATGTAATAGCCAAAAAGAGATTAATTGACTGTAGCGTAGAAATTTAAATGCTTATTATCAACATTAAAAGGTATACGCCGAGATATCTGTAAATTGACGTTTGCCTGTCTTATCCAGATTCATAGGAGTCTTTTCATTCCAAATGTATCATTGTGCATCCAGAAGGACAGGTCAGGTGGATACGTCTATCTGACCGTGTGAGAGCTACAGAATGGCCAATGCTTTGGTTTGATTGCTCAGTGCATGTCTGGCATTAACCGCTAAATGTTTATCAGGTTTATTAAGAGTTATTGTTTAAATAAATTCAAAAGGTTTTGCCCTGGGGTAGATCTGATCTGCACTGTACGGTGATGTCGATGTGGAGAGTGCCGATGGGTTAGAAGCACTCTTGATGGCGTGTGGAGTGAGTTGAGAGTATAAAAGTCACCTCCTCTGTTCTGATCTGAGAGAAGTTCATGCTGTGCAGCTGGTTCTCCAGTCCCAGGCTCTTCAGCCTCTCCTCCTTCAGCTGGCCAGTCACCTCCTCCACCTTGTTCATCAGAGCCTGGTGGCTGGCCTTCATGGCCTTCTGACTCTAGGAGCAGCAGCAGCATTCACACATGGCTCAGGACCTACTCATCACGCATCCTGTTCTTAAAGGAACAGTTTAACTGTTCTTAGTAGTCCCCGCCCACTATCAAAATGTTAGAAATGTGTTCTTATCAACGGTAAACACTTTTTTTCATTTAAGGGTGGGGCTATATTGCTGTTGAATCAATCCATAGCACTATTATGTAACCAACTAAATCACTTTTTATCCAACATAAGTTGCTTGTTTTGATTAACTTTAAATGTGACTGCAGGGACAAAATTTGCTAATCCAAAGCATTTAAATAATTTAATACATCCAAAATGTTTCACTATCCTCCTGCCAAACAAATATTTCAATATCATGGGCTAGCTACACTAACCAAGTAACTCAAGAAAGATGATGTTTCCACACCACATATTATGTTCACATCTGACAGAAGGACTACAGAGACGGTGCTTCCACACCACATAGAATGTTTACAACAGAAAGAAAGACCTAGTGTATCTCTGACCTCCTGCAGCTGGAGGAACCTGCCCTCCAGCACGGTGAGAGCACTGGCCCGCTCAGCCAGCTGTTTCTGCAGCCGGATCATCGTAACGTTACTGCTGACCGTGGACCTGCACGGGGACACACAAGGTCAAACCGAAATACTCAACATACATTACCATTATGAAATGTTCAGGGCCTACACCCAGAAATGAATGATCATTGCAATCATTTATATTTTGTATATTTAATTTATATTTAAAAAACAAAGTATGACTTTCACCAGAAATAGTGCTGTCCTTGAGGTTTGATCTTAGAATGGGATTATTGGTATCTTTACAATAAGGGTACATTAATTAAGCATTAACATTAGTTAATGCAGTAATAAGCATTAACTAACAGTTGATTAATGGTTAACAAATGGCCTATTTATCATTTACTAATGTGTTCATGCATTAGAAGGAATGAACACCAACTAAGGTAATGGTGTTCATGTAAACTAAGGTATTAATTTATACATTATTTAATAGGGTTAGGGTTAACCCTATCCCACTAAGCCTAACCAGAGGAACCTCAACTAAAAATAAATAAACCACAACACAAAAACCTAACCCTAACCACAATGCTAATGCTATATAATGATGATTATTACTGCATTAACTAATGTTAATGAATGGGTCATTAATGTATCCTTATTGTAAATTGTTACTGGATAATTCTTAAATTAATTTGCATAAATCAGGCATATACTGTATAAAGACTGTATGTGTGGGTGAGGAGTCAGAGTGTGAGGAAAGGCGGTGAGAGTGGTCAGTGGGTGGGCTCAGATGTAGGGGTCAGTAGATGGGGGGGTGGAGTGGGGTAGTGGAAGGAGGTGGACAGGTGTATGTATGACCTCTGTCCGTCCATGTGATGCTGTCGATGCTGAAGCAGGGCCTCCTGGTGCTCCGTCTCCTTCCTCCTCAGCTGCTCCCTGAGGAGGTCCGAGTCTCTCTCTAGCTCCTCCAGCTGACCTCGCTGGCTCTCCAGCACGTTCTCCCTGGGGCGCAACACACAGCCATGCATCACACTAGATCTGCCAGTAAGGCTTACTTTAGACAGATCAAACATGATGCTCTTCCATAAGCGTAAAGGATCAGTCAACTGTTGTTGTTTTGAGTGAGGTACACTGGTCATTTAGTTTGAACACTTCTAGGATAAAGAATGACCTGTAGATGTCATGGTGTAACGGTAATGATACCCTGTGATAAGAACATAGTGGCTTGGAGGAAATGATGTCATTGCAATGAAATAATGGTAGTGACATAATGGTAATGACTTAATGGCAATGACATGATGGCAAAGACGTCATGGTAATGACGTATTGGCAACGACATAATGGTAGTGGTGTAATGGCGATGTCAATACGTACAGGTTCCTGATCTCTGCCCTGGCTTCCTCCAGCAGGCTGTGTCCGTAGCGGGGCAGCATGCCAGTTGGAGGTCTGCCACCTTCCTCCACACTCCTCGTACCTGCATGGCACATGCGCGCACACACACACACACACACACACACACACAAAGACGTGCACACAGATGCACATCACACACACACACACACACATGGCTGGCTATTGGGAATCAACATAAATGTATCTGGATGTTCAGCATGGTTTCCCAACAGCACAGGGAATGATGTTCATCTATTGTCTTTTTTTGTTGATGTAGAAACTGAATTTCTGTAAAGGCGAGTACCTGGGAGTATTCTCTAGTTATATATGCCATTTCTAATCCTTCAAATACCTAACTTAAATGTCTGATGCCCATAGGGGTACAGAGGTCCGGCCTGGAGCCTCACCTCTCTGGTGTAGCCGGGAGGGGCTGGGGGAGTCCTCCCTGGCCCTCCGGCGCCCCGTGTCAACTCGGGACTGGACGCGGCCGTAGGGGCTGGGCTTCCTGCTTTGCCCCTGCACCTGCTGCTTTGCCACCAGGAGCCGCTCTTTCAGCCTCTCGTTCTCCACCTGCAGTCCCCTGACCTTCTCGTGCAGCTCCTCCATCACCTCCTCCATCTCCACATCTCGCAAACGGGCCGTGGGGCGAGACCCGTTCCCTCCCGCGCTGCCCGTCACCAGCTGCTCCAGCCGACGTCGGTCCTTCACCAGCTTCACAAGCTTCGTGGCCAGCCTGACAAGAGAACAGAGTGGTGCCTTACAAGACAAAAAAACACACCGAGGCCCCAGCTCTCTCTGGCTTGGAAACAGAGGGATTAGCTTGCTAGCTCATTTGCATAGCGCACAATTAAGCAGAAAGTTATAGTTTCTGATAGATATTTGCGATGTTTGCGACATGTCTGGTTTATACACAAGTATGTAGATGTTTGTTGAAGATGGTCAATAAATTAAGGAATTAAAATGTTCTCAAATACACATCCTTGTGCATCATGTAATTACGGTATTGTGAGAACAGTAACATCAACATCAATGTCGTGTTTTATGAGAACAGTGATTATTGAGACCTTTTGTCTTGTACCTTTTGACCTTGTCCTCCTGGGTGTTATTGTTCTGTTTGAGGAGCAGGTTCTCGTCATGGAGGCGCAGATACCTATCCTCCAGCTCCTCCCTTGACACCCGAGCAATATCCTGTCTCGCTCTACCATTTTGGCCCACCGAGGTGTCTGTCCAAAAATAAGATATTACATGGAAATACATGTGTACCATTCATTAAATTTCCTATAACCATGTTTATGTATTCATATGATAGAAGCAACAGTAAATTAAAAGTTTCTCAAAACAAGTGACTATTTCCACATGCATATTCCCATTGCAGTTAGTAGGTTTATTCTATACATCCACATTCCAATGTACACAAAAACATGTTGGTATGCGTACCTTGCGGCCCAGGTGCGAAGTGAGAGAGGGTTAAGGTAATATCTTTGACGGGCATATCAGCAGCAGTCTCGTCAGCAAATGTAGACATGTTTCCACCTGACCAAATCGTACATTGACTGTCAATTCAGCGACATTTAAACGGATAAGTACATTGACGACCTACACAGCATATAGACGTCACAGAGAAATGCATTTGAGACAGGCGCATTGGTTTTTGTATGCATGTTGTTGAACCATCGAAGGCCATTCAGCATCGTTTCAAACACGCCCCGCTGTAAAAGTATTACCGTTAACGCTAGCAATGTCCCTTTTCAACACTCTGGACGTTCCCGTGCAACATGGTCATAGAAGTATTACAACTAATGCACGGTTGAGTATGGCACGTAATTAAATGTCTGTCACATTATGTTTGATCATTTCAAAACTACGAGCTACGCTTGTAAATTAGTCGTTTGGTCCTCAGCGACAGTTGCTAGTAAACAACGTGCTTCCGGCCTCCCACTAGAAGCGTAATTTGTTGGATTGTGGGATATGTAGTTCTCGCTGATGATAACTGCTGTGAAAGTTTATTACTGGTCGTTAGAGAGGATAAAACGTGTTGGGGGCTTGTGAAACGCTATATTATATATGTTTAGTCATCTGCTAGGACAACCTCTCTAATTCAATCATGGCCTGAAATAATGGAAAGAGTCACCCATGTGAGACTTCTGACATCTGCCCCTTAAATCCATGAATGGATGAAAATATGATATATATCATCAAACTGGGCAAACCAATTCGTTGTTGGTATGAAGGTATGTCTCAACAAAGAGTAGACTATGTTATGGTTGCTGTTACTGTTGTTGTTGTTGTTGTTGTTGTTGTTGTTGTTGTTGTTGTTGTTGTTGTTGTAACGTCCTTAATGGCCATCAGGGGGAGACGCAACACTAATATTTATGCATGGGCCCAGGCCAGTCTAGAGGTGCGGCTGTATCAAATAGACATGTACAGGTAAGCATACATTTTTCATATACAATTTTGATTGCCCACTATACTTTAGACGAATCCAAAGTAAGCAGAACTTTCCATGAATGGTCCTGCAGTAAAAAAGAAAGAAAAAAAGATGCGATGCCTTCCTCCCTTTTTTTATTATCTTTGGATGATTGTCTCTTTAATGTTTTAAAATGTGACTTCTTTCTTTGTAAACCACTATGAATTGCCTTGTGTTTGAATAAAGATATATAAATAAACCTGCGTTGCCTTACAGACAGATGTGATTGCCTTGAAGGAAACCAGCAAAGCAATCTCGGACCACACTAATCTAATAGACATCTCTTTATTTAGATCTTTGTGAGAGTGTGCACATGTGTATGCATGTGATCATTTGCATGTGTTTGTGCATTAAATGTGACGTGGCTGCTATTTTATGGATCACATCACAGATCGAGACATGCATGGTCTGATGCTGCCTGATTGCTTTATCTCCAGGCGTAAAGACATACATACAAATGCTTTTAATTAGACTGCTGTGTCTCAGCTCCATTTACCTTCACTGTTATCAACAACAAACTATCTCTCTCTCTTGTGGGGAAAAACAAGCAACTGGACCAGCAGCAGGAAACAGTGTGTTATAAGGTAAAACAATGTATACTAGAATACATGTGACTTACACACACACACACACACACACACACACACACACACCACCTTCCTTAACCCCCCCCCCCCCCC
Source organism: Lota lota (assembly GCA_026745465.1). Taxonomy (NCBI): domain Eukaryota; kingdom Metazoa; phylum Chordata; class Actinopteri; order Gadiformes; family Lotidae; genus Lota; species Lota lota. Next base: position 8,652,557 of record JACYXH010000216.1, on the reverse strand, counting down.
CCCCCCCCCCCCCCCCCCCCGTATGTGTTAAATAGACCATAACTTGACCAAATGGTCAAAGTAGGTCAAAATGGTCAAAGCTGATTGGTCAAAGCAATTGGTCATAGCAGATTATAGGAAAAAACGCAATGTGGCGGACGTCCAGGGCAGTATAATAGTCATCTGATGTAGTTGTTTAATACATAGCACAGTTCCACTAAGCTTTAGGCCTTATAGGTGTTCAGATGTAAGCAGCTGCGTAAATCCATACTATAGTATACACTCACTATTGGTCTGCTGGTTTTGCAAAGGGCTGAGCTATGATGGAATTCCATACACTCTGAATTCGTTTTTATATTTAAAGCACTCCGAAATTGACGAGAGAGAGAGAGAGAGAGAGAAAGATTAACCAGAGATTAAACCGAAATTATGCCAATTTTTTTTATTTCTACTAACATATATACATATTTGTTGCGTGAAATAGCAAAAGGTAATCTCAGCAACAAAACTTGTATCCATGGCTTTGATCACAGATGACCAACCGATGAAACACAAACACCACTGTAAAGGTAAACCAAGACATTGTTCATCGCTGCACATTTGAAACACAATACATTTGATTACATCAGTTTTTTTTACTTTACTTTTAATGTGGTGGTTGTTAGGGGTATTATTAGGACTACTTTTCTTTTGTTCGATTCCTCGAACAAACGTAACCAATTCACAAACAACTACTCTTCTGCCAATTAGAGAGAGAGAGGGAGAGAGGGAGAGAGGGAGAGAGAGAATGAGAGAGAGGGAGAGGGAGAGGGAGAGAGAGAAGGGGGCGTGTCACTTTCTTCGCAGGGGATTGCACTCTGCTGTTTTGTCCCGAGCCAGAGGAACGTGCGCCTTCCGAGGAGGAAGGACGAACCTCTCCTCTCCAGAGCGCGCAAGGTGAGAGAAGAAAGACCCGAACCGAACATAATGAGGTGCATTGGTAAGAGACTCACTCAGACATCTAGGCTGGACTAGGAAGTCATCATAAAATTAATGGATTTAGTTGCGTATCAACAATTTGGAACTATAGGCCTACTAGAAACGCCGGCAACCAGTTCGGCAAAAGTCTACTTCTGAGCGCGGGACGCACGGCACATTTAATCCACCTTCTTCCTCCAGTGGAAATGGAATCAGACGACATTATTTCAAGCCAATGACCTAAAAGTTGCCAGTCGTGTGTGTGTTACTTTCACACCCACACATTTTGGGTCGTTTGGGTGAAGAGGGTTCAATCGAGTTCACTGGACCTTGTTGTGAAGTTATTCGGAGATGGAACCGGATGAGGGGAAACTCTCCGTGTGGGTCTGCCGGGAGGAGAAGTTGGTCTCCGGTGTGTCCAAACGAACCACCTGTGCCGATGTGGTCAAAGTTCTCCTTGAGGACCAGAACGTGCAGCAGGGCGCCTCTGCATCTATGCTGTCCGGTTCCCCGCAGTCCTACTGCGTCGTGGAGAAATGGAGAGGCTTCGAGAGGATTTTACCCAACAAGACCAAAATCCTCCGTTTGTGGAGCGCTTGGGGCGAAGAACAGGAGAACGTGCGCTTCGTCCTGGTGAAAAACGAGGCTTCGCTGCCCAACAACGGACCGCGGAGCGCGGAGGCGCGCGTGGTGCAGAGCAAGGACAGCAGCAGCCCCGCGAGCGGAGGGGTGCTGAAGGGGGCCGCGAGGGCTTGCTGGACCGCCGCGGCGGGCGCCAACCTCTCGCAGCAGGACAAGCAGAGACGCATAGTGAGGAAGGCATTCAGGAAACTGGATAAGATGAACAAAAGGAGAGAGGAGACGACTGTCTCCAAAGACAAAGTCTCCATGGAGAAAATGGAGACGTTGGTCCATTTGGTGATTTCCCAGGACCACACCATTCGCCAGCAGATCCAGAGGATAAAGGAGCTGGATAAAGAGATAGAAAGGTATGAAGCCAAGGTGCACTTTGACAGAATCAAGCGACACGGCGTGAACTATGTGCAGGACACATACATGGTAGAGATGAGTGCGGAGATTCAAACTTTTTCAGACTGTGCGCGGAAAGCCGGGTGGCTGGACGCGCGCAGCACAACGACGGAGGCACTGGCGCAGTTTGAGGAATACGCGCGCAGGTGTGAGGAGATGGTGCGTCTCGAGGAGGAACTAACGGAACGCGAGGCGCTCGTGGAGAGCATCACCGGCCAGCTCCAGGAGGAGCTCAACCAACGGTGGATGAGGCGGCAGCGCGAGGAACTGGGGGGGCGGGACGCGGAGAGTCTCGCGGGCTCGGTGGACATCACCTTGTCCATGGCCACCGCCACCGCACCCGAGCCCCACAGCGCCCCTCCCGCCGCCGCAGAAGCAGACGCGGAGGGCCTGTCAGAGAACGACCTTGCGCTGGAGGAGGAGAGGATCAAGACCCAGCTGGACACCAGTCTGTACATCGGCCTGCGACTCAATACAGACTTACAGACGATTAAAGGAGACCTTGACCTCAGTCTGGAAATGTGGGAGGCCAAGGAAAAAGAACTGTTGGACTTACTGGCAAAGGTGGAGACGTTGGAGGTGGAACGGTTAAATAAAGAACTGACCGTCTGTGACCATGGCGGCGCAGGGACGATGGCTGTGGTGGAGGCCCAGGTTTCTTCTTCTTCTTCTGCTATGGAGAAGCCCAGCAGCGGCTGGGTGGACCAGGCGAGAGGTCTGTCCAACACGTGCAACATTAACGACGATGACTCGGACACGGGACTCAGCTCCATGCACAGCCAAGACTCAGACAACCCGCCCGTCTGCGAGTCACTGGTATAACCTCGCGTAGGACTACACTGGGCAACTTATTATGCAATATGAAAGACACACACTCAGGGGCATTGAAATCTGTGTTGGCATTCACAATACAAGGAAATATGAATCCTTCTCTCTTAAAAATACAAAACAAAATCGCACCTCCGTTCAGTTTCAGTTTACTGTGCCTCCACCATTGCAACGAGACAACTTAACACGAGTCCATGAACAACATCAAGACTGATAGTACTACCTTTTAAATATAGGACACGTTCTTATTTAAGGCATGGCCACTGTAATTCTATAGCAATAACTATCATGTGGTAAGCAGTCCATTCGCAATATGTGATAATAAGTGTGATCCTGGAATATTAACACGTAACACATTTGAAGTCATAGCATGCATTAAGAACATGTAGTGTATTAAGGTCAGTTTGATTAAAGTTGATTTTTCATCTATATATTTCATCAGGCATAAAGTGTGAAAAATGGCAGTGTTTATTTGTTGTAAAGGCACTGTCTATGTTGAGATCAAATAACATGTAAACAATACAAAAGGTTAACATTGATTTATCTCTTTCTCCAAACTTCAGGCACATTAAATACGTTGGGTTTAGCTCACAAACCTATTTTGCTGATGTTGGAATTTGACTCGAATATTAGACACACATAGATGAATATACATTTATACTGCATACTGACATTGTAAACATTAAGGGATAGATAATTATACACAGTGGTCTTCAAGGTGACATTTTGCCAGTAGCCCTTATCTAGTTTCACAAATGACGAATAACGAATTCTTCTTATTATCAATGTATTCTGATCATCCTATACAAATTGAGGCTAAGAATCTAAAAGTATTTCTTATGTTTGAAACCAAGACAGCTTTTGCTTAGATGGTATGTAATATTGTAAGTATTAATTTCCTTTTCAGTCAAATAATGTTGTTGATGTTTGAAGCTGAGGAAATAGCAATAGAACAACATACAGTGAATAGATATTTTTTGTTGTCTCACATAAAATCGAATTTCCATGTCAGGTTACTTGTAACGTTTTGCATATCTATTGAATCTTATTTGCGAGCTTCAGTCTGATCTCTGGCTCCGTAATTTTTCCAACATCACAAACTGCATTCAAACTCACAACCGTTTTAACAACCCTAAGATCAACAGTAATAAACACAATACAAGTACTTATTTAGACGGCCAACCGAGTCTTAAATAACTTCTAAATATAGTTTTGCGTCTCTTTGGGTTCTTTAAACTGGAATCAGCCATGCCTTTCTGATGGTGTTTCAAAGACCAAACGTACTGTGTGTATGTGTGTGTGTGTGTGTGTTACATTAAATGCATCCATTAATGTAGTTATTGGAATAAATATGAACCCAAACATTCAGTTAATTGTGTGTATATGAACTCAATGACCAATAGATCAAAGTAAAAGCGTAACTCCTGTAGCAATGGCTTTTAACATCAGATCCCAATCCAAATAACCGGATCAATACGATGGACAACATAGTTCTGTACACTAAACTCAATGCCTATATGTTTGCCATTTCCTTTGGTTGTCTGACAATTGCGAGCGTACCTACCGTTCTATCAATAGGTCAAATGTCACTTCATGTGAACAGACGTGGACATTTCTTCAGACTGCTTGACATTGTGCTCGATTCACCGTGAACACATCCAGCCACCACCTTGTCTGTTCAACGATAACACACGACCATCACTGTTGAAATAAACAGTATAACATTATGTACTGCCTTGTGGTGTGGTTTCATTCCAATCGATCGACCTGTGAACATAGATATTGTGAATTGATTTTAATCAATGACTAAAATAATTGTTCAATGTTGGCTGGTGTTTTAAATGATAGTTGTTTATGGAAATGTTCTGCATATACCGGTCCACCTGGGCATAATGCGTTGACAGGGAAAGGTGTGTCTGCGTTTCAGGGTTTATGCGTATGTCATACTTGTCTGATGCACAACCTAATTGCAGTTGGCTGATAATCCCAAGTACAAATACCATTTTAATAACCATGCATTCCAGACTGTAAACAGACTTTAGTTACGCATATAATGCTGATCTCTGTGTACATAATTAACATTTAGAACATTTACTGCAATGATACTGGTGCATCACTGCACATAGATGCACCAGTATCATTGTAGGATTTTCATATTTTCATAATCTAACCTTTAGATGATAAAAAACATATCTATATTATAACCTCATACAATTTATATTGTGAATAGACATAGCAAGGCTAGAGTTTTTATGGTTATAGTGTACATTCAGAACAGAGTATATAAAAAAAACATGCCATGAGGGAGGGGAAAGCTAAGCAATTTATTTCAAAGATGTATTTCCTACTTACTTCTGGGTTATCTACTTCCTGTTTCATGTAATTTAATTTAAAAAAAAAACTGGCTGTCACAAAATAAGCCACGCTTAGTGTTAAGTGTAAGCAATTAAGCAATTCAAGCAATTAATACATTAACACAATTTACTACAAGTCAGCAGTCGATATTTATGAAAATAATTCAAAGGTTTCTTTTTTTCATTTTCACATTTCAAAACTCAAGGCCAATATAGAAAGTTTAACATATACCCAAAATGTTGTGTTTAGATGGCAGTCGGTAGTACTTGCTGTTGTATTTGCTATATTCTCAATTTAAAAAAGCCCTTCACCACAACTTTTGTATGAGCAACCTCACAGACGAGGCCTCTTGGGTGACTGCTGTCTCTTAAAACTCTAAACATCATAGTGTACGTGTTTATTATTTTGGACATAAGCATCTGCTGCAGCTCTAGTGGTTAACAGTCTGCTGCTTCATTCATCCTCAACAACGAAATGAACTATGAAGTTAACTGTTAAGATTCCTCTATCACGTCAGCATGTACCTATCCTAATCCAATGCAAAGGTGTCAGTGGAGACGACAGCCTTCGTTACCTGATACCAGATCCATCCCTGCACCCCAATCAGCTGTTTTATTAATCAGGGATGTTACGCTTCCTGGCTTTTCTCTTCAACCATTGGTGGACTGTTGGGTGCAATGACTAGTGAGGGGTGGTTTCATGTGTCTGCCCTCGGTGTGAGTGGTACTTTGGTCTCTGTGTTCAGGTTGTGTATGATGGGAGTCAGATCCACTGTTGGCTGTTGGATTCGTGCCAGTTCTTCACAGTCCGGTCTGTACGTCTGGGAGTGAGTGCATCTGTCTCTGCATTTGAGTGATCTCCCGCACGCACGCACGCATGCGCACGCACACACACACACATACACAGGGAAAGTGACGTCGGGTGAGGTTATGCAAGCATGTGCATCACGAGCATGCATTTGAACGTAGGCCTACGTCTCAGCACAGAGCCCTCTGGTGGTGTGGTGTGCGGTGGTGTCTGTGTGTGTGTGTGTGTGTGTGTATGTGTGTATGTGTGTGGGGAGTCAGTTAAAGAGCAGCTGTTCACGATGTCTTCCACCAAAAACACTGGAGTTATATAACCGTACATGTAAAATACGGTCCTCAAGATACTCCATGTATACGATGTGTGTGTGTGTATGTGTCTACCTAGTGTTCCTGTGTTCCAGGCCAAGCAAGACTCCCACCAATGCTCTTCCAGAACTGGGGTTCAAATCAGTCTATTTTAGTTAGGTTATTAGATTAGATTAGATTATTATGTCTGTACGTGTGTTTCACCATGAATGTCTACAGTGTATGTCTGCGTCTATCCAAGAGTGTCTGTATGTCTGTCTGTGTGCTTATATCTTTCATAAAAGTACACCAGGTAGGAACTGGTTCACATTGAAGACATCTCCAAAAGAAAAGAATTGAGTAAATCAACAACATACAAAATAGAATGAGAGTGACAGAATGAGAGTGAGAGAGAAAGAGGGTGTGTCTGAGAGAGAGAGATGGAGAGAGATAGAGAGTGAGAGAGAAAGAGTGTGTCAGGGGGAGAGAGTGAGAGAGTTAGAGTGTGTGTGTGTGGAAGAGAGAGATAGAGTGAGAGAAAATAGTGTGTGTGTGGGTGAGAGATAGTGAGAGAGAAAGAGTGTGTGTTTGTGTGGGGGTGAGAGAGAGATAGAGTGAGAGGAAAGAGTTTGCGTGTGAGAGAGTGAGAGAGAAAGAGTGTGTTTAGGAGAGAGAGAGAGGGTGCACCCAATAACAGCTGTTCATCCTGGATAAAAGTGTGTGTGTGGGAACATGAATTTGTCTGTGTGAGTTTGTGTGTGTGTGTGTGTGTGTGTGTGTGTATGTGTGTGTGTGTGAGTATGCATGCACACACGTCATGGGGTGCTAATCCCTGCGGAAAGCCAGTAGACTGAACTACAAGTGTAAGAGATTGTGTGTGAGACAGTGTGTGTGTCCGGGTATGTGAGAGAGTGTGTGTGTGTGTGTGTGTGTGTGTGTGTGTGTGTGTGTGTATGTGTGTGTTTGAGGCACCCTGTGAGAGTATGAGTGTTTGTGAGAGACAGAGAGCAAGTGTGTGTGCATATGAGTGCGTGCATGTGTGTATGTGAGGCACCTGCTATGGGACTGCATATCCTGCAGCCCTAATAAACAGCTGGACACAACTATGAATCAAATTGTCATTGGCAGAGCTTTAAATACACATCCAGGCAGTCTAAGCTGTGTGATTCACGAGCGTGCAGTGGTGGCACTGTGGAACAGAACTAATGGTGGTTACAAAGACGTTAAGTCAACATTGTCAACATCAACAACACAAAGCAATCCACTACAGGCATAATACTAGAAATAATAGTATGGAAATAAAACACACACTGTTAGTTACAGCTATAGTTAAGATATTGTGTGTGTGCATTTGGTCAAGTTTGCGTTGTGGGTAACACAGCAGCTGGCGACAGATGTGACATTTTAGCCTTTTAAGTATTTTAAATATCTGCTTTCCAGACATAACTTTAAATTCCAAATGTGAGCTTGAGTGTGTGTATGTATGTGTGTGTGTGTGTGTGTGTGTGTGTGTGTGTGTGTGTGTGTGTGTGTGTGTGTGTGTGTGTGTGTGTGAATTTAGAAGTAAGTCCTGCTTCTATGTCCTGAAACAGCCACTTCTCTGATGTAGACGCCAGAGTTTTAATCCCCATATGTTCAACACACCAGGAACCACCATCCCCACGTCTTTTCTCTGTGCATGCAAGTACTCCATTATGACCAAACAACCTGCAGGTGATTTCTAACAGGCATCCTTCATATCATATTCCAAGCATATTATACCCCTCCCCAACGCCAGTAATCCATTATGGTACCGAGCATTGAACCAGAAGCAAGGGATCCCTGACCCAAGCTGTCTGGCGTGGTATCATTATTTATTTAATAGTTATTCCTTTATTCAACCTTTAGACGCCATTTGTGTGAATCACTGTTCCTATGATTGAAGCCTGAAAAGCCAGCAGCAGCAAAAGGACACACAATTGGTAGAGTCTCATTCTGACGCTTCCTTCCACTTCCCTGAATGTCACACTGGTGACAGGACAGACATCCTAACTGGGATAACTACTACATGCTTAGCTTGTGTGAATGCCTTTTACAGCTAAACCAGTCCAGGGCGGGAGAAAATCAATTTAAGCTTGTCTATGATATAAGAGAGCATAGTGTGTGTGTGTGTGTGTGTGTGTGTGTGTGTGTGTGTGTGTGTGTGTGTGGAGTGTAAGGCGTTATGAATAATGAAGGAGAAACAGCCGGGGTGCTGGTCCTGCCGTGTCAGGATGGATTAGGATGGGACCTGATGAGAGGCTAAGAAGGTAGGGGGGGCCATTATGAAGCACTTAAAGAAGTCACACCCACACCCCCGCCACATGGCACGGTTGGGTGGGGCTCATGCGGGACACACTGAACGATAGAGAGCGATCACGGGATAGAGAGAGATTAAGTGAGGGGATGAGGGAGAGAGGGAGAAAGGGAGAGAGAGAGAGCGAGGGTCCTATTTAAGCATCAGTGCGGAAGAAGACTGAAGGGGCTCAATGTCCTCCTGCAACTGTGGAAACATTTGTAAAGCTGCGTAAAGTTGTCAGTTGGTTTCTTTCCCTTTGGCTTTTTGATTTGGTGCTAGAAAACCAAACAAACCAAAGACCTCTTTCAGACAAAGTGCAGATTAATCAAATCCGTGGCTCCTGATGAGAAGGAATATAAAGGTAAAACCTATATCTTGACACCCTGTATTAACTGGGAATGTAATGAATTGTTTATGTCGCCCTGTGGGTTGTGCCAACCGGTTCCATCTTGGCATCTGAAATGTTTGATCGTTCAACTAGAAGTGCTGCATCTGCAGTCATTTAACAGCAGCCAGCGCCGAGGCTATGTTCATTATTCGGACGACAACTTATCAAACTGCAATCTAACAACCACTCATAATGATTAGCAACCAATCCCAAAGCTGAGGTGGTTGCTGTGCTGTTAGGGCTCCTAACTTCTGCTTTGCTGTGGAGCAGCATGCCAGGACACTACCCGGTTTTATTACACCACTTAAGAAAATTCATATTGCATATTACGCAGATTCACATCCAAGTTCAACCCTGCGCTGCAACTCAGTTTGTACTTAATGTTGTAATGAAAAGCAAGATAGAGAGCAGAGATAGAATGAATAGCACTGGCAAAGTAGACAAAGGGAGACAGATGAGCAGCATGGGCCAGCAAGTGAGACACAGTGATTTATAGAGCTGTTGGAAGGAGGATAAGGCCTTGAAGTTTATGTACTTGATAAGCCTGTTCTTGCGTGCTTCTCTCTCTTCTCGTCTTGACAGCAGGCATGGAAGGGAGTTGGCAGGCAAATGACAGACTTTCATCCAGTCCATTTATTTGTATGTGTCTTTTTTGTTGTTGTTGCTTTCAGGTTTGCTTTAGACTACAAACCTGCAGTATAGCTCTTCTGAAGTCCAAGAGTAAAGAAGGAAATCACCATCATCATTAGCATAGCTGAAAGATGTTTGTCATCATATGTGACGCCCCCGACCACAGATGTATACTATATGGCAATAAAGCATTATAGTTGGAATTGCCTTGTCATGTTTTGTTAAGACCCATACATGGCAAAAGTAGCCAACACAATTTATCCTCCTATTACAGTAGTATTATAATTATATTATTGTAGGCTGAAAATTTCCACTGTGTATGTGTGAGTGTGAGTGTAAAAACAGGCTTCAACAAATGACGTTTCCCACAGTTCGAGTCGACGTTTCTTGGAACAGCGAAAGGATGATAATCCCAGACTCCTGACTTAATGCTCCGATAATGATACGGCGTACACCCCACAAACACAAATACAATCCCAAGACACCCCACTGCTTTGCGCATCTTCATTCAAAAATATGCATCCATGTGGTCAACAGGAAACAAATCTAAACTTTTAAAGGAAATTCATGAATTATTAAATCGGTATAGTAGCCTCATTGGGCAGAAGGACCCAGAAAGCAGTACACATGTAATTTTTACATGATATTCTATAAACATTGCCATGGGTCCAGGTCCTACTGCTTTTGTTTTGTAATATGAAATATACGTTGTTGTGTTCAAATCAAAACAAGGCAGGTTACGCCCTGAATCATCGTAAATGTCAGATCTAACCACGAGTGGACGTAAATCAACTGAATGAAACCAACCTACCAGGCCTATCGGCGGAACAGGTGTTAAGGCGTTGCCGAAGAATAGAACAAACAGACAGGGAGGGAGCAGCACAAACACAGAAACTAGATTCATTTAGCAATATGTACCAAACAATACACCTGTGGTTCATTAAAATACTATTCAAAAATACAATCTAAATAAGATTTCAATATCCCCCACACAGACTTTCAAAAGAGAACAAATAGAAAATAAAGAGAATCCTGCCCGCGGCCAATCGCTGTCTTACATAGCACCCTAATAATAATGGCAATAATAAGTAAGGGTCTACTTATTAACTGTTTACAAAAACAACATGCAAATACGCTGATAAGAACCGCCGGGCATGTAGTGGCAAACCCACCCCCGGGCCCCCTAGACACCCATCAGCCATAGAGCCATGCTTCCTGAGGGGCTGGGAACAGGAAGTGACCGTCATGCAGGTGCAGTAGGTTTAGCAGACAGCGTTTCACCCATGGTGATAAGATGGGATAAAGATAAGGAAAAGATCAACTACGGTGTTCACAGCTCTATTTGACACCTGGGCCATGGAGTGTGTGTGTGTGTGTGTGTGTGTGTGTAACTGAGAACTGTATTGCATCGAGCGGGATAACAAGTTGCCCTCCAACTAACTGCAGATTTGTATACAAATGTATGCTCGACCAACCTTGCAGTCCCAGATGGTAGGATTACACAGGGCAGTTGTCGGTGGAAAAGATAAATAACAATATGAAACATAGTACAGTGCACCTATTGCTGCACTTCCTCAATCTTTTTTTTAAAGACGCACCTATTTGAATCTTGTCTTGTCAACATGTTCAGGTATTAGGCTATTATGGGCTTTTATTTTTGCTGGCTGCTCTTGATGCGTGTAATGGAAACGAAGGTAGGGTATAATGTATTGTAATTGGTTTGATTGTCCTCTGAAAACCCCTCATCTAGGCAATTATCATTAAATAAATGAAGTACTGGAGAAGTGGTGACAACATCGGTGGAGGACAGCACCACCTGGGCCTTGTTGTTTATGTGCATAGAATCAGCAAAAATGATTAGTACCATCATCATTACCATCATCCGCAAATGAATAGAAAGAAATGGTCTGTGAATCTCTCAACTTCCCCAAACAAAAGTGTATGGATTATAGGGAATGAAAAAGAACGTATTTTGTATTTGTTTATTCAAAATGTTTTTGAATAAACCCTATTTGTTAAAGGGAACATTTCTTTCCACTTACTTGTAAATATACAATTGTGTCTTTACTTCAATATTATTGCAGTACACCCTCCTGTGTAAACGGGTGATAACTCTACACACTTTCTTTGTCTGTCTCTTTCTCTAGTACAACACCTCTGTATATGGTTGTAATTATTAAAGAATAAATCATTTATAATGATCATAACTGAATATTCCTTGTAACCACACTGACAAAGCAGTAGATACAGTGAGTGGAATAGTTAATCAATAAAGTTTCCTGTAAACATATTGACAGAGGGTAAACAAATGTAAAACATGCTGTGACACAAAGAGAGACCTGCTCTATCGACCCCTTGCCTCCCTAGTACTCTGATCTTGAATGACTGGTCCTCAAGGCTACAGGGTCGGTGAGGGATGTGCTGCACATTCCACAGCTGTTAATAGGTCACCAAGGCTAAGAGAGGAACGCTTTGGAACACAGAGACAGGGAGAGAGAGAGAGAGAGAGAGAGAGAGAGAGAGAGAGAGAGAGAGAGAGAGAGAGGCACACAAGGTTGGCAGGGTCAATCAATTACAATTCTTGTTTGTGTGACGATTTGATGTCATCATGAATTTGTATAACAAGTGCATAACCAATTCTGTATTCAAACAGTCATGTTGATAGAAAATGGGGAAGGAGGATATGAGAGCAGAGAAAGGCTAGAAATAGGATAGATAAGAACAGCATAAAAGGGACCAGTTTACTATTTGATAAAAATAAGTCTAATACATATAAGAATATATGAACCAATCATAAGCAGCAAGGAATTGTGAGTAGAAGCAAAGTAGAAAAGAGGGGTAACAATGTTTTAGAATCAATTTCAATAACAATAGTTTCAGTTTTGTTTGTTTAGTAATAACAAAAATGGTTGAGTGAATTTTTAAACACAAGCCCTCTTTTCCATCATCTATCCATTGATAGGAACTAACTGGAAATATGCCTTGTCTTGAATTGTGTCAGTTTCTGGCAGCAATTCATGAACCCTGATTTTAATTTGTAAAATGTATGTTACAATGAAAGTCGAAAATTATATACTTAGATAATTGTGGTTTTAGAAGCCAGTGATTTCACACACACACACACACACACACACACACACACACACACACACACACACACACACACACACACACACACACACACACACACACACACACACACACACACACACACACACACACAAGCTGTCGCCCAGCTTTAGGACATATTAATAAATGAATAATGAATCACAATTAGAAAGTGTCTCAATATTTAATTAGTTCCAGCTACAGAAAGGACAATAACAACACAAACACTTACTGGGCCAACCGGCTGCTGGGGGAAGCCTTTCCCAGTGAATTCTAGCTGAAAAGCCATAGTGGAAAGTCATGTGCAAATGACCGTGGGCAGACATGCATGCACATACATGAATGAACAAGCCCTTGTAGACATACAACAATATCACGATGCAGACACACACACACGCACAAATAAGGGATTCCATGTATATTCATGTACAAACTGAAAAGCTTCAAGTTAAGCTTCTCAATGTACAACAGCAAATATTGTAAATATTTTATCGGTTGCAAAGATTATGATATTTCAAATCCTTAACTAGAAAATGTAAAACTTAATTCCATACGGGATTTCTAAGCCACACAATGACAAGAGGTCCATCAATCAACAAAAGTGTTTTAATAAGAAGACGTGTTCATAAAAAATACTATTCGGTGCAGCTTCCCTCCGTCTTCAGCATCTCTCCATCCATACAGTCTCTCTTTAGCCTCAGATCAGCTTAGATTCCCGGGCGTTCCTGAAGGGAACCATGGACTGATGCCTGGAAGACAGCTCCCTGGGAGGAGGACACACAGGGGGAGAAAGAAGACACAGGTACGGGGAAGAGGTAAGGAACAGCAGAGAGAATTATTACATTCATGTTTTTAGACACCGCAAAGCAAAGATGACTTCAAGTTCAGTGCGTAACACGGATTACGTCAGGTATTTCTTCAATAGCCCAGAGCGACACGAAGTTCAACAGAAGACGCTACACAGCCTGCCATGCAGCCATGTTTCAATTTCAGACCAAGTACAAAAAAAGACAAGATGTGCACATGCACAGACGTGTACTCCAGGTGACCCAGGGCAGAACGAGTGCATTTAATGTGTAAAGGATCATAATGTGCATAATGCAATTGATCATCGGTGGATTTTATATCCTTACCTATGACAGAACTTTTGACCTGCATTTTTTTTAAACTACGAACTGGCCTTAAAATGTTACACCTTTTATCAGTCCATCAACTACTAAATGGTAAAATCACCGGCTACGTCTACTCTCACGTTGTGCAATCGTGCGTGTTTAAAGACATGCATATGAGAGAGTGCTACTGGACTCAATGACATGGGAGTTGTATTATTAACTCTTAACTGTCCCAGCTTTTCTCAGCATGCTGTGCCAACCCCAGTAAGACCCACTACCGTGGTCCCGGCCCAGCAGCAGCAGCCTTCCATTGGTTGCCGGGATTAACATGTCTCATTTGGTTCATGTGTGTGTGCTTGAGAAGCTTTTAAAGCTCTTTCACAGAGAAACTGGATTGTGTGTGTGTGTGTGTGTGCGATGCTAGCGTGTGCAGTGAGCTGGTTAGCCATGGTGGCTTTAGCTGCGTGTGGTTGGAGACAGATCCAACTGGATGGTAAACAGCCATTCATCTCCAGCTAGCCGTCCGTCTGCCCTTCACACAATGCACGACTGTGGGGGTAATTCCATGGAAGAATTGACAATATGGTAATGGCACAGCTTAATTCTGACCCCACGCAAACACAAGCTTTTGCCGCCGTTAAGAGATTAGCGGACTTGAATGTAGCTATACAGTGCAGTCCTATGGATGACCCCCCCCCCCCCACCCATGTTATTCACTCAGTGCTCATGGGCTCACTTCTACACTCAAAGCAAGTTCATTAAAAAAACTACGGCTGGTGAACCCGAACATCATGGGTGTCTTGGGTGGAAAGAAGATAGCAGGTCTAAAAAGGGGAAACATGCAATAACCTAAAGTATAGTTTGTCTTATCAATGTATGTGTCTGTGTGTATACAAACACACACACACACACACACACACACACACATCCCTGAAAGTGTCCGACTCCCACCGACACACAAGGGCAAGAGCAAAAACAAAAAGGTAATTTTGTGACCACAACATGGAAACTTGCACAATCATTGGGGCATGACCAGCATGAGAAATAACCTGCTTAGGTATGTGTACGTGCGTGTGTGTGTGTGTGTCTGTGCATGTATACAAGTGTGTTTGTTGCGTAAACCTGTACTCACACATAATGGCGTTAAAGTCATTATTTCCAGGCGGAGGGTTTATTCTCCGAATCACTTGTTAGCACCAACAAGTTGGTAAACAATGTTTACCAACAAAATGTTAAACATTTTCAAAGTCAAAGTCTAATTTCATCAGGTAAGCAGTAATATTACTGCTTTTAAACATATTCATATCCCTTTGCTTACAACAATTTAAGAAGGACACTATATTAACCAAATACAGCTTGGATAGAGAAAAAAACATACAAGAGAGTGTGTGCGGGTGGGGGGTTGCAGATAGCATACCACTATGAGACACATGATAACATTTATAAACTCGAGATATGCCTTGGCTGTACAATGGGGAGCACTGAGCTGGGATTCACGGTCCGTATCTCTGTATCTATCTGTGGAAACACCTACCGTGTACCCGAGACTCACCAGACAATGAGCACAATGTAATTTTCATACTTATCTTCAACCAGGGACTTGTCCTGTCTGGGAAGTGAAAAATAAGGATTAGGGGATACATGGAATACTGTAGATGGTGTGACAGCTCCTTGTAATAAAGAAGACACGTTGTTTTAGCTCTTCTTATGGACATGGACAAGGACATGGACGACGACGACGACTTAGCTGGCTTTCCATTCAGAAAGGAGCCACAAAAGAAGCTGCTGAAACATTTACATCAGGTGTCATGTCAAAAGCTGAGCAGCAGAATATACAGTGTGACGGGACGATTGTAGAGGTGACTGGGTTACATAAGTCAGGTTAACACACACACTTACACACCGGCAGCCACACACACACACACACACACACACACACACATACACACACACATACATACAAAGGACCACTCCTGACATATTCACCAGTAGACAGCAGACCCGATGCATTATTTAAATTCAATTACACGACAGGGGGAGGGAGGACACTGGAGATTGCCACAGAGAGGAAGTCACAGAATGAGAGGAGGGCAGGAGAGACATATGGGGCACAGATACACCTCAGCAATAACACCATTTTATTTTATTTTTTTATCAATTCACAATCAAGTACTATTTTAGTACTTGACTACTAAATTATCATAGAATAAGTTCAATGTATATTGAGTACTGGAAATGTACTAGGAATTTATTCAGGCTTCCATCACCCTTTCCCTTTCATCTCCGGATCCTCCCTCCCTATTTGGTCCACATTCAGTGACTATATGTAGCTGGACAAACTCTGGATAAGCTCCCATGTTCCTACCACTGGCCGTGTGTTCCCACTAGTCCCAAGGAGCCACTTCAGAGGGCCGAGGTACAATTACAACCACTGGGGCGGAGTGGGGGGGGGGTAGTGAGGTAGTGTTTACAGGTGAGGAGAAGAAAGGGTAGTGGAGTTAGGGCTCTCCTTTGATGCAGCAGTAGAGTAACAAGGGAGGAATTCCTGTCTGAACTGTATTTACCCATTTGTTTATTGTATCGAAGGTGTCTGCAGTGCACATCCCCCTCCCACCACAACACACAAAGACTCTTGTGGTGGTGTGGGAACAAGCACACATGCATGCCAGCACCTTTGTTGGGTTTATTTAGAAGGGGACTACAGCTTGAAGATAGATATTTTTCTGAGGTCCACGTTAGTTCAAAAACGGGCTGTCTTTGTCTTTGTCATGGAACACACAGGAAGTTATACATTAGATATATAAGGTTGAATATTTGATTAACGGATGAAAAACGATATAAGTTGGTTGGAAAAGTTTGCATTTTACTTGGATAAGTTAAATAGTTGCCGAATAAGTAACCCAACCTACCTCTACTGGTGTAATTTATCTTGAAAACATGCTTGTCAACCACAGAAAATGTATTTACCAGAAATACAACAATTGAATGTTTTTGGCTCAATTTCAATTTGGTTAAAACTACAGATTCCGTAATACCTGGAATGACTAATGAACAAACCTACACAGAAAAACCGCCCTTGGGTGAGTGTCTGGTCTTACATCACAGAGATAAATGAGTGCAATTTTTTAAATCTACGTTTCATCTCCATTGATTTCCACATTCCTGTACCTATACGGACCTTTTGATCTGAGCGGACCTCTGCTCTGTGAAGAATCAATAACACAGAGGGGAGGCCCCTTGGGAACATTCATTTGATTTTTTGACAGAGTCTGCCTCTCATGCGACGTCATTAACTTTGACCTTTTCTATACGCACAGGTGAAGAAGAAGACCCCGCTCATTCAGCCTCTAGCTACCGCATTCATGAAACCAAAACAAGTCACCTCTTTGCGTGACTCATTTCTATTTTTACTTTTTCTTCATCAGTCACTGCTGTTTTTCTTGGACTTGAGGTATGCCCTTTCGACAACTAAACCCCTCAGACAATAAAAAGGGGCGCGGCTCATTCATGATGAGCTTACATCCATCTACCTGCTTCCTTTGCTTAGGGCACACACACAGAGGCGTTGGCCATAGGTGCATAATTCACTTCTGAAAGGCCTGACGTCTAACAAGTCATTATGAATGGCGGCATTAAGCCATTCGATACTGTCCACTCCTGCACAGTAATCAGACCACATGCTAATTGGCCTGGCTGGAGAAAATAAACAAAAACAATAGAACAGACGATCTTGTACATGAAATGGATATGATTGAACTGTTAAAAGTGCAGTATGAAATTCTAGCAGATCAAACAGGACATGGTTTGGACATAGTGGGTGAAGTGTAGTGTGACTATGTGTAAATCCCTGAGGGCAACTTAAGTTCAGCCAGAGTTTGAACAATTAATACCCATATGCTATTACAGTATATTTCCCCCCTCAAATCTCTCAGGCTTATGGCTGATACTCGCTTAAATGTGCACGTGTGCAACACACACACACCAAGGAGTTCTTTCACTTTCCTTTTTTTTTCCTGAGAAGCTTGAGGCTGTGCCTTTGATCAAACAAACACCACAGAGTAACTCTTGTTTTCTCCATTCACGTGTGACCTGAAGAATGTGGTCCTTTATTCGGACACACACACACACACACACACACACACACACACACACACACACACACACACACACACACACACACACACACGTGCATGCAACAACAGCCAGGCTTGCACTGGGGAATCTGGAATTATGTCATGAATGATTAACATTAGTGTGGTGTCGTGTGTCGAGCATCACACACACACACACACACACACACACACACACACACACACACACACACAGACACACACTTCTTACCGTCCTTGTTGAACTGCTACAGTCCTCGATTAATTGGTTTAAACCCCCAGAGCACAGTGTTATATTTGCGCTACTGTATGTAATGCAGATATTGTCTGTTTATCTTATGAGTGCACTGTCAATGTGTTGTCCCTCCACGTTTGGATGGCATTTCTTACAATACAATCAATAATACTATTGTAACAGTCAGTACCATTATGCATGCATTAATCCTCTGAAAATATTGTGCAGAAGAGCCAGGTTTAGTGAAGATGTATGCTGTTTAAGCATCTATTTATCACAGAGATTGTTGTAATGTCCGCATTGGTTTGTTTTGTAAGAGATGATTCAGTACAGCTTGTACTAAAGGTGTATGTGATTACTCAACCATGACGTCGTCGTCACTCTGCGTTACATAACCTACACCTGCATCTTACCATTTCTTTAACCTCAGCATGTGTGTGTGTGTGTGTGTGTGTGTGTGTGTGTGTGTGTGTGTGTGTGTGTGTGCATTCGTCTGCGTTTAAATTAATAGTGACTAATTGATTACGTTTTTATGGATCGAGTCATGTTTGTGAAAACTGGATTTCATGTTGTGATACATTAAACACAGGATGTGCCACACACACATATATCATCATACACCCACTGTTATCAACCATTATCTGGTCAGTCACGAGTGGGGACACACACACACACACCTCCCCAGGGGGAGGGGAGAGAGGTGAGTACAGGAGAGTTGAGTGGCTCCCACACTAACTGAACATGTAACACACAACGCCAGAGGATCAGGTGACAAGCCGCAGAAAACACATGCACAAACACAATGCAGACACTTACCCATGCGTAGGTCTCTAAATGAGATAACATCACTTACATTAGTTATTGCATTAATTAGTTCTTTTTAGTTTTATAGCCAATTGAAATGTTGGAAATGTCCTCCTATCAATAGGTTTAGGCTGTCCCATAGTTGCTACATGTTGTACTGTTTGATGAAGAGAAGAACCCGAACCTAAACATAAACATTGTGATGTGTTAATGTGTAATTGTTTCTTAAATTTGAGGAGGACTAATGGCAGACTTTCAGACACTGCACTCAAAGCCAATAGGGTTACCACACAAATGTATGATGCATACAACCAGTTACACCTTCTGGTTAATGCAAAACCATACTCAGTCATGTTGCAGTATTTCAATGCATACAAGCACACAGACATGGTGAAGGGGTTCAGCTGTTGTTCAGAACAAACATCAGAATGGGGAAGTAATGTGATCTCAGTGACTTTGACCGTGGGATGATTACTGGTGCCAGACAGGGTGGTTTGAGTGTCTCAGAAAGAGCCGATCTCCTGGGAATTCTCAACAGTCTCTGGAGTCTACAGAGAATGGTGTGAAAAATGAAAAACATCCAGGGCATGCCAGTTCGGTGGGCGGGAACACCTTGTCAATGGCAGTGCTCAGATGAGAGGGGTCAGACTGCTCAACGCTGACAGGAGGGCGACGGTTAGCACACGTTACAACGTACGAGTACCTCTCAACGCACAACTAAACAAGTTCAATTTAAAGTGGGTGGGCTACAGCAGCAGAACACCACACTGGGTTCCAATCCTGTTAGCTAAGAACAGGAAACTGAAGCTCCAGTTGGAACAGGCTTGCCAAAACTGCATGATAAAAGAATGGAAGAACCCATTAAGCATTGTTGTATTGGTACATAACAGCCTACCTTTGGCTACTGTTTCTGAACATGAGTATCCTTTTATGGCCAGTCTACACAAACCCATATCCAATGGCTATTTCCGCCAAGATAATGCAACATTTGACAAAGCACACGTCATCTCAATCTGGTTCCATAACCACGACAATTCATTCAGTGTATTCCCACGACCTCCAGAGTCCCAAGTCTCAATTCAACATGGGGATGTGGTAAAGGGGAGATTTGCATAATATGATTTTGCATAATTAAGTGGCATGGGAGTGCATATAAGCTATATGAAGCCGTCATAAATGCATGCAAAGAATACAGCTTGACACAGTAGTTAACTATTCTGGATCTTGTTGAAGTTCAATGAAGGCAATTCCCACGCCCTGATTCCACAGTGAGACTTGGACTCTTTTACTATGAGTTAGAAAGAGATCAGGCATGCCGTCTCATATGTGAGAAATTATGAATGTTGTAATTATGTGTGTGTGTATGTGTGTTTGTGTGACTGAGTGAGTGAGTGAGTGAGTGAGAGAGTGTAAGAGCGGGCGTGTGTCGTGTGTGTACTTGCGTACACGTGTGTGTACGTGCGTACACGTATGTGTGTGTGTGTGTGTGTGTGTGTGACAGAGTGAGTGACCGACTCCATGCAGACATTGAGCTGAGAGGATACTGGTTGAGCTCGTCTCAGCCTCCTCTGCCGACGCTGTGACCTGGTGCCTTGCCAGGGCTAATTAGCACTGTGCTACTCATCCAGGGAAACATGTTTACCAAGTAGTGGAGTCTCCGTGTCGGCTCACTTTCCCCTCTCTGTGCTGTGAAACCACACTGCTCAACACAGGCCAACAACGTGGGTAAAGATGGATGAATTTCACAAAAGTAGGTTATCAGACTTTGCACACAGACTATATTTGACTGTTTTCGGTTGATGATGGAAAACTGACCAAAGGCCAACAATGAAAAAATAAAATAAATATAAAACAACAGACAAATGTGTTCCATCTTACGATTCCATACCCGATATTATTCGTCATGCTTTCCGTATGGCCTCGCCCTTTTCATTCCTGTTTCACACCAACCGTATGATTGCTAAAATATCCAATATCTCGATACACCTGGACTGAGAGAGAGCCCCCAGGAAGAAGGCAGGACTGTCTGGGGTACAGACAAAGAGAGAAGCAGAGAGCAGTCACGGAGGTAATGGATGATTACTAGAGGCGTGATCAGAATTCCCCTGTCCCATACAATGTGTATACACACATGAATGCACAGTACAAACAGCCACAGAAAAACACACACACACACACACACACAATCTCATTCAGCCTTATAAACAATTACTGTTCCAGGTGTGAACTCACACTTCTTTTTTTTTCAGTACTAATGATGCGCAGGCAAACCGACAGGAAGTTACTGGACAGGAAACTACGGGCAGGTCTATTTTGAGGAGAGCGCTGAAGCGTCTCCACCCTAGGGTACAATACAATTGTATGGAAATAACAGCTCTCTATCATCCCCACACACATCCACAGATATTCCCACAAACCCACCAGATACGTGCATCGTAAACCCATTACAAAGACCCTAAACACATCAGTGTGATCCGCCACCCCTTCAGCCACAGTGGCCTTTACAACCAGGGAGCAGCGACAGCCTCTTATCACGCTGATAGTCAGCCCCATACAGAACCTTGTTGTGCTTCTCCTAGAGTATTAATTATACTAATAGCATGTTGTCAGAGCAGGGAGGACACCTGAACTGTCGACGTTGTGTTTATCTCAAATGTTGAGAAATGACGTTTTAGAGATTTAAGATAAGATTCAGTTGGAGCTGAATTCAGGGAATCATTGACCAAACAATCATCAAAGTGTCCCAAGTAGCATTAAGATCTAACAAATGGTCAAGACTGGTTCCGGCATTAGCTTGTGTATTTTTGAACATGCAGCTTTCATTCAAACAACATGCAACTGTAAATAATGGGAGAGGGCATTGTATAAAAGGAATATTTCCATGTATCAGTTAGTTATTAAAATAAACAGTGAAATAATCTTTGTTGAGTATGCTAAGACGAAAAGATCAAGTGTCTTTACATTGACATAAGTGGTTTACTTAGGGAATATCAAAATGTGCTCTTGCCTCTCGCAGGTGTCATGTTTCATCCAAGGGGTTGTTTGTCTCTAATCCTTCCAATTAGAAGCCAACTGCAACATAATCATGTTCACCGCTACCTGAGTCTACCAGTGTGATGCTAACTGCAAAACAGGCAGGTCAAAGTTGACTATTTGTGACAATGGTCACAGACAGCAAATAAATTTGATATTCTTGAGAGTGTGTTCCTTACTATTAGGAAATGATTAAGAGTGGACTAGTTTTGGAATCACTTTGAATAGGCACACCATTTAAAGTTGCTCTGTGTGTGAGGTCTTGGGTCTCTAGTGGTATAATTTCTAAAGTAAATACCTTAATTTCACCTTTAATTCTATTTCTAAATTCAGCTGTATGCAAGTGTATACTAATCTTTGAGCCAAGCCAGATAGATCCCTTGCAAGCTAATGACCCAACACTATCTCTTCCACCTTGATTTATCCCACATGTGGGATAAGCACAGAAAATCAAGGCCAAAAAATATGTCAATACATACGTCAATAGTCCCTCCCCCGCTGTTAAGCGTTACTGAATTAATCTATCATTCTACCCTCACAATGTGGTTAAGCTTAAGTAAATAAATAAACTACTAATATTCTCCATAGGCATATATAATCTAAATGTAAACCCAGTGGCACTTACATGTTAAAATATATGTGTTTCTCAGTATTCTATGACAGAGGCAGATTGGTCACCAGTGACTTGACGTTAAACCTCTAACCTACGGTACATTCAGGACAGTAACAAGCCTACCTGATGAGAGCCGTCCTGGGCGTGTCCTGTTGCAATGACTGTCCCGCTCCCGGGTGAGCCGAGCTCGCTGGTCGCCGTGGCGGAGGAGCGCAGGCTGGGAGAGTGGCGCTTCGGAGGGACGGAGGGAGCGCCGATGACGAGGGAGCTATGCAGCAGGCGTCGCGGCGAGTCGGGTTCCCGCTGTCCTGCGAGCGGAAGGACTTGGCTCTTATTGGCTGTACGAGTCCGTTGTTGCTGCGGCGACAGGCCACTTTGCCGACGGGTCCCATACTGGTCCTCTTGAACGCTCGCTCTGGCCTGGGGACCCAAGAACAGACAGGCAGCAAACTTTGACATCATAAAAAGTAAATCTTTACTTTTTATGATGTCAATTACTATAATTACATTCAAATGATTGTGCTTTTAATGGGTATTCAAATGGTGGTTTCCGTTTCAGAGTGGTTATACCCAGACGAGTGACATCACCGTGACCCTGAGGTCAATGTGTCAACTATCACCATGATGCTACCTCAGTTTGTAGCGCAGGAATACCAGGGTTCCTTTTACTAGGTTTTCTCTTTCAGGCATAGGGCTTTCTAAGAAGGTGTTCCGACATCACTTAAGCTACGATGAAATACAGGAATGTACTGCAAAGTAAACTGTAAAGCAATAACGTTTCTCTTGGCCCTTTCTCTTTTAGACTTTCCACCCCCCACTGCTTTCAGTTGGAACAACAATTCCCTGTTTCCGCAGAGTGATTCACTTCATCCTAAAGTACAGGCCTTTACATGCGAAGCGCAGCACAGGAAACACCTGCACATTGATCCAAAGGAAAAGCAGGTATATTGGTGGACATGAGAAGTGATGTAATGACACAGGAGGACAGAAAAAGAATAAATGTTTCCCTTTTCAATAAACAACCAGACCACAGCCAGAGGTGTTGGGTTTTTGCAGTGACTGAAAAAAATCTTCCCACCAACTACCACTCCAAACCCTAAAATCAGCAGCTCAGGTTGTAGCGTAGGCTGAGCATAGACTTTTTTTAGACCCATTTTTAGGACAATATTAATATCATTAATTCAAGTTTAGATACAAGTATATATATAGGAAAATATGAGTTAAAAATATATCACAAAGTTATTTATCATACGTTTATGATCCCAAATACAGGTAGGCATTTGTTGGTGTATTAACAGTGCTGTGAAAGATCCTGGAGAATAACATACCATAATGGTGTCTATTTGTGCAAAACAGGGTGGTTCCTGCAAGGCACAAATGCCACAATGGAGTGCAGAGCATTCCTGCTATTGTTTGAATGCAACTGTCCCAGAATCCCTAGCATGTCTGCTCTTTCAGGAATCTTCTTAAATTCAACATGTCTAACTGTGTCCCTGAACAGAATTCCCAAGAGTAAAGAAAGATATAACTTAAGAACTAGGGAAAATGCTGGGTCAAATTAACTTCCTTTCATGTCAAAGTTGAGAGTCAAAGCACAAGATGATGGTAGCTACCTTCTTCCACTATAAAAGGTATATTAACCTTGGCCTACACTACCTAAGGTATGAGCAACTTCCTTTCGATCATACATAAGCAGCCATCCTGGCACTACTACGGGTTCAATGGACTTCACAATCGGTCTGAAGCTTGAGCATGTCAGGCAGCTAGCTATAGGTAGCTGAAACAATGTGGAGTTTGCAAGGTTTTCCAGGAACCTTGGGAGAAACACAGGTTGTCTTCAAAATATGACAGCCTTTGAATATAAAAAAGTTGTATCTTCTTTTCCCTTTCTCTGCTTCTATCATACCTTCCTTTTTCATTTGTGACATTCTCTCGTTTCAGCCGCCTTGCCACCCATAAAGGGGACAGTCTCTTTTAAGTCTGGTCTTAGGTCTGCAGTTCCTTTTCACTACCTTGATTTAGTCCAAAACCCATCCAGTTACAATAATCCCTTAATTGACCCCCGGTGACCCACTGTGTGACCCACTGCCTGGTTGGCGTGACCTCTAGCACTTGACACAAAGACTAGAGTTGGGAGGAATTCCTCTGTTTCTTGATGCAGGAGACACACATGGGCAAATACATGCATGTGTGCACACAAGCACCCCCCTTCCCCACACACACACACACACACACACACACACAAATCAAACAATACATGTTGGAGACTCACGTCGGCAAGCAGCGATCACAAGTGTAACAAAGCAGCAGTGTGCAAAAGTAAAATCAACATCACGATGAGAGTAGTAGAACACTATTGTCAAATTTTAAGCACTGCTGGAAAAAAAGTCTGGTTGTGTGCGTGGTTGTGGTTTCACAACACACGGTGACAGGTGGGTTGAAGATAAAGAACACAGATCCTATTAATCATACAATGATAAACACTGTGTACCTTTTAACTAAGTTACTGTACAGAAGGTGAAGAGTTAAGAAACATTTGAAACGTATTGAGTGTTTAATAGGCAAGGCATGTGGGAAGTATGTGGAAATGTGTTGTCAATGTTATCTCCAGTCTTAAACCCGTATGCGTCTGTGACTGCCAATAAAACAGTTTAGTGTGCGTGAGTGTGATTTTATGAGTTATTGGAGTGTGTGGTTCATGGAACCACACACACACACACACACACACTAATAGGTGACAACAACCTCCCCCCTTGACACATCAAGAAACGTGCGTGCACACGCAAACACACACACAAACACACACACACACACACACACAGTATGGAAAGTAACAAACACTCTACTATGGCTGCAGGGAGAATTGTTGGGGGACGAGACGTGGGAATTGAAATTCCCATTAAATATTCTGGAACTGAGTCTGGAAATGGAAGCAGTGATCTGAAGAGAGACAGGCAGACTGTGAGACTGAGAAAGAGATGCTGGGACATATAGAGGGCTGGGGAACAAAGTGATAATGGGGGAAAATAAAGTACTAACCCCCAGGAAAAAGCAAAAAACTCACACACGCAGAAACACACACAAATTATTCATGCATGCCATTGACTCTTATAAATATACATTTTCAGTGGTTTATCTGCATGACTGCAGATGAAGCATGTTGTTCTATGCCAAGTGTGACTTGTGAATTATTTTTCTTGGCAGGTGACCCCACCTGTCATCTTTGTTGGCAACGGCTGCATCCATTCCGGGTTTGGGCGCCATGGCAACGTCATTGCTGGCACCTCTCACTGGAGTACAGTGGGACACACCCCTATGCATGCTCCGCCTCCTGGATTTGGTCTGGAAAAGCGAGTTTCAGACATATAGACACAGATGAACAGATAGGATTAGAACATAGTTAAAAATAATTATATGACAGTAATATTAATAATATAAATAGAGTGTGGAGGTGGAGAAGAAAGCAATATAAAGAACAGAGGATGAAAGGGCGGTATGATTCATGAGAAGGGAATTGGGCTGAAAGGCCGGGCGGATTGGGGACTGGAGGGCAAAACACAGGAGGCAGAGTAAAAGAAGAACACTTTTTTAAGTCAGGGGTAATTCTAAAGGGCAAGTCAAATAATGTACACAAATGCCCACCCGGGGTGATTGGAGACATTTGTGAAACTGAAAGTTCAAGGTAAAGCTTGAAATCCTGTTAGTCTTATAAACCTTTTTTTTTCCCAATGGGACAGTACATGCATACAACTATGCATGTGTTTTTATACACACTTGAACTGAGTTAGCAGAAATGCAAGGGGACTTTGAAACCATTTAATTGGTAAAGCTTGAAATCCTGTTAGTCTTATAAACCTTTTTTTTCCCAATGGGACAGTACATGCATACAACTATGCATGTGTTTTTATATACACTTGAACTGAGTTAGCAGGAATGCAAGGGGACTTTGAAACCATTTAATTAACTATTTTGAAAGAGGTTGCTCAAACTTCATCTTATTTTCCACGATTTTAAAGTGATGGATCTAAAGGATGGAACAGGATATAAAGGCTTAAAATAGTTAAATATCACAAAGGGATTTATCCACTACACACCTACCCATTATCGTGTCAGCAAAATTATATGAATATACATTTCAAAGTCAGCTAATAAATCTTGGAAAAATTACACAAGTTTTGTGAGGTTTGTCTTAAACGCAATAGTTTCATTCAGCTGCACTGTCCCCTTAATGTGAGTGGATGGTAATTGGTCAACCACTTGGCTTCATAGTCACGAGTGGAATAGACTGCACCCACTAAAACAGCTTGAAGGAATAGAAGGAAATCTCAGGACATGAGATTGGAATGGATTTCATGAGACAGTTTTCTGACTAATGAGTAATGCACACCTTGCTAACCCTTAATAACATACTCAGAAGTAAATTATGGATTTCTGTTATCCATCACTTTAAGCACAAGGTGCAGATAGCAGACGGTGAGATCAGGACAATATATCTTACTTCTCTTACCTTATAATACTGCTTGTGCTAAATATACATCAAGCACACTTTGAACTATTCAAACTGATTTAGACATAACTGCGCTGCTGTGTCAAGTGTTTTACAAATTAAAGGAGAGAGTGAGGGAGACTAAGACTAAGTGTTTATCAGGGGGGATTGGCAACTGAAGCAGGGTTTGAGAGGCTGTTGAAAGTGGACTGGTCAGACACCTAGTCTTTTGTTAGGGTCTTTCAGAGAATTGGCCCCCAGCAGATTCAGCCTGCTCTAACAGCTAAACAAAACACACTGCATTTGAGAGAGAGAGAGAGAGAGAGAGAGAGAGAGAGAGAGAGAGAGAGAGAGAGAGAGAGAGAGAGAGAGAGAGAGAGAGAGAGAGAGAGAGAGACTTAAAGTTGGAGAAAAGCTATGAACAGTACTGTTTAGTGGAGCAGAGGAGAAAGGCTGCGAAAACATTTTTATAATAATAACCAAACATTCACAGGAATTTATTCCCCTGCATGAAGCGCTATGTCTTCTTGCCATGGGCTCTGTGGCAAAAACAATGCTCTGAGCCAAGTGCATTACATTTTCACAATAAGCAAATGAGGGATCAGGATTATTAATCTGCGCTTCAATATATTATTAAAAGAATGGAAACCGAATGAGTGCACTGTTGTATGCTTATCTTAGCAAACATGATTCAATGAAAGTGTCCCATGCTGATCTTTGCTACTGTCGGCTTGATGTCAATGTTCATTTTATTGATGGCGGCAGCTGCATGGGTCTTAGTGGCCAGTTGGGTGAACAAATACTGACGTTTTCTCCATTTCATCACATATTTTATTGCTGGCCGGTTTGTGACAAACGGTCTGAGGTAAAACATGTTTAATAGCCATCCTTACGGGTCTCTCATCTGTGCCAATGAATGAACGGCAGAGTTCCTGACACACACAATGGTTGTCATGACGCTAAAGAGGAACACACCCGGGCTTTGGTGAGCGAGGCAGAGACACGGCTCTTGTGGTGGAAGGGCTCCGGTACAGGGCTGGTCGGCCGGGTCTGGGTCTTCCGTTCCACCCTCCACCGGGCGGCTGGGTCCAGGAGGTTGCGCTGAGCTAGCCGCATCAGCCGGGTCAACACACTCTTTGCCCCGCCCACTGACTCAAAAAAAAAGGAAAGAAAAGCTGTTGCATTACCAACGATACATTTCAGAGCATTGACATGGGGCAAGTTGAAACGATCAGACTAAATAACAAAACATACACTTTTGGAACCAACATAATTGGGTGTGTAACACACATTAGGACACAAAGCCTTCAACTGCCTTTGCTTGAAGATAAGCAGTAACCAGTAAGCACTAACCAGCTAGAACTCTGCTTGAATTATGAGAAGTTCCCAATACATTTCTAAATGGTATGGTTTGTTGGAGGGGGATATATACGTCATGGACTAACTGCTAAATATAGTGAGCTTGTTTGTTTTGGAGGATTTAAGATATCGTTTCAACTTGCCCCATTTCAAGTTCCAATCTAGTATTGGTATACATCAGTGCCACACTTTGAAAAGGTAAGAAACACAGGCTTACGTTGCTTTCCGACGGAGCTCACCTTTAAGCCTACCTTTTGTCCGGAATTCATACAAGTAGCTGGGAAGGATGAGGGGCCGAGTGATTGAGGGCAAGCATATTGAAAGCCTTGAGAACTATTCCAAGAAAAGACTACCTACTCTTAACTCTTCATTAGACTGAACGTCCTTTGATTAACTTTACACAGCCACAGTTGTTATTTTTATCTAAAGTAACAAAGTGAGACAACAAACATGTATTTTCTTCCAACTAGTAACCAGAAGAGTGTGGGGGGAGGGGGGTAATATATGTGTATGTGGACAGCAGTACAAGCTGAGGCTTACACTAAAAAAAGTATCAGCTGCCCTGGGATGAATGAGGATTAAACACATTACAGATAAAAAGTAGATGCAGAGGCAGAAAGCCCCGGCTCACTGGCAGCCTACTTATTTATACTGTTGTTGGTTTAACAGCCAGCCGCTTCAAGTCTTGAATTATGGCCTCTTTTAATGGAGTCTGTTATTAAATGTTGGATAGCAAATCTGAGGAAATGAATCCACAACCTTTGTGCATGTAAAAACACCCCTGCATTGAATGGTTACATTTAACGTTTGGTAAACTAGGTATACTGAATTTAAACGGTATCACTGTATTCAAACTAGGAATATAGTGATAACAAAAGTCTTATATATTCAGAAGGCAATGCATTTGGTTAAAAAGCAATTATGTTCTTTAGCTGCATTTGGCAGGATTTTACAGAAACAATCCGATACATAGTTGGCCATTCTAGTATAATGTACTGTTCTTTCAAGTGTATATTACTTGAGCAAAATGACCAGCAAAGTGGTCCTTTTGAATACCCTGTCATTCAGTGCGTGCATGTGCGTTTGCGCGGGTATTTGTGTGTGTGTCAGTGTATGCATGTGTGTCGCTGTGAGAGAATGAATCCTTGTGTGACACAAATGAATGTTATCGGTGGCTCACCATATTTACACAGGGGGCAGACTAACAAGCTGTGAATACAGTGATGCACTCATCCACCGCTCGCTGTCCTCATGGTTGTGCGCAAGCAAGCACATAATGCACACACCCACATGCAAACAAACACACACTATATGGCAGAACATATTGAGACAATATTTAGAGATAGATATCAAGAGAAAGAGGATTTGTGTAAACTGACAAGTCATCGCATTAATCAGGACAATCTTTTTTCCCCCCATTCTTATCAAAGCTTTAAAAGGTTTACCTAACATCTGCCTTGTTGGGATTTAATAACATTTGATTTAGTGTAGAGGCAGAAACAATGATAGTCTTTCTTTCTTTCTTTTCAAAGAATGCCTTTTCTTTGTCCTGAGGAGGGTTCGCAGACGCAGGCCTGCTGAGGAGTGATTTAGTGGCAATACTCAGCAGCCCCCTCCCCTTCCTTGTACAATGAAGCTTACCTATTCCCTCTCTATTGTAACTGTAAGTGCCACTATGTCTTTGCACTGGACTTTGACAGGTAGCCAAGCTTAAAAAACCCAGGATGTGGAAGGATTGCTTGTGTCACTGGATAGTTTAGTTTTGATTTAGAACCATCATAAGACCAGCAATTTCTTGTTGCTAGTGAAGTCTTACTCACAGTAAGTGAAGGCAAGTTTGACTTTCAATATTAAAATAGTAAAAAGTTTTAAAAGTAGTTCACATGACATTCACCTGAATTTCCCATCCGGTATGAATAAAGTGAAATGATCTTTTCATCTCAACAAGAATGTGAGCAAGAATGTAAGCAACAGTTTTTTTTAAACACATACAATGGTATATAAAATAGGCTTAATCACAGCTGACAAGCTTTTACAAGGTTTTGTCACTTGTGTAATCAAATCCTGAATCTCAAAATGGTATTCCTCCTGCACTTTGTTCAGCGCCGATTATCTGGTTTACCTGGAAAAACATCTTGATACTATTAAGTTCAACCACAAAACTCGAAGATGGCAGGCATGGCCCCGTCTTTGTTGATTAACTCTGATAATTTTCAATGCAGTGATTTAACACTAGTTAGCTAATTACCAAAATAGAAGACTATCAAAGACCTGTTCTAACTTAACTCTAGACCTAACCCTGTCTTACGGCAAGCGAATAGGGATAAAGAGAAATACAGAAGGCGAGTGAAAAAGGTCCTCGTACATGATAGTAATGGCTAGAAGCAGTGTACTCACCCCTCCCTGACTTCTGTTCCTGCTGGGAAGGGGTTGTGATGTTCTCCTTCTCCTTGTGCTTCTCATCATGGACCGGATTGAGTAACTGAGCCTGTGGTCCTTCCCGCTCTACTGAAAAAAACAAACAAACAAAAAAGAGCAGAAATTCTGAAATTGCCTTACTTTATTGGAAAGCAGAAGCAACCGAAACCACTTCAAGGGACCTATATGGACCAAGATTTAAGGATTATATGTGGGTCTTTTGTGGTGGTTAATTGGGCAGGTAGTTAATTGGGTAAACAATTAACTGTTTAAATGCAACATTCTATTTCTTCATGCTGGAGAATAGGGGGAGGGGAGCTGGCTGGTACAGTGGTGTGTGTGGGCGGCCAGAGGGTAGTGGTAATGTTGACATGGAATTTGCACCAGCGTATCGGTGTAGCACATGGTTCCAGAACAAGGCCCTTGTCAAACCGGAAGATTAAATGATATGGTAGAGCAGTTTCCCCCGGTCTCATGCGAGACTAGGCAGATAGCAGTCTGGAGCTATCTCTAATGTTAGAACAACTTCTTTTCCCAGGCACGCCTCGTCCTCTACTATAGCCCCTGGCTGTTTCCCTCTCTCTCCCCTTCTCATTTATCCCATCTCCCAACCTCTCTTGCTCCTTTCACCTTCCTTCTCCCGCCTTCCAATTCATCTCAATCACTGTCAGACGTGTGGGCTTGGAGAGGATCAGTCCAAAGTCAAAAACCCAACATTTAACTGCAGAGACAAGTCAAAGCATGTCTCTGGTGGGCCACCAGAAGCCACACCAGGTGATTTTGATATTACCATTACCTTTTGACAATAGATTACAACAGGCATGATACATTTATAAACAGCTTTTCCTCGTTGTGGTTGGTTGTTCCTACGGTTGATTTTCTACAAGGTAAACAGTGTCAAAGCTCACTCATCAGTTTTAGACTTTCCTCATAAGCCTTGTGAAGACTACCATAGAACTCCAAATTGTATGCATTGTTACACCTCAACATCTTTTTTAGACTCTCCAGGCTCTACCCATCACTGGATGGAGTAGAAACAAACCTTTCGTAAACATAGAGTTGCTAACTATTACCAGCCAAACTTTACCATATGGAGAACCAACACAGTGCAGGACATCAGTAAACAAACAAAGTGCAAAATACAAATGTTTTCAAGATGTTCAGACACAGCAGGAAGACACCAGTGAATGTGTCATCCCCAGCTGAGCTCAGCTGCCTGGTATCTGTGTGAGTCAAGCATGTAATGAGAGGGCCTGCGTGTGTGTGTGTGTGTGTGTTTTTATGGCCTACATGTTAAGAGACAGACTTCGTCTTTACCGTGATGTTTGACACTAACTGCCTGCGTTAGAAACCACCGCTGCATGCATTTTGGTGTAGAACACATATTTTGGGGATACGGTTTACAGATAAGGAGTCTTGGAACATGAAATATGAATACACTCTGTTAACACACCGCATATTCAGGGTAAACTAAATGACGTGTGCATTTTCTTATAATGCTAGCTTGACTTTCTATTAAATCCAGCCTCAACTGTGCCAGCTTTTTTTAGCTTTAGTAGTCAAAACCTGAAAGATTTAAAACAGCTACAGCAATAAAAGCTGGAGCATCACAGTAATTGAAAGAAAATAAAAAGCAAGAGTCTGGTCTTACAGAGACAGCTTACATTGCCTGGCAACTGACAGCTGTCAGCCAAACAAATAGGTTATCCTAAGAGCATCAACACAAGACTCCAAAATATATGTTTACCCTACAAGACTAATGTCATAATGAGAAACACTCAGCACACCAAACAAACAAACATACATGCAGTGCAAGTGTGACGCTGTAATTAGGGGGCTGAGGTTTAATGCTAAATTTAGCCAAGCCTCAGAACAATAGAGACACCACATTTGTAAAAGCAGGTGTGAAAGAGAACCAGTTCTGTGTCTGTGTTTCATACCAAGAGACAGACATGGAAAGTACAAGTTAAGTTGAAGACAGACTTTCTATTCCTGACCACAATCCTTTAAAAAGAAAAGTACAAGACAGGTCTCTTATAATTTTACCAACTATTTCACCTGGCCAATACAATAAATATAAAATTTGCATGTATTTGCAATTAGATAGGAATGATTAGGAATGATTTTGTGTTGCTCAGACCAGACACAGACGTATATGGACAGAAACAAACTCATGGTCTTTTTTGCCTTAAGAGACAGGTAGTGAAGGTCAGTGTCTGGTTGGTGTCAGAGATTTAAACTTCACCCTGTCATTATGGAGACCACCTGTTGGCTGTCAGAACACACACAAACACACACACACACGGCCCCAGCAGTGCTGAGCTCAAGCAGGGGTTTCTCTATGACTCTATATAATGAGATGGTCTGAATGACAGAGTTTGTGTTATACTGAGGGTGAACCGCGTGGCACGCACGCACACTCTAGTTTCAGATGACACTGTGCTCTGCTGATTCCTCAATGTCCAGGTATTAATGGCGATGACACAGAGTTTTCAAGGTTGTGTTTTTGTGTGTTTGAAGCACTCAGCGATGTGCTTTTGGGGTAGAGGATGGGGAGGGGCAGTGGAACACCTGTAAGAGAGAAGCCGTATCAGCTGCTGTACAAGGCTGCTCTCAGCAGAACCAGCAGCCCGCCGGCCAGATCACAGACACTAGGCTCTCTAAAGTGCTGAGAGATTATGTTCTAAAAGAATGAAACAGGATGGCAAAACGACTGAATGTGCTATGGTCTCAATGCTAAAACGCTGACCCTGGTTTACACACGTCTTAAAGATCTGTGCGTGTGCATGTGTGTACGCAGTGAGAAGAATGCAATTCTTCTGGACAGTTAGTCAATCTCTCTCACACACACACACACACACACACACACACACACACACACACACACACACACACACACACACACACACACACACACACACACACACACACACACACACAGTGTGGTCTGAGCCAGATGAGTGGGTCATACTGCAAAGGCTATATGACCTGAGCTGAATTTCAGACAGCATTTTCTTCACATTGAGTCTCCCTCTCCCTGCCTGACAGCAGGCGACCGCGGACAAGGAGACTGGCTCCATACTTGTTTTGCTTGCTTTCTGCCCACTGTATGGACCTGGCAGCCCTACGTAGCATTACATCCTTCCTGGTGATTAGCGTACGGTCTAACAACACAAAGGGACTGCTGGGCTGTTTCCATGACACACCACAGACAGAGGGCAGGTGAGATAGGCCACAGTGAGAGGGAGAGAATGAGGGAAAGAGGAAGAAGAGGAAAGAGAGTTAGAAGAGAGAAAGGCAGGAAAAGAGAGGGGTGGGGTGAGTGAATGAATAATCATGGTTAGAGCATGTAGAGAGAGGCAAGACGTGTGTTTGTATGGGGAGATAACATGGGCACTTAATCAGCGGTACAACAGATTTGCTGGGCTGTTTGGTGACATACTATGTAGAACTGCTCACATGCACAGGGACACATGCACCGCATATCCCTTCAAAACGCTATTTATACAGCAACCATTATTATTTATTATTAATTTGATTATGATAACTATTCAAACTAGGCATTTATGCTCTGGGTTTTTGCCTACAGAATATTAATATATTTTGTTAATCCCATTACCTTACTGACAAAATTACACTTTGGTAATGTAAACAGACCTTTTAACGGTATGCTAGCATGATATGTTGCAGCACATTACTTAATCCAAATCTTGTTGCGTTTTGACCAGTCACATAGAAAAAGACCTGCACTGAACTACAGAACAGCAACTTCATTCACAGGTGAGGGTAGGGGCGAGGAGGGTGGGCAGCCAAGGGGAGTTCACCTGTGTTTTGTTTTGAGTCGAATCCTGTTCATGTTTCACGATTCTTACAAGGTACACCCTTAATCTGAGAAACCAAGGTTAAACAAACCCTGCCACACACACACAAACATAGCACACACACACACACACACACACACACACACACACACACACACACACACACACACACACACACACACACACACACACACACACACACACACACACACACACACACACACACACACACACACACAGAGGATGTGGACGTGCAGAGATCTTATCAGTCTCTCCAACATCAAAGATGCTCCTGCTTCAAAGACTTATTCCATCTAACTTTGAAGGTGGACAGCTTGACTAGGGGTTATTACAATGCTGAATGACCCTGCATGCAAGTCAAAAACGTAAGACTTCCCCAGTACTGAATGAACTGAGAAAGCAGCTCACTGAGTCTTTTTCTTCCCATTTTATGATTGAAAGGCTGGATTGCGGCCTTACTACAGTGGGATATTTCTCCTCTTATTATCACCTGCACAGATGTGTGCAGGTGCAGGTGTGTGATGTCTCATGTGTGTGAGAAAAACATCCAGAGATACATGATACAGCAGGGTTGACACTGAGGTTGTGACTCATTCCTAAACATCTTGAATGGTGACTACGATACACAGAGTGTGTGCCAGCGTGGATCCCCCTCACTGCTTGGTGCAGTCAGGAAACAGGAAAACCAAGTGGGAGATGGGCCGGAAAAGGAGCAAGTATAACCTACACATGTGCATTGAATTGCATACACTGTGTGTGTGTGTGTGTGTGTGTGTGTGTGTGTGTGTGTGTGTGTGTGTGTGTGTGTGTGTGTGTGTGTGTGTGTGTGTGTGTGTGTGTGTGTGTGTGTGTGTGTGTGTGTGTGTGTGTGTGTGTGTGTGTGTGTGTGTGTGTTGGGGAGTTCACCCAGGACTCTGAGATGCTATGGGAGGTGAGGAGTCAGCAGTAGGAGGAAAGAAGATAAGAGGTTAAAGAATCTAAGCAAACCAGAGCACTGCACTGCCATGGATAGGGTCAAAGGGCATGTACACACACACACACACACACACACACACACACACACACACACAGAGGTGCAAACCCCCCTTTCTCCCCTCACATTTACACAATGACGCACAAGGACACCAACACTAACAAACATGTGCACAGTAAAAGCCAAGGATTTCACAATGGAACTTGTTGAGTCAACTTTAGATAGGAAGCAACAATGTTCAGCGGTGAGCTTCACCTAGCAACTGTTCCTAGCGTGGCCAGGAGCTTATTTTTCTTGAGCTACAGGAAACTGTATTCCAGGCCTATGTGTGGGAACAAATGGAGAAGAAGGAATTACAGCCACTACAAAACCAAAACAAAAGTGTTGTTTTTTGGATGTATAGTAGTAACCCATGAAGAATGGGCATGGTAGAATCCACTGGGATCCACAGTACGATCCAGGAGTGAAGGAAAGGGTTCATGAATCATGGGTAACCTTGCGCGGCATTGTGAGCAGAGAACATTGGGGTCCACACGAGTTAGGGGGCAGACTGACAAGTGAGATGAGTGGAATCAGCATAATTATCTGATCTTCACCATCCTCCATGCTGATTACATCAAACATGGTAACAATTCATTATCCTGTCATCACAGACGACGTGCACACGCATAACCACAAACACACACCACTCTCTCTGGCATTCAGGAGGGCCCAAACTTAGCAGCACAATCGGGCTTGCTCATTATAGTTTAGCACCTAAGAGGATCCAAACCTAATCCCCTGCATTGGGTCTCATTAATCAGGTCCTTGGCATCACCGTCATTGTATGTGCCCGTTTTTCTGCATTACACAGATATGTTTGTGTTGTTTATGTCTTTAAGACACACATTTGGCAAAGAACATAGGCCATATTCTGATCTTAATGGTAGTTTGGGGAAATCTTCACAGTAACCAACAATATCACTTTTACAGATACAACCCACATAGACATGATGACCTTATAGGGCACAAGGGAAGGGCAAGGGAAGGAGGAGGGAGGGAGGTTGAGGGGGATGGGAAGGAAGGAAGGAAGGAGTGTAACAAGAATGAAGTATGGCTGGTCGAGAGGAAGCAGATTAATAAAGGCAAACGAAGGAAAATAAAAAGGGCAAAGAGGTGAGCAAGGCCAGTAGGGAATATCAGACTGAACAAACCACATGGAGAGAAAGAAGGGATCAGGGAGGGGTTATACAGGAGGAAATACATGTGGAGGGAACTAATGGAGGGAGGAAGGGAGAGAACAGAGAGGTGGGAAGAAAGAAGAGGGAAAGGGGTAGGAGAAGAGTGTGAGGGAACCCGGTCCAGTTTGCCCATGGATCCCTGGTGATGGCCTGTGAGGTTTGACTCCTACCATAGGATTCACCTATGCAAGTTAATGGGCCTTAAGGCATACTGCAAGGTCAAAGTTCAATCCCAGAGGGGGCAAAGGTCCGACAGGGATTCTAGTCTATGAGCAGTAAGCCTTAAGGAGGGGGTTGATCAGAAAAAGAAAAAGGAGCTGAGTTACAAAAGGAAATGTTCAGCAAAGAAGAAATGACCTCAAAATAAGTACATCTTGACTGAGTACTGTAATTAGCCCTGTCAAAACTAGTGATGTACAATCTAAAAATGGATCCTGGGCACTCCAATTTCAGCTCTTTACAATATTTTATATTAATTTCACTGTCATTGATTCATTGACTGATGACAAAACACAGCATAGCAAGGTTCTTTCTCTACCATCACCCTGTCCAACAATGAGCATGTGTATATAATTACTGTACGGAGATGCATGTCTTTAAAGTTTGTGTTTAGTTGCATTCCTCCATGGTTTGTTCAAAGCTGGCAACAGAGGTTGTACAGCATCATATAATAATATATGTATAATAATAACAACAACAACAAAGTGGTGTGTAAACACAGAATCGAAACTTGTGGAACTGTTCCGTTTGTGGGCAAAATTGGAGAAAACGACCCAGAAGGGCTGTAGTCAAGCAAAGAAAATCTTGGTCAATTTCACCAACTCTTCGGCCAATCGATTGGTCGATGGGATTATTATTCTTTTTACTCTATATATTTATCGGCCACATTGCACGCTACTCTACTTGGTAGCCCAAATATAAGGTTAGTGCTGTCTGGTGGAAGTCAGTGTGTTTCAGACTCCTGGTGCGAGTCCGACTCGGTTACAGCAGAGCTTCAATATAAAGCGGGTCGCACACCAGACGAGCCCTGAAGCGCCGTGTTGGGCAGCATTGCATTGTAGAAAGACAACACAATTGAACTCGATTTTAGGTCTTGTTCTGTGTTTAATATAATGGGTCCCAATGGATGGCAATGACTGCCAAGGTGCAGATTCTGATATGTTCATACTCAAAGCCTATCAAGCATTAAACACGAAAGTTGACGGAGCATCGCAGACAACATAAACATAGATGATATGACAAGGTGTAAATTAGTCTGGAGCCTAGTAAATGTTCAATAAGTTACGACTTGCAGTCTCCATTAAGTTGGGTCTTATACACTACTATTATTAAATATATATATATATATATATAAATATTGAAAATACAGAGCCTTGAATATTATTTTTATTCTTGTTATTTCTATCACTTAAAAATAAAATACATCGGTCTGCATATGTCCTTCCCGCCCTGGAGAATAATGGACTAAGCAGCACTTTTCTCCTTATAAAAAGGAACACCTGCGATTGTATGACCAATGAGAATTTGATTGAACAAGTGCATATCAACCAACCAACCGACCAGAACTTGACAGCCCTACTAGCCAGGGCAGTTCGTATGCACTTACTTGTGTTGACAAAACAAAGGCAGCTTTGAGAGCTGCTGAACAATCGTTTGGAATAATGGATGTCAATGGCTCGCCAACTCCCCAGTTTTGGATCGAGCGTGCACCACAAGAGGGGGTGAGTCGAACAAAAATCATCGCCGATTTACATCTCGACATAGACAATGTCATAAATTAACCTGGGGTCCTAGCAAACTAGCCAATCCTTTAGGACAAACTATTTTGTTACGTAATAAAAGCATATAATCTGCGTTTCACTAACTGGGAGATTACACACATACACACGATTTACCTTCTTCTCACTTCTTGAAATGAAAATGACCAATGAAACATCCCTTTTTGTATCTGCAGCCTCTTATCTCAACGTCAACACATCTAATACAAAACAATAGCGCATTAATTCTGTTCATTAGTTAATCAGCCTAATTAGGCACTGGCTGCGAACAGAAAGAGTCATGTTTAATGGCTGCCTAAGAGCAAGCAACACTTTTGTTCTCTTTGTTCTCCCCAGGTGGAAAGCAGACCCGCCGTTGTAACGGTGTGTCGTGATTCTCTGAGCAAAGCAGCAGTGAATTTAATCCTGAATTTCAACCTCATTTTCTATTTCTCCACTTTCTTTCTTTTCTTTTGTTAAACAAGACAAGGCAGAAGTAACTACCAAGCCCATTTTATAGTTTGCTAAAATATGTGGGCCATCCACTTTTTGTTGTCTTTCTACTATAGATGGATATTGCGCAAACAAGCTCAAGTTAGAATCCCTTTTGCCCAAGGGAGATTAATTTTAATTTTAGCTTGTAGCTTTGGGTGGAAAGCAGACCATAAGACCCACACTGTGACCAGGCTTGGTCCCTCAGGAAGTCCAGCATTGGCAAGAAGAATATCTTTGTTTCACTCACAGAAAATATAAAATCAGTGAATACCTGCACAGAGACTCTTGTGGTCTATTTTTAAAAGGTGTTAAAAATAGTCAGTTCACTTTCTCTGGATGTTTTAAAGGAAAGGACAACTTGCTCAAGTTACACAGACATGACCCTCTCAGGAGGATTTGTATTCCTAGTTTCTGACGAGGGCAGGACACCCCGGGTCTCAGAGAATACACTTAGCCAGGCGGAAGTCCACTCAGGCCAGGAGACTTAATGGGTGGAGGCAAGGGTGGGAGGCAGGGCCCTCCGGAGACCAAATCTTACTAGAAAGCAAAGGGTCATAGGTGGACTAAGTGCTCAAGGGTAGCACGGCTTATCCAGGTTAGAAAGGTGACATTCCTCTTGGACTAAGAGACTCTCTTTGGCATCTGCTGTGGCCCTCGGAGCACAACGACTAGAAGAAACATGAACTAGACATACGTCCACCGGCTCTGCATCCTGTATGATG
The DNA here is from genome assembly GCA_026745465.1 of Lota lota. Classification (NCBI taxonomy): domain Eukaryota; kingdom Metazoa; phylum Chordata; class Actinopteri; order Gadiformes; family Lotidae; genus Lota; species Lota lota. The sequence goes on along the minus strand of JACYXH010000216.1, from coordinate 8,612,697 downwards.
GAGGGTATAACCAATCTCTTAACTAAAACAACTTTGCTACCTTGACTGGTGTTATCGGTGGCCCCATACCAGTGTACTGTCCTGCTTGTTGATAAGATAAGAAAATACAGCTTTGTATCACATGAGATTAGCAGCATTGGAAATGTGCAGCAAACATAACGTCATACAAGGTGACTCGCTAAACACGCACACACATTATCGACATTAGAACAAGAAGGTTAACATCATTCTTATGTGCACTTCGAGTGCACATCACCACCTGATTCTTTCCAGAGTATACATGGTTGAATATTATCAGCATTTTCCTTTTTTACTCTGCCAATAGCCTTTGATATAACATCTGGAACTGTGTACTTCCACAAAAACGTATCCAGAGCACTTGCTGAAACAGTAAGGATCAGACTGAATGTTGTGAAACTGGAAACACTGCCGAAGACATCAGTCACTGATGAAGTATCAGTGACCTTTACGCCTGCGAAACTGAACGCTGGAGTGAAGTACTGGGGTAATGGTGGAGGGATTTAGAGGAACGCCGACATCATGTCTGGACAGAAAAGACAAATAAACATATCCCCCTGTCTCTAGGGGACACAGACTTGTTCTGACCCTGATATTACAGATTTCTGCAGTGTCAATCTTTGTAGGTTTGTGTGTGTATGTGTGTGTTGCCCAGAGGTCCTGGCCTATCCTGACACTCCATCACCTTACATTTTAATCTGACATTGCTTGGAGCAACAAGACCTTCTCATCCACTTCACCTTTAAACCCGACCCCACCCTCAAAGTCCTCTCTAAAGCATTAACAACAACACTGATTGCTGGAAATGCAAACGGACAGTGTTTCCTAAAAAAGCAGTGGTACAAAAGAAAAAACACCAAGCTAGCGCTTTACCTGGCTTACTACTGTTCAGGATGACTTTGCCCTTATTTAGACAGAACATTTGAATATTTGGATGCTTTCTTTTCACATATTTTCTTTTAATCACACTCACACCCACCCTGTGCAGCCTAGCAAAACAACCAGACGACAGATGGGCTGAGAGGTCAGTAATGTTGTATATGAAGCAGTGATAAAGGAGAGAGAGGCATTGAGGGAGACAGAGAAAGACAGAGACAGAGAGAGAGAGAGAAACCCACTCTTGGAATAATATATATTTTAAAATAATTGTGGTGAGTAAATGCATTCTGCAATGCAGAAATTACAAGTACAAAACACTGCTATGCAAGCACAGCAGACAGTAATGCATCACACAAGAGGTTGCGCGGGGACAGGGAGCCGGCTGTATGCTGAGTCACTTCACTGGGTCCTGGCAGCCAGCAAGACAACACAACCCGGTACCACAGAGGGCCGCTGAGGAGGAACAGGACACCGGCATCTGCTACCAGGGGCCAGGAACAGAAGAAGGGAGAAGAAAGGCTGGGGGAGGGGGTGAGATATAGGGAGCAAGGACAAGGAGAAGAAAGAAACAGAAGGCCAAAGGTAGGGTGGGTGGGTGGAAGGGGGGAGCAGGACCGGGTAGGTGAAAACTAACTAAAATTGAGGCAAGGCCATATTTCATAGAAAAGAAGTGGCCGTTAAAGAGGGACAGCTCGGAGGAAGAGAGACAGGTAGATTCGTTCCAAGTGGGGGTCAAATAGATAAAAAGGCAACGTAGAGGAAGGTAAGAAAATAGAAGGATTGAAAAGATGAAAGGAAGAAGAGGGCTTTGGAGAAAGGAATAGATAGAAGAGAGCTAAAGAGAAAAACTAGAGGAATAAAGGAAGAAGAGGGCTATAGAGAACGACTAGATGACTAAAGCTAGAAGAGAGCTATAGAGAACGACTAGATGACTAAAGCTAGAAGAGAGCTATAGAGAACGACTAGACGAATAAAGCTAGAAGAGAGCTATAGAGAACGACTAGACGAATAAAGCTAGAAGAGAGCTATAGAGAACGACTAGACGAATAAAGCTAGAAGAGAGCTATAGAGAACGACTAGACGAATAAAGCTAGAAGAGAGCTATAGAGAACGACTAGACGAATAAAGCTAGAAGAGAGCTATAGAGAACGACTAGACGAATAAAGCTAGAACAGAGCTATAGAGAACGACAAGACGAATAAAGCTAGAAGAGAGCTATAGAGAAAGATGAGAGGAATAAAGATAGAAGAGAGCAATAGAGAAAGACGAGAGGAATAAAGATAGAAGAGAGCACTAGAGAAAGAGGAATTAAGATAGAAGAGAGCAATAGAGAAAGACTAGAGAAATAAAGATAGAGGGCTATAGAGAAAAACTAGAGGGATAAAGATAGAGGAGAGCTTTAGAGAGACTACAGAAATAAAAAGGTGTGGATGAAGCTGCAGTCTAAACCAGAAGATGCGAGCACCCATACCTAAACTTGACTAAGCATACACCTGCTCCCCTGCCCCAAAACAAACACCCACTTACTCTAACTGGAACACTGCCAGGCTTTCCTTCCTGCCATTACTTCTTGCTTGTAGGCAAGATTATGCTGGCTGATTTGAGTTGGTCAAGTTCAGGAAGATACAATTCTGCAATATGCGTGGTGTACATGGAGCAAAGATATATAAAAAAAAAAAAAGTGTCATCAATTTATAGCAGCCAGCCTCAAATGGAACAAGACATAAAATGCTAAAACATATGAAACACTAAGGGTGGAATGTTATATTAATATAGCAAATTAAGTAAATATAGGATAAATGCAGTGTCCTCACAGTTCATCTCACTTTTTACAATGACAACATATTGGGTGTTCGTTATTTCACTTTGATTAAAATAGTGCGCCAAGAATTATAGACCATCTGCTCCAGTTAAATTATTCACTGTTTTTTTATTATACCAAATCAGGCTTTTAATTGCAAAGCAGAGGTGACATTAAGACTTTGTCTTGGCAACAAATGGACCGAAGGCAATCCTGACGGGGCTTAAATGATGATTGATTGCGTTTGGTCTCCAAACATTGGGGACTGCCGTGTTAATCACAAGCCACTCAAGGAACATTGCATCTTAGACAACAGCTCTAATATACTAGCAGCAGGTGCCGACCAAGAGTTATTGATAAAGGCCACAAAACCACTCATGGCTATTTTAACAGTGAAAACTTTTCTGAGCGTGTCAAATGTTTAGCCCGGCAGGACGTTCTAGAGAAAGATAGATCGGGAGAAGGCCTGAGAGACAGAGGAGGTCTGAGAGACAGAATAGGTCTGGGGGACAGAGAAGGCCTGACAGACAGAGGAGGCCTGAGAGACAGAGGAGGCCTGAGAGACAGAGAAGGTCTGGGGGACAGAGAAGGCCTGGGAGACAGAGAAGGCCTGGGGGACAGAGAAGGCCTGGGAGACAGAGAAGGCCTGGGAGACAGAGAAGGCCTGGGGGACAGAGAAGGCCTGAGAGACAGGGGAGGCCTGAGAGACAGAGGAGGCCTGAGAGACAGAGAAGGTCTGGGGGACAGAATAGGTCTGAGGGACAGAGAAGGCCTGGGAGACAGAAGGCCTGGAAGACAGAGAAAGCCTGAGAGCAAAAGAGAGCGAGAACACAAGAAAAAAGACAGAGAGAGAGCAGAAAGAGAGGGAGAAATAGAAAGCCAGACAGAGAGAGAGAGCAGAAAGAGAGAGTGGGAAATAGAAAGCCAGACAGAGAGCAGAAAGAGAGAGTGGTAAATAGAAAGCCAGACAGAGAGAGCAGAAAGAGAGTGAGAAATAGAAAGCCAGACAGAGATTAGAAAGAGAGTGAGAAATAGAAAGCCAGACAGAGAGAGCAGAAAGAGAGTGAGAAATAGAAAGCCAGACAGAGATTAGAAAGAGAGTGGGAAATAGAAAGCCAGACAGAGAGAGAGAGTGAAGGGTGGGTGTAGAAGACGAGAGAGAGAGAGCGAGCAAGCAAGCAAGAGACAGAGTGATGGGGGTCATTGGAGTGAATCAGCTCCTTTCTCTCTCCCTGCCGAGCCGGGGGCTAGACTGTCTGACAGACCTGCAAATAAGGATGAGTCATCCTGACTGGCACACATGTGCACACATGCATTCACACACACACAATGCCAGTGCAATGGATTTAACGCCACACACTGGGGGGGCTTTTAAGTGAGAAGAATACAATTCTTCTGGACAGTTACTAAATGTACTTCAAGAGAGAGCAACTGACTCGTGGCTGTCGTCTCTATCCCACTGCCCTGTATGCCGGGCCCTGTATGCTCAGATTTAAATAAATGAATACAAATACAATAGCCCTGTGACCACAGATCTGTGACTCATCTTTGTGGCCAGCGAATCTCTAACACACACACACACACACACACACACACACACACACACACACACACACACACACACACACACACACACACACACACACACACACACACACACACACACACACACACACACACACACACACACACACACACACACACACACACACACAGTTTACAGATCTTTTGAAGATGATCCATGACCCACTCTATAAAAAGAAGCATGTTTGATCTATTTAGTGATGTTCTGCATGTTCAGGCAGTTGAACACACAAACACCTCAAAAGTATGACAGGGTACCATTTCAAACCACCGTGAAAACACAGCAGTGATTTGTGTACTGCGATGACCTTTGACAACTGAAACATGAAAATGCAGACAAGAGATACACATCTAATAAGGGGCAAGAAAATAAGAAAAAAATTAAAAGGTGCCCCTTTTGTGAAAGCTGAAACGAGGAGCCTGTAATCGTAGAAGTGGGCAGCTCACTGGGCCACAAACATGTGTGCCAGCGAGCAGGGGCTGAATGAGGGAACAAGGAGAGAGACAGAGGCTGACTGTGTGCTCCTCCTTTGTCTAAGAAGCCTGGAGACGAAGACACCATGTCGTCCTCCCGGAGGTCCAGGCCCAGTGGCAGGAGAGGAAGAGGGGGGCGGGAGGGGACTCAACAACAAATTAACAACAACCAGGCCCAGTGTGATGGAAACTACCGGGTTAAGTGCTTGAGGTTGGACTTGAGTTACCGGTGTTTTAAGCTGAGCCGTCTCCAGTTTCGCCCTCTGCTCGTACCCCCTCTGTACACCGAGTACCCACTGTGTTCACTGAGTAAGAACGTGTGTGAGTGAGTGTGAACGTGCGTGCATACACGTACCAGTATTTGGTCCATGCAGTGTGTCGTCCAGCACCAGGCTGCTCATGCACTTTATTTCCCAGTCTTGGACCTCCGTCCTCCATAGGGCCGGCACCAAAACAGAGTACTGGGCACTGCCGGGTGGGAGGAAGACAGAGAGACACAGACAATTAGCAAGGAAACACACAGACAGAGAGAGACAGAGACAGAGAAGGAAATATCACCAATCACAGGTGGAGGTTGGAGAAGGGAGTCCAGCAATAGAGTTTATACTGTTGGCTCTGTGGGAAAGTTTGAATACGGGAGGCATGGGTGTGCCAACAGCAGACGAGCAGGGGAGGAACAGTTGATGATTAAAATCCATGATGTGTAACGAGGATAGCTTGAGCCGTTCCGTCTAGTGGATTGTGACAAACTGCATCCCAGGGAAATTGAGATGCATGATCGAGGCGGGTGATCGAGGACATGGAGAGCCAGAGAAAAGAAAGGGCGCCATCACACAGCGGGGACTTGGGGAAAGAGGAAGGGATGTCCGGAACACTTGAGGATGGATCCGCTTCCGTTGAGGGCTGACATAAAATGACATTTGTGAGTCCACATCAAGTGAATTGTATTAGCAGTCTGAGGAAGGAAAGTGGGGAGCCACAGAAACAACTGCATCATTTTGTGTTGCAAACAACAGGAGCGTGTGTGATCGAATCGTTCGGATCAATAGAACTGCGCCGCTCGGCATCCAAACAAGTCTGCCCTAGTAGTCGTGTTTAATCCAAAACAAAAGGACAGCAAGAAAGAATCTGGCTGTGGCAGTTCAGAGTAAACAAATGATGCGTCAAACCATCCAGCAGAATAACAGTGTCAGTGCGGATGAATAGATGAAGAAGGCCAGGCAGTGGGGTGGGGGGGATAAAGGAGAAAAGGAAATTACAAGGGGGGGGATGAGTGTGTGCATGGGAGTTGTGCTGCTATGCATGTAGTGCCTGAGGACCATTTTGTTGGTTTATTTTCTAGAGTTTCTGCCTTTCCACTGCATAAATGATTTCCGACGCATTTTACGCAGACTGTATCTGTTGATGTGCTTATTGTGTCGTCTTGTGTTTTAAGGCTATTCACAAACAAAAACAGACCCACGGCAATCAAGGATTGAGCTGTATGTGTATTCAAGTTGTTGTATAATTTTGTGTAGTATGTGTGGAATGTATGTGACTGACCGCAGGAAAAGGGGAATGTAGATAGATAGAGACAGGCGCGTTACATCTCTCTTCTATTGGTTTCCAAAGGAGACCGAGGTGGGGGGAGAATCTATTCTTTGGTTGTAGTTCGTAGTCAGAGGGGTTATTGTTGTAGCCCAAGGCATGTAGATGACAGCTGATTGACAGCTTGAATAAAGAAAGTGCTGGATGAATAAGCTGCCTTAACCAATCATTAATCAGAACAGGAGGGACTTCACCAACTTGCACCACGAGCAAAGATGCTCAAAGAGAGGGGAAAAGTATATACTCCTTCACCTCAAGACCTCTGGCAACGCACCCCCTCACCTAACAACGTACAACCCAACCTAGCCGCCTTTCCTTTGGGTTTGGGCCTTCCTCAGCAGAATCTTCCCACTGTAAAGTGATCAGGCCCACAGAGGCTGGGAAACCACTTAGCCACGTTGACTCATGACCAGGCCATGGTGGCGGTGCCAAGGCCAGGCGGCCAGGAGGTGGAGGAGCTCAGATAGCAGCTCCTTGGCAACCGCCCACATGGGTGATGGCTTGGCCGCACCAACAAGCACAGCAACACAACAGTCCGTTTCATCACTGGGTTCACAACTGCATTAACTTAGATTAAGCAAGAAAAGTACCTTTATATGCATGATACAGTTCTTCCAAGTAGTGCCCTACTCCTTAAGGTCAGGTGATTTGTTATTTGTCTCATCTTCCTAAATCCACTCTGACGGAAGCCAGTCTGCATCTCGTCTTCTCATAAAAGGCTGAGGCTCTTTCCCAGAATGCTTTGAGGTTTTAGCTCTTCTTTCAAAGTCTTTACTGGAACTATGAACTCAAACCCATCCACCCACGCCTGTATCAACTCAGGGATCCATTTAATCGGTGGAAATAAAGTCACAAACATTGTTTGAACAAACTGACGCGTGACAAAGTGCAGGTATAATGGAATAAGGGAGCAAAATCGCAAGACCTGGTCTAGAAGAGAGGTAGAATTGGATTTGTTTCTCATTTGATTACCATTTAATAACTACGCTAAACATGGTTTGTCCGTCTCAACCCCAAATTTCAACTCTGGCATTACATGTATATTCAGGGTGAAGATTACATGTTTTATCACAGTGGCGAGCTGTGTCAAGCGGCCCACAACCTGACTGATCCTGATCCAAGGCACACAAATTTGAGGGGCCACCTACTCCATCTGCTCCACCTACTCCATCTGTTCCATCTACTACACCATTCCATCTACTACACCTACTTCATCTGCTGCACCTACTCCATCTACTACACCTACTCCACACTCGCTTCACACCGTATGCGTGCCAAATTAAAAAGCACTTGGCAGGAGATTAGAAATTAAAACAAATATGATAAAGGGGCCTTTAATAAGCACCGGTGACCGGGCCGTCACGGATGCACTTGCCGTACGCACAAACCCGGTGACCCCGTCGGGTTGCCATCACAACAGCTCCATGACAACGAAACATGTCCGGGGACATGTGACTTTATATTCAACACATTGAGGAGTGGGAGGACAGTGGGGGTCCGACTGCCAGCTCTATGGGAGCCGCCACTGAGGAAACACCAGCTTAGCATAAAAGGATGCTTAATCCAAACATGGACGAGAAGCAAATCACAACCACAGCGATACAATGAGACTTCTCCTTCTTCTGGGAAAACGCTTGATGTCCAAACATGTCTCGTCTGGGAAGGCTGATGAGCCGATTGATATTCATGAGCTGCCTGGAGTTCTATTGAAGGAACGACAAAAACGTTTGACTCGTTTTTCAAGGATGCACAAGTGGGATGCACATTCCCAAAAAGGATTTGTTGTTGTGTCAATACAAGCACACACACAAACAATAGTGTTTAGTATTTAGTTTAGTATTGCAAAACGTTTCATGATTTAAATAATGCGCAAATTCCTTTCAATAGAGTCAATATGTGTTAATCTGTACATATGCAATCAATGTTATTTTTTTAAAGCAACATTGATTCCGTGTTTGCGTGTGTAGGAGTATATGTTAGTGTGACTTTGTGTACCCACATGTTGACAGGCACTCGGAGGAGCAGTGGCAGCACAGCGGTCTCGTCTTTCAGACCCAGCAGACGAGGCTCCAGGAGCTCCATGATGGCCAGAGAGGTCTGAAACACCACACACACACCTGGACACACACACACACACACACACACACACACACACACACACACACACACACACACACACACACACACACACACACACACACACACACACACACACACACACACACACACACACACACACACACACACACACAGGTTTTCTACAAGATGGGTGCTGTAGCCTAAAGCCCACAGACCGTGAATATCGCTTCTTATTTGTCGGGCGACCCGAAGAAGAAATATAATCAAATTGTTTTAACAGAGCTCAAATGTAGCGGGCTGTATTTCTTCTGCTCGTTTCGTAACAGATTCAAATCTATTTTGGACGTGTGTATTCTGAAGCATTATAGCAGTGTCGTCTAGACACGACCATGTGCTTTGGACATCGCACTAAATTAAACACAATGTTTTATGCTCTGCATGGAGACAGGTTGGTTTACCATTGAGCATGATGAGGTCCCACACGGCAAGCACAGAGTCCCAGCAGGGCAGAGAGGTAAAGAGGGTCAGCAGCCAGGGCATGATGAAATGCACAGAGGACACACCCATGGACTCCTGGATCACAGTAGAGTAGAGTAGGCATTCAGACAGACAGTATTTTGTTGCATTGGATTTGGGTTACTTGCCCATTCCAATATACATTATACATTTAGATTTAGTCATTTAGCAGGAGCGACATGTGAACAATATTTGTTATCGTTCTTAAATCAATGCATCAAAACTACAAAGGGTGATTTTGAAAAACTATATTTTAAAAGCTTCATTCAAACATAACATTACACAAATACCATAAGATAGCCAGCAACCACTTTAGATTCTGCAAAATGTCTCTACATGTTTGTGCCTGTTTGTGTTTGTGTGTGTGTGAGTGTTTTTTAGTGATAGGGATAAAGCTTTCCGCCCCGGTTGCTGAACGTGGTCACTACCATGTTCAACACACTCAAGCAGCACAATGGGAGATGAGAGATTAGAGTGTGTGTGTGTGTGTGTGTGTTTTAACAGTGGAACCACACTGAACACACGATTGTTGGGTGGCTGGGTAGAAAGGTAGAGGTTGTTTCTATGTGAGTAATAGAGTAAATGACAGCAGAAATGGGGCCCGATTGATGATAGATGTGCCATAGAGCTAGGATGAACTTCTCATCACTTGGTTATAACTGGGGCAGAAGAGCACTCAAATGCCTGTGAAGTCTCCCTTAGACACATCTACCTGAAATTCCTCACTATTAATTCATTTCACACCAGGATACACAGATTAAAGGTTGGTGTGACTGTATGGTCTATTAAAGGATGCCATCTGTGTATTTTTGACTTAATGCCCTTCCCAGATATACCCTATGTGTAACCAACGTTGCGTGTGCACAGTGGATACCTTCAGTCTATGAATACATACATTTAAACAATTAACAAAGCTGGTCTGACATAATGCCACCTTGAATACTACTTACCAAGTGCTGTGAAAGCTGTGGCTTCCTATGCTTCAGGAAATTATGAAACACCTTCACTTGATGCTGGACCCTTGTTGGCAGAAAACAAGATGGTCGGTATTAGTCTTAGGCAGTGAGTTTACTGCCAATCACATTTTACGTTGCCTTATACATTACAAAAATCCCCTTAAATGCATGCAATAAACAACAAATAACCAGTGGCTATTCATAATGTTGACTTTTGAGCTCATCATGTGTTCTACCCTCAGGCACGTCTAATTCTGTCTGCTGTTGTTCACTCTAATGGAGCTTAAGGCCAGCCTTACTCGGTGAGGTTGAGGTCAAACAGCTGGGCCAGGTATTTGGGCTTATCCAGCAGAACCACCAGGGCCCAGAAGGCTTCTTCCTCTCCCAGCTGCATCAGCAACACTGCAGCTAGGTAGGACATCCCTGGAGGGAAAATACAACACACAAGCAGATGCTCAATGAAACATTTTGTATAATGTCAACAATGGATGGTGTGGAAGTATGGTTGCAGCACCCCCCCCAGATTTATATTGAAAAATATTTGAATTTGGTTTACTGCATTTGGAGTGCAATGGCTCATGTTTATCACCATTGTTACAGATTAGTCTAACATAGCCCTCTGCTGGCCTCAAGTGGTTAAGTTGTATACTGCAGCTCAACATGAGCTGTGATTCACTGAGTTTTAAACAAATACATACAAACTTGTGTATATAGAAACTATAGAAAATGGCTTAAATATGGATATGCTAATAATCTGCTTTTCTACCTTGGCTGTATCCGATCTTTGGGTTGTACTTGGCGTAGGCGATGAGGACCCTGAAGAGTTTGGCCTGACCCTCAATGGCCTCAGGACTGTCCCCCATCAGGGAGCGGTGGGACGGGAACGAACGTTCTGGGGAACGATCACAATTTCAGATACTATTGAATACATTGTGATTCATATTGTAGGTTTGAAATTGGACATTTTGCAACTACATTTTTTGAGCATCTCCCTTGTACCCATCCTTTCATCCTTGAATACATGCAAACACAATCATATAGACAACAAGTGTGCATGTACACACACACCCACACATCTGTAACACCGTCCCTCTACTCACGCAGATCCAGAGCGATCTGTCGAAAGAGCGTGACGTCATCCCTGGAGTAGCCTGGGTCCAGGCCACTGGAAGCCTGCTGATTGGTTGATCCCAGGTCATTCTGGGTGTCACTTAGCGTAGCTATGGCAGAGAGGATACCATACTCGCTGACCCCCAGATCCACCAGGGGACCCCGCACCGCTGACAAGCAACTCTGTTAGAAGGACGTTTTATTGTTGTCATGTTATTGTGTAAAGGATTTGGTTTGTTTCTTCCAGACTACATTTATATAACTAACACCTTTTTCCAATTAAAATCACACTTTATAAAAAATAATGAATATATTAAGATACTGACACTGTTGAAGATACAGTTGAAGAATAAAAATTGTTGACATTCATAACACACACTCTTGATACAAGTAAGCAACATACAATTTACAAAAAATTGCATACAAACCATTATGCTAAGCAGGAAAATGTGTTTTGACGAAAATGTACCTGGTAGTTAAATTCACTGGTCTCTCTCTGGCTATCAATGCTGAGCAGACACTTCCACACCCGACCTCGTAAACTAGGAGGAATACCCATCCTGATATACCGTTCTATCTGGAACACATGCACAGGAACAGCTTGGGAAAAAACAATACTAATACACAAACATATATTTAAAACAAATCTCTAACCATGCACGCACACACACACACACACACACACACACACACACACACACACACACACACACACACACACACACACACACACTATGATTTAAATTATGTCAGTTAACTTGACATTTACTTACTATTTAGGTTAAGTAAAAAGCCTAAGTGAGTCATTAAATAGCGAGCCCCTAACCTGACTTCTGCAGATGAAACTGCCGCACTTCCAGTAGCTAAGCAGCTCACACAGTTCCTTGACCCTGACTGGGCTCAGCTGGGGGTAGCTGAGAAAAGACCACGCAAGCCACAATGAAATCCAACACAATACCAAACATATTTTAACAGAATGTCCTAGTTTCCTGAAAAGCACCACCCCAAGTATGAAGAGGAAAGACAATCAAACACTATACAATATATGCATACACAACAACACACTGAATATATGCAAATAATTGACCCCTGAAGCATTCTTTTCACAACTAGTAACGTTAGTTACTGAATATAACAGAGCAGAGCAAATTACAAAAAGAAAACCATAATCCTCAGAAATGATACATAGAATATGAATAAAATGGATGGAATGTTCTAGTTTGGTCAATTTTAAGAGACCGTTTACTTTTCCATTTTCCAGTGACTTTGGCCAGCTAATTGAGAAGACTGAGGGCCTTTTATGTATGTTTGTTAACTGTTAGTCTATTAGGCAACTGAAACCAAATCACTAAACCACTGCTGTTAGGTGTATAGAGAGAAGGTTATAAAAACAAACCAGAATGGACTCTAGTCCCACACCTGTAATCGTGACATCGATGATACAGTGTTTGGTCCTTTCTTTTAGTTAGGGCAAAACCGAATTCGTCAAAACACCGATTCTCACTGCGTCGTTTCGTTATCGAGCTTCTCCTGCTGGCGTTACTGCTGTTTCTCCTTCTCATTGTAGAGTTGAATAGGCCACTTTCAAGTATGAATGTATGGACAAGTGCTAAACGGATAAACGCCTTGGTCGCTACTTTTGTCCACGCGAGCTACTCCTGTCAACATTCAAACATGCCGCGCCTCTTTACTTGCGTCATAGTCAACCGAAAATGGGCGGGATTGACCAATACATCTGTTACCGCTATGGATGTGACCGCAGGGATTGGTCACCAACATGAATGAGCGAATCAGCTATGCCGCTTACGTCAGTGCTTACAATGATTACGAATATTTAGTGGATGATTTCAAGTCGATCAAATGCCATTCCCCAAATACATAACAAATAACATAACCCATAACACATAACCTATAAAATATAAATATACACGAGAGATATAAAATGACATACAAAAACGATGAAGAACTTTATTGAAGTGTAGGTAACAAAATATGCCTACAGAATGAAGTGGAGAATAAGTAGGCCTATTGCTGTCTTCTACATAGACATAGTTCAAGACAATTCTTCTTGTATTCCTCCTAGTAGAATAACATGTTCTTCTAACACAATGTTAGAAGTAGTAGTACACAGAATGGTCGTGTAGCACACATATCGATGAGATTATTCGGTGCCAAATGAGACTTGGTCCTTCCTCTGTGTTTCAACCTTGTATATTGTCTGGTAGCCATCATCCCAGGCGTACAGCTGCTTATCTTGAGGGTGGTAGTAGAGACTGGTGTGGCTGGTGTAGCGCTTGGGGAAGAACAGTACAGGGCTCTCCTCACTGCAACACACATCAACTCAACATCTCAATGTGTGGCTTCTTTTATGATATTCATTCATTTAATATCACATTTATATTTAAACAATGACATATACAATTTAGAAACAGTATGTACTGCATAGAGTGTGTATGGCTATGAAACATGTGCTGCAATATAAGCCTACATGGATATAAATGTATGTGTTAGTTTACATGGTATCCCTAGTTTGTGTGTGTGTGTGTGTGTGTGTGTGTGTGTGTGTGTGTGTGTGTGTGTGTGTGTGTGTGTGTGTGTGTGTGTGTGTGTGTGTGTGTGTGTGTGTGTGTGTGTGTGTGTGTGTGCAACTTGTCACGTGAACCCGCCAGTGTAAGTTGTACTTAACTAAAACTGAAACTGAAATCAACACAACTGATAGAAAAAGCTATCTGTTACCTAATAAAAACTGAAACTGAGCTTGCAGAAAAAACAAAGCTAAACGGAGGACTTTAAAACCAAATAGAAATACTACCCTAATGGAAGGTAAATATCAACCGTTTTCATCCTTTTGTTAACATTTTCACAAAAGAAAACAAAGCTTTTGGGAGGCCAGACTGGCCCTTTATCCTAAGCTTGATCCAGTGGCCCATGAAGACCTGGTGTCTGCCCCAGCATCCCAAGCATTTGTTGAGAGATATTTTTCAATCTGTGTGTAGCGTCTAGACAGGATGGGCACATCAGTGGAACATAGTTCCAGATAGAGTGCTTCTCAAACAATTCAAATCTCAAATTAGAATCTTCTATGACAGTCAATAATTTGTTGTTGTTTTATTCATAATTTTAAAAGTAGAGTTTAATTGCTGTTATCCTTTTTGAGCTTTGTTCAATAAGCTTTTATAAGAAATTCAATAGAAAGGGATTCAGACAAACAAAACTGAATTACCACTGGAACCCACCTGTGGATAGTGTCGTGGATGTCATACAAGCACTGGATGCTGGAGCGCCCGCCGTACCGCGTGTTGTACACCACGTAGAGGGTCCCGCAGATCATGAAGGCCCCCTCAGCCCCCCGGCTCCTGCACAGAGTGTCCCAGGTGTGCTCCAACGCCAGGGTGGCTGAGCACGGACAAACAGGAGGAGAAGTAGTGAGTCATGAGGTGTGTTATACGATCTCTCTCTTTTTCACTCATTCATCCTCTTTCTCTCTCTCTCTCTCTCTCTCTTGTTCTAACTCTCTGTGTCTCTCTTCCTAACTCTTTGTGTGTGTGTGTGTGTGTGTGTGTGTCTTTCTCTCTCTCTCTCCCTCTCTCTCTCTCTCTTTTGTTATTATAAATCTCTAGCTTGCTCTAACTCTTGCTCTAACTCTCAACCTCTTTCTCTCTCTTTTACTTTCTCTTCTCTCGTTTGTACTTATCTCTCTCTATCTGTTTCTCAGTCTTTCTCTCTCATATAGTTGCGCGCACACACACACACACACACACACACACACACACACACACACAGACACACACACACACACACTCACACACGAGCACACACAGACACACAAACACTCCACTACACTTCTGGCTGTAATGGAATGTTTACCAGGGTCCAGCTTGGTGATGACCAGGTTCCCTGCGTAGTCTGGGTCTGCATGGATGATCCAGAGACCCAGCTCATCCACGGCCAGGTCAAGGTAGGTGTTAGGGTTCAGGCTGTAGGCCGGTAGACGGCCAGCCCCTGGGAGCAGCATGGTGTCTGCCTGCGTGCCGTTGGGCAAGCGCACCTGGTCAGCAGTGAACACACCAACAGACAACATTACTTAATGAAGGTGGGTTACCGTGGGGGGGAGTCATGGGGTTCTAATCCCGCCTCCAGTTTTGATACCTGTTTAAATGTCACTCACTTTCACTATCTGATTTGGAGTGTCTGCCTTGTGGTAGTAGAGGAATCCTTTGTAGACCACATGACCCGTCCCCTGCCAATAGGAGGGCAGCTTCACCACCTTGGGGCCATGTATGCCACTGCCCTCGGTGAAGCTTTTAACCGACGTGTACTCCAGGAGGGTGTCGTTTCTCAGACCGCTGAGGAAGTACATCTGGGAGAACCCATTTGGGTTCATACCCGCCATGTCAAATGATGGTTGATCGAAACATTTCTCTATTGCTATGATTGCAGCTATGATTGCAAATCATACCCCCCCTTCAAACTGAAATCATGAACAACAACATAACAGCAGTGATTATTATACACAACGTCCAAATATGTGTACCTGTCACATATGTGATATATAATCAAGCAAATATAGTGCGTCATTTGCTTGGTGATGTTAACTTGAAATTGAAACAGTACAAAAATAAAACAAAAGTCTACAGAAAACATTTGACACTAGCGTTCTACAATATAATTTTAAAGGCTGGACCTTGGAGGAACCTGGGGTAGGGTCCTTGAACCAGGATCCATGGGTGTCTCCCACCTTCTTCACAATCTTCAGAGACTTGACTGCACTCAAGGCAGTGCTGCAATCTGGAGACGCAGACAAAAACAATAGAAGATAGACGTTCCTATTTGAAGTGTCACGAACCATGACTTTGCAGAAAAGTGCAACCCCACACCGGTTTTTACTGATGTGATCACCAGTTAACAGAAAAGATTAAATTAAAGGATTATTTCGGGATTTTTCCATCCATTCCACTTTCCCATAATTTTGGCGAGAGCAGTATTGAGCAAGAGCACTTGAGCCACTTTTAATAACAATCTGAACCTGTGGCAAAAACAAGCACTTTAGAGGACGTGCATGGATGGGCGCTATTAGCCCTAAGGGTTACATTGCAACCCGGCATTGCAGCCTGTTTCACGGCTGTAATGGCTGAAGTGCTCTCACTCAATACTGGACCAATTTCAAAAATTGTTGTCCGCATTAGTCACTTAGACCCAAAATGATAGGAAAATAAAGTACAGGTTAAAAAATCCTTTGTCTTGTTGTTCTTTCCCTCTCTTCTCACACTTTGTACACTGTCTATCAGTACCAGCTCCACTGGCTCCACTACTACACATCTCCACAAATACACACTCCACAAACAAACACATACACACACACACACACACACACACACACGTGCATACGGACACGCAAGCGCCCATGCACACACATCCTCCTATATACCATTAAGCAGTTGGAGTTTGGCTTTCTTCTTGAGCTGCTCCAGCTCTGCATCCATCACCTGCTGCTCCAGCAGGGCCTCCTCTATCTCAATGTTCTGCGGAGCGGGAATCTTGTTCTCCAGGTACTCCAGCTCCCCTTCCACACGGTCCACCCGCGACGACATGCTCTCCATCTGGGTCCTCACCTCTGACCTGAAGAAGACGTTAAGGTGCGTGATTGCTCTTCAGTTAACTTGTGTTGAACTCATTGAAATGTTTTATTTTGTTTTATTTATGTATTTTTGTTTTATGTGATTAGATTCTCTGGATAATGGGACTTAGTATATGTCAGAAATGTTGCCTTCTTGTTTTGGATAGTCACTGCCACATTTCAACAACACTTAGAAAAGTTCTAAAGTCATTTATTTCTGTCTCTGGTATATTAGACAGCTGAACTTGTCACTTGCCATGTCTGTCATATACATTGAGATCTTAAGTGGTGTTTACCTCACAGCATTGAGAGAGGAAAGTAGACCCCTGAATTCTGAGGCGAGGTCATAGAATCTCTGTGTCATAGTTGCTGCGCTCTGCTCACATTGATTCAGACGTTCCTGAAATGGATGACAACAACACATAAAGAATTTCCCAAACTCTACCACAAAGAAATAGAAAATAAGTAGTTACAATGGCAACACTAAAGACACCTAAAACAGATTGAGAGTCTGTATAACAAAAACGTAAACTAAAAATACGCTGTGACCAGTTTCTTTTCTTGACTTTGCCTCTGGAACAAACTTTCCACGATGCGTAAACTGAGTGTTATCTGAATAAGTTGTGTGCAGTGGCCAGTGCCACTTACCTCTAAGTGTGTCATCCTCCTCTCAAAGTACTGGACCATGAAGGCATCCTGGGGAGAACTCTGTCCCCTCACCGACCCCGGGCGGGTGAGAGACAGCAGGATGATGGGAACGACCAGGCCGAAGGACATCTTTGATGGCTCTGAAACTACACTTGTGTGACTGGCTGCTATTCCTGGCACTGCAGTGTGTCTCCAAGCTATCCTTCCACAGTGGTAAAGGTTGTACTTCCTGTGTCTGCAGCTTGTCAAACTCTGCGCAGCTCTAAACAGTCTCTTGTGCAACGCCTACCATTACAGTTTTGTAATGGTAGGCGTTGCAGAACGTTCTGCGTTTTTCTGTTTTGGCTCCAGTGGGCCTAGATCTAGATGAACCTTATCACCGGTTCCTCCCAATGTCTGACCCTGCTCTCTCTCTCTCTCTCTCTCTCTCTCTCTCTCTCTCCTTCTCCCTCTCCCTCTCTCTCCCTCTCTTTCTCCCTCTCCCTCTCCCTCTCCCTCTCCCTCTCCCTCTCTCTTTCTCTCTCTCAGCCATACACACATATCATGCACACTTCACGATGTTGTGTCTATTTCGTTCGGAGCACTGAGAATAGGAAATGAAGAGAGTTCAAAGAGAGTCACTGTTTAAAAAGGAAACTCTTCCCAGTACCCTATTGGTGCGGGTCTTTGGTTGTACTATAATTCTCTCCAGATGTCTCACTGACACGTCCTCAGTTCTCAGGCAACACAGCCGCTATTCAACCACAGGGTTTCAACATCAGGTTGGAGTTTTGGAGAATCCTCCATGATTTATAGATTAAATCATTTTAAATGGAACTGAGTTCATGTTTTTTGTCACCCCTATTTCAAAGCCCCCACAATGAGCCAACAATAGAAAAAACATGAAAAACATTTATAACCAAATATAATTAGAATTATTATTTACATTTGTCCACAAAAAAGGTCTGGACTAGCATTATAATAATTTAAAGCCCTGATTTTGTGTTTTCATCAAATTACAATGTTTTCAATATGCAGGTTTAATCCGAGCTACTACAAAGTCATTAAAATCTTTACTTTCCCCTGGTTTTTGGCAGAGCCAAGACACCGAGGTGCTCCTTATGGTGTTTGGCACATCTTTTGGCCAGCTGTTATTTTCCCATGAGGAATTTATCGGGTGACAGAGACACTATCTGACCACAAGCTTTAAAAACGTTTGACATTCTCTGGCAGAGCCAAACTTTAAGCAGGGCCATTGTTTATCGTTTACAAAGCAGCGGCTATCACCGAGTCTAGTTTCTTCCTTGTTAAATATTTGAAAGCAATATTTCACAAATTTTGGGCAAATTTGGCAGAATATCTGCTTACTCACCATCAAATACATTTGGTTATGAACTTGAAAACAGATTTCTACCACCAGAGGGAAGTATAACATAAGAACAAGTAGCCTACTATATTTCCCACTGTCAAGCACAGAGACGCTGAAAGTAGTAATACCAGTGTTATGGGGATTGTAATGGTGAAGTGATTAGAACCCGGTGTAGGCGTCAGCACATAATATAATACTATATTATGTATTATGTGATATGATATATATATATATATATATATATATATGCATATATAATAATAAAAACTCTACTTGAGTGCGGCTGCTGTGTCCATGATAAAATGAATGAATCAACAACTATTTGTTTCAATCTCCTTGTTGTCATTGTTATCAACTGTATGCAGTTAGAAGCCAATATTAAAAACCACATGCACAAGCATGCTGCACACGCATACCGCACACACGTGTACAGCTCAGAAGCCACACTGAGGCTTCCTGTGGTTAACAGTTCTCCTAATATTTAATATTTCATAAAGGTTAAACTGTGCTTGTTTGCATTAGTGTGTGTGTGTGTGTGTGTGTGTGTTTCTACTTTTGTGTGTGTTTGTGTGTGTGGGGGGAGGGGGAGGGGGTGCTTGTGTGTATATATAATATATAATATGCATGCTTTTGTACAACATATGCTTATGTACCTTGCAGGTGGATGTTTCTTGGAGTTGGAACCACAGATAGTGTAGCTTGCCATTAGCAGCCTGTGTACCTGAGGGAAGAGGCTTGAATTCCCTAAAGAGAGAGAGGTGGTCTGGATTGTTCATCACTGAGCTAAAGCCTTCCTCAATATTGGGGAATAATAAAGTATGCCTGACAGGCCGGGGTGCTGTTCACCAATGGTCCTCCTCCTGTGTCATCTTTTGTTTTGTACAGGTTTGTTTTCAATCAATATCCACCAAAAACCCTAGGTTTCTAGCTCTGGCCACATAAAATATAGTCTTTGCAGGCATTTTGTACAAATTGCAAGTGTTCGATAACGTCAACGTTAAGTTTCGTGTCGATCACAGTCAAGAATTGTACCTTCCAAAAGTTCCCACTGCCTGTTACCTTCAATATCTGCCAGGGGTGAATAAACAGCAAATCTTTTCTAAAATCAGGTATTTTTTATTTAGTGAAAGTATTACTAAATGAGTATTCTATGTCAAAAAGCGACCACCATACCACTGTTCAAACGTGTCACGTGTCCATTAGAAATCACTGTGCGTTACGCTAGTCTAAAGCTGCAGTTTACATTCAGCATAGTCTGACTGGATTTTGTTTAAAGCAGTAAATGTAAAAAGAAGATTGGGTCATGGTCAATGTGTGTTATCTTCACTAGTTTAGTCTACTACCTGTGCCCTGGAACATTGGAGAGCAGAACCATAATTTGTGTTATGAGTGACATCTGTGTTTGTCCTTCGATGATGCCTCCATGAAAAGTGTCTATTGTCATTTACTAAAACCTACTGCTTTGATCATGTGTTCATTGACATCACTTATGTCCTCTTTTGCTGTTCAATGGGGAAGGAAAGATCTCTGGAAGCCAGATCATCCCCTGTCTATATGGCAGCTGGTATGTCTGGGCATCTAGTAGCCTACTTATCTGCATCTAGAAGGGACATTGGCCGTCATACGCTTTCCGTACCCTCATGAAGAAAATATACAATTTACCAAATGGTCACATCTTAGAAACATAGCTTGCAGCCGTCTTCTATGTAGAATACCAAGCAACACACATTCAAACTTCTTTCACATCTGTTTGTCTGCCTCTTAAATTTCTTTATTTTGCTGGAGGATATGCATTGAACTTAATAATTCAGAAGATGTATTTGTTTAAAGGTGCAGTTTGTAGAATTAAGGGGAATCTAGCGGCAGGATAGTCCTGTGTAAAACAACCATGTAGATATCTGATAAAATAATGGAATAAATACAATTACAAAAGAGCAGTCACATTAAATAATCAGGTTAGGAGGGATGCATTTAGACATACATTCTCACACATAATATATCATGTTCTATAAATAAATAAATAAATAAATGTTCTAAATGATGGTGAAACAATGAGAAATAAGAATAAAAGGCATAATAAAAATGATCCAATGAGTAAAATTAAAGGTTAATGTGATAAAAGCCCAGAGAAAATAAAAAGGCTAAAGTATTAAAACACAAAAAGAATAAATAAGGTACAGTAAGTGCTTGAGGATAAGTGCTGGAATAAATAACAATATAAATAGCATGAATAAAATAAATACAATAAAGCCTTTAATCTGTTGCATGCACATCCACATTCATACTTGCATGGCGAAATAAATCTGCAACGAGAATAAATGAAGTAATAAGAGGTTGAAAGCCTCTAAGACATGGTGTGCATATGTGCTTTGTAAATATACGTATGTTGTTTGAGTCTGGTGTTTTGTCTCGCCAACATAAATGATGTTGCGGTCGGGAGCATGTGATGGCGTAAATTATGTTTTTGTTGCGTATACCGAGGTTGTGCAGGATGAGGCTAGAGGTGGAGGCGTGCTGGTTCAGGATGACCGCCGTCTGCTTAAAGTGGCTCTGGTGTGGAGAAGGGGTGCTTCAGATTTTTGTGAAGAAGCGGGCCCTTACCAGGATATCTTGCATGTTCCAGTTCTTGCAGTAAGCAGATGTAATGTAGTTGTTCTGGAGAATTGGATGGTTGTGTTGTGTTCGTGTGAAGGCATGTTTCAGTTTGGAGTGTATGTATATGATATTGTGGGAGAATGTGCTGATGAGCGGTATGATGTGTGATTGTGGTTGTTGCCCATGATAGTCTTCACTCCTGATGTCAGGGTCCCCCTCAGGGAACCTGTTGGGGAAGATGACCTGACTCAGGGATCCAGGCACTCCTAGTGGAAGCCCACCACCCCCTCAACCAGCCCATCGTTGGGGGTGGACGCTGTGCCCACCCCTCCGGTGAGGGAGGGGGGCCGGCTAAGGTGAAGCATAGGAGGGAAGCCAGTTATGGTTAGGGGGTATGTGGGGGTCCACAGCAGAAGCCAAAGGTCAGTGGAAATGAGACGCTGCGGGTGAAGACCTGTTAAGGAGAGCCGTGGTGAGTTAGAGCTGAATAAGATAAGAGGCTGTGGGTGGAGAATGGTTTAGGTAAGACATAATGGGTGGTGAGTGGTTAGGTTGAGACATGTGGACGGGCAATTGGTTATGGTGAGGGCCGGGGAAGGTGTGGGAATCCCAAACAGGCAGAGATCTGAGATGGGGAGAGGGATGGTGGGGGGCCTCCTGTAGAGGATCTGGGCCCCAGCTCCGCCAGCGTGCCGGACTTGATGGTACGTAGGATCCGCTTTGTATTCCCCCTGCCCCTCATGATCCTGAATAGGGTCTTGATTGCCGTCTACATGTTTGCCTCCTCTGTGCAGAGTCCGTGAAAATGGATGATTTGTGACTTAATGATGCCCGAACATGTGTGCTTGGGGTGAAAACTGGTGTGTGTGTCCGTGGGTTTGAGGAAGACCTTGGTGTATAGGAATATGTCTGGTGCGTTTGTGTGTGGAAAGAACACTGTGGTTTATTAAAAGTCTATGTGTTGTGCATGCTGTGTGTATTTAACCTTAATAGTGGGATGGTGTGTATTGAGTATGTGTAACTGAATTAAACTGTGTAGCCGGACCCAGAAGACGTCGTCCAGGAACCGCAAGTACACCTGTGGAAAGAATTGGCATTTTTTGCAAGATTGTGTGCTCAAATCCAGCCATGTAGATGTTGGCGTAGCTGGAGGCACATTTTTGCTTGTGTTAGCAGATAATGCTTGTTATTGATAACAAAGTCATCATTGCGCAGGCTGATGGGCAATCGTTTCAACAGGTGACTGTTGGGCCTGTCAGGGTCTGGGTGACGGAGAACCGCGGACTGGATTTAACTTTGTGAAGATCAGTAAACTTGTTGAGCATTTCATGTTGCGTGGCCAAATGTAGGGGTTTCCGCATGGGTCTGTAATGTAGTGGGTTGGCTAATTGTCTGTGTGCTTCTAAGAGATATGGTTGGGCGTCTAAGATTACTATTTTAGAGCCTTTGTCTGCAAGTTTAAGGTGTGTCTAGGAGCGCTTTTCAATACTCTTTGAGTCCCCTGAAATAGGTTTGTGTTGTCTTTTTTTGGTTGTGGGTTAGGGTGTGACTGAATATAATTGTCCTTAATATCATTCAGTCCTACATCACAGCAAATGCTTGATAGCTTTATGAGTGGGAGGTGTGTGTGTGTGTGTGTGCGAGTAAGTGCACTTTCTTTTAAGGTTTGAGTTTGGTTTTTGGTTCTAGGGTTTGGTTTTAGGGTTAGGGTTTCCTAATTGGGTTAGGTTTCAAGGTTCGGTTTTGGTTCTAGGGTTTGGTTTTAGTTCTAGGGTTTAGTACTAGGGCTAGGGCTTCCTATTAGGGTCAGGTTTTAGGGTTTCCTTTTTGGTTCTAGGATTTGGTTTTAGGGTAAGGGGTTCCTTTGGGTCCGATTTTAGGGTTTGGTTTTTGGTTCTAGGGTTTTGTATCAAGGTTAGGCTTTCCTATTAGGGTCATATTTAGGGTTTGAATATTGGTTCCAGGGTTTGGTAATAGGGTTTCCTTAGAGCTAGGTTCTAGGGTTTGGTTTTGGGTGTTATGGTTTAGTTTTTGGATCAGGGTTAGGGTAAAGGTGAGTGGTTTCTTTGGGTCAGGTTTTATGGTTTGGTTTTTGGTTCAGGGTTTGGTGTTAGGGTTAGGGTTTCCAATAAGGGTCAGGCATTAGGGTTTGCTTTTTGGTTCTAGGGTTAAGGTTAGGGCTTTCAATACATAGGATGTTTTGGGGAAAGATCATAAGCGCTTCTTCACTAGGCTATATGAGGTTGAGGGTTGAATCCATCTGTCTTTTTCCCTGGCGCAGTATCTTTTCAAACGATTGACAATTTGCCCTGTTAACTTCCAAAATATCCCTGCTAGATCATTACAGGATTAAGCCGGAGAAGGGTCATCTGAGGAGCCCAGAAATGCCACCTAGGTGGCGTGTGGCAGGGATTAACCGCCACAAAAGGTGTCTACACTCTAAAATCATGCTAGACAATCTGTGGACAGGCCCTTCAGTCTGAAATAGCTTCATTTATTTTAATTATCAGAATGCTCAGAATGTACTTTGCTATCACCATGGAAACTGATCTGAAAGAGAGATGATGAACTCTAAAATTATATCATTACCTCATAAGAATGTAAACATGCAGATTTAGTCACCAGGTCATGTGAGATACAAAACAAAAAACAACTCACTCAGCTGTTGTGCAGGAGAATTAATTTGTAGGACACATTCTGAAGATGCCGTTTCGTGTGTGTGTGTGTGTGTGTGGGGGGGGGGGGGGGGTTGTGTGGGAGTGTGTGTGTGTACACATGTGAGTACACGTGCATGCATGTGGTTTTCACACTTTGCAGGAACTCTATCTAACAAGTCAAAAGTCATTCACACATTTTTTGTGTTACCTTTTTCGTACTGTGCAAAGTAGATATGTCATTGGGTTCAATGTAGAATAGAATGGAGGAGGGGGGCACAGAGCGCAGTAGCTCTGAGAGACAAACTGCACATGCTCAACCTTTATTGAGTGGCCACATTGTCTGTAGAAGCGGAGTCTACAGTACGGGTATGGGGAGGGATAATTGATCATGGATTGGATTTGGCTGAAGGTCAGAGCAAACAGGCGGTCTCCTGGGAGTTTTTTTTTCGGAAATGATTAAAGGCGACATCTTTAGTTATGATTTTGACTGAATGAAAAGCACAACAATCGGTAAAAACAAGGTCAATATTAGCATTGAAGTCCTGCAGAGGACCATCCAAAAGCATCAGCAGTTTGTTTTTATTTCATATTAGTTATTACATTGTGTTATTTCTAATGCAATGTGCCATTTCTAGGTAGTAAAATTTTAGGTAGTATTGTATGTACTGTTGTACAAACCGCAAAAACAATGGCAGAAATAATTATTGTGCTGCAAAGAAATTATACATGTACCGCATTGTATAATGCCACAATTTATGTTTGTAGAATCAGAGACCAGTTTGGTTTGTTGCAGAACAAGTTTTATTTGACCTAAAAGAGATCCACACGAGAACTCCACAAGCAAACAAAATGGTTCTCTCGTACCATGTTACCTCTGTTAATCATGCTCATCTCTTGCAGCTGTGTCTGTTCCTCCATCGAGCACACAGCACCTGGCTCCTCAACTACAGCCCCATGCCTTGGCCACGCACCTGCCCAGCCCTCTTTGCCACAATATACATTAAATTGGAGTAGTATATTTCAGATAAAAGACTTCGGCAAGAAGCAGAATGGCTACTCCACCTGCAACTAACAGTAAGGAACAGTAATGGAGGTTGGTCAAGCCACTGTGTGAGGTCAGTCAGGAGACTCAGTTAATAAAGGATTCCTGCTCCACTCACTGTGAGGCCAGGTGCAAGGGAGAAAGCATGAGGAGAGGAGAGGAGAGGAGAGGAGAGGAGAGGAGAGGAGAGGAGAGGAGAGGAGAGGAGAGGAGAGGAGAGGAGAGGAGAGGAAGAGCAACAGCAAGAGCGAGAGCAACAGCAACAGCAACAGCAAGAGCGAGAAGTATACCAGCGATTAAACATAAATTATGAAACAAAAAGGAGTATTACCCATAACATCAGAGAGAGATAAAGATATGATTCAACTTTGTGACAGAAACCTTTTTCATTTCAACCAACAGGGATTGGCCTAGCACAACAGTCATCAATCCCTGACTTGTTGCTTCACCCTTCAAAATAAATTACTATATTGGTAGACATAGCACTTACCTAAAAAAAGGTTTACACTATTTTACAGGCTGAGGTCGTCATTGACGACCAATATAAATGCAAACGACTGCTTTCAAACAAGACCTGAGCTCCAGACAGCTGTATTGTGCATGAATGCTAAATGAATTCAGACTTTCTCCCCTGCTGTCAAATGCCAAGGCCTTCAAAGACTCGCGTTTGCTCACTGTCTGTATTCCTTTCCTCTAAAACCTCACTTTTGTCCTGCCCTTTATGCCTCTGCATGGCCTTCAGTATCGTTGTCTCCTGTTTCTCTCATTTTATTAATTGTTTATTTCCTCAAGTAATTGGGTATTGCCTTTATTTGTATTAATATAGAGACAGACAGACAGACAGACAGACAGACAGACAGACAGACAGACAGACAGACAGACAGACAGACAGACAGACAGACAGACAGACAGACAGACAGACAGACAGACAGACAGACAGACAGACAGACAGACAGACAGACAGAGAGACAGGCAGGCAGACAGACAGACAGATAGACAGACAGAGATCCGAGTGAGTCTGGCCTGTGTGCAGAGGAGACAGAGCTTCTGTGTTCCCCCTAAGCAGCTGTGCTGGCATGGACTGTGGGTGAGTCTCTGTGGCAGTGGATTTTTTTTTCATTAACCTCACAGTTGAAAAAATACATTTAAAAATACATTAAGGAAACATCCCATCAGCAAACATGGTCAAAATGATGTGCAGCAGAGGCACATCTTGTGAGTTCACTTTGGTTAAAAGTAACTCACACAGTTATAAACACATGCAAACACAATTACAAGTGTACTGGGAAAATGTCATGTGCACATGCAATGCTTTCCAAAGTTACAATCTGCAGATGTAATTATTATTAGAGTTGAATCAGTGCAGGGGGTTCATTGGGGGTGTTTATACTAATATAGCTATCTGAGGGGTTGTCGGTTCGATTCACCCATCTCCCAATGCAGATACAGGTATATTAGCTCATCTACCCAGGCTTTCTGTCCCACAGCGCCATGACATTTGCTTTGCTTCAAGTCCTTCATTACTTCCATCATTAAAGGTCAGTGCGTGCATGCAGGCCCCGCACGGATGCTGTTTTCATCCTTCTCTCGCGGTTCCAAACATCTGCTTAGCAGCATTCAACTCCTGGCTTTGCTACACCTTGCAGAGAAGAAATAGAGTAATGCAAGGAGAGGGATGTGTCAGTGTGTTAATAGAGATTAACCCCGAGGCTAAAAACCCTGAATTGCAACTTTACTGCCAATGCACGTAAGGCCAGAAACACACAGAAACACCAATGTAGAGTATGTAATGTAGAGAAAGGAGGCGGGATATATGTGGAAAGGAGGTGATAAGTATAAGACACATTGACATTCGGGCATTTACGAGTAAAAAATATGACTTCTATCTTATTTGTTAATAGGTCCACTGCACTGTTGCAATGCTGGTTAATGTATTAGTAACATCTAGTGGCTTCAGTTGCAGCAACAGTTGTAGCTCACTATAACTGACTTATCTGGAATAAGACAAAACGTATAACTTATATCCAAATTAAATCGGACTACCATACTGAACCTTACATTACCCGTAATCGAGAACGAAGACAAAATCTCTGTGTGCTCAGGTCAGAACTGGTACCTTGCATTTGGCAATTGGGATGGGCAGATTTAAAGGTTTGCACATCATTTGGGATTTAGGTTTAATCAAAGTTTTATTTACTTTGGTATTTTATTGTCCTAGGTATAATGACCTAAGGAAATATTGTTTGTTTGAAAAAATGCAAGCTAGAAATCCTGATTTATTTTAGTCCAGTGAATAGGGATGTACTGAAAGGGCTTTTTGAAGAGGCAGTTTTTGCTTTGGCTACAAGTTTAGAACTAGCTTTGAGCGAGAAGTGTATTATATCTCTGATTATAATTTTGTATTTGACCGGTTTATGATTTTGTGATTGTTTGAGGTTGATCTAGTATATACTTATGAATGTTGGCTAGGCCTTCTTGTGTACTGTATCATTTGTTTGTTTGTAACAATGTCTTATAAGCCGATATTGGCTGGGCACCTAAAATGGTGCAGGACATATCCATCAATAAAATACAGTGTTGAGGAATCTTCCCGAATCTCACCACCTGTCAGATTGTTTTTCGAATTCGAAGTCTCCAATGTAGAGCACTACTGGAGTCTGTCCGAAATGTTTTCAAAGCAGGCTGTAAGTTTGCAGCAAAATAGCTTAATTTCAATTAGAAATAGGAGGTGTGGCTGAAAACGTGTGAAGAGGGTAATTTCTGTGAGTCTCACTTTTCCCACGGTGGGCGGGGGGCTAAACTGGACCAGAATAGTATGGTTTTATAGAGAAAAAAAAATCAATTTGGTTATTTTCACGGTTGAGGTCACGTTTCGAATCAAAATCGTTTTTCGATTCAAAACTATTCCCGAATCAAAATCGATTATATATTTAGATTGCGATCACGTAAACACAGAGGCAAACATCTGAGACTAAGACCACTCCTAGTGTAAATGGGACACTTTGGGTAAGGTTGGGGGAGTGGAGGGGGAGGAGGACGGGGAGTTAGGAAGGATAACAGCGCATCCCGTGTATTCATCTCAGTAAATGGAACAATGGAGCGCAGTGAAAGCCACTGAGGAGCTCCTACGCCGCGGTTGTTGCATCCGGGATCACTTCTGCGCTCAGCACCCGAGAGTGACGGACAGCGCCAACAGAGAAGGAGAGGATCACATGCGAGGAGTTCTATTCAATTGAATGCGAGAGTGAACGAGAGTTGTGAGCTGAGTTGGAACTGTGGATGTGTTTTGTTTTTTTCTCAACTAGTTTTTCCGAAGCGATACTACGAAATGTTAGACTTCTTTCACGCCAACTCAAATCCGTAGATCCTTTTCTTTTTTTTTTCGGGCATATTTGGAGAATATTGCCGACTGAAGATCTGACGAGTAAGGATATTTCTGGTGGAGCGCTAAAAAAGGAAAAAAAATAATATTTCCTTTCCAGGGATGTTCGTTCGCTATTAGCCGTGACTTTGGTTAAGTGCTTGTGAGGGGAGGGGGGTGAGGGGGAGGGGGGTGTATCAGTCGGAGTGCTCGACCAAGTCAGAAGGATGCTGGTGGGCAATGCCTGCAGAAAGAGAGGATGAGATCTGTCGAGAGGCACTGGAGCTGCTCTCCGACCTGTGCTCCAGAGGCGAGGTGCAGAACGACAACTGCCTGGACTTCATCTACTACTTCAGAGACCTCGCTAGACCGCGTTACACAGACTCAGGCAAGACACGTTCATCTCAATATTTTCCACGTTTTAGCAAAACGAAACAAAAACTCTTAAATGTGATATAGTCCTAAACAGAAAACTTCCACAAAATAAGCCAGGTTGTTTTAACTGGGTTTGATATTTCTTTGTAGGCTACCTCTGGCTATGTGTTTGTCGTTATTCTTTCTCATTACAAACCTATGGGAATGGAACCTTTCTGGTCTCTCACAGAGGACTGGCAGGAGTTCTCCCTCTTTCCTGGTTTGCTTGCCTAAATTCACCATTACAGTAACTTGTTGCATGCTGTAGAGGGAGCGTCCCGCAGGCTATTTGGATTCCCGTCCCAAAAGCCCTGGGATTTCTCTTCCTTTCATCGATATGTAAGCGATCGGTGTAGGTTACGAATGTTAGTCATTTGTATGTAGGAGGCTACTTCTACATACAGGTACGGGTATTTGTTTTGTAAAGGTGTCTGTTAAGTGACCTGATTTATAGTAAGGGTGAAAAAATACAAATTCAGATACATTTACGCCCTAGAGATAAAGTTTCGGTCAGACATAATCAAAGATGGCACGTGAACGCTAGAAAGAAGGAGACGCAGACAGACAGATACACAGAGAGAGAGAGAGAGAGAGAGAGAGAGAGAGAGAGAGAGAGAGAGATGTGCCCCACCTCTCATGGTTAAAAGCAATACGTTGAAGATCATCCCAAACAAAACCGTTGAGCATGTTGCTTCGTAAAAAAGGGTATATTATTTTTCAGTAGCATAAAAATTGTGTGTGTGTGTGTGTGTGCTTGCAAGTGTGTGGGTGTATGCATGCATTTGTGTGTGTGTATGCATGCAAAAAAAAAAGCATGTGGTAAAAAGCAGCTGGCGCCTGGGTGCTTGATTATGCTCAAATATCTTACAATCCATCATTAAACATGTATGACAAAAAAAAAAAACTTCCAGCAACGAGTGAGTCCACTGAGAAACTCTGACCCATTTCCTCTTGGAGGCTCCAGTTAGAAATCAACGCTCCACGCAAACATCAAACATCCATCTCTTAGGGCTTGATTCTAGCTGCTTCCTGGGTGCTCTGGTTTCCTCCCAGGGCTAGATGCTAACAGAGCCTTTGCTCCCGTGCAGCAGGCCGACCACTAAAGGTTATATTCTGTACAGCAGAACATTGTTGAGATTTTACTTTGGATTTCCCACACATTCAAAACGGGACAAAATAGATACGTTTGAAATTATCCACAATTCACCCTCATATTTTCAATCCATGTTTCAATAGCATGCGTTATTTCATGATTGAGGTACTGTGTTTAATTCTTTTAGTTATGGATGATACTTTGGCAGCAACAATTAGAGGTGGTAATAACATATTGGCTATCATCTTTTCATTCTACACAGAACATTAATATTTTTTTTAAATGCAGAGAGTGAGAGTGAGAGAGTGAGAGAGATTATTTCATGGTTTCCGGGATTCGGGTTAATGAGAGACGGCGAGGTATCATTGCATCCTTGATTGCATTACAGTGGTATTGTTGTTGCCTGGCAACATAACCTCATTGACTTTTAGGTTCTGGAAATATCTAAACCTCATATGATTTTAATGAATGAGCCCAGTAAATCTATTAGTTCGCTTCTCCTCTCCCATCTACTCCTCTGTTCTTTTCTCCTGTCCTATATCCTCTTCTCATCTCTGCTACTCTCCTGTTTGCTCATCTCTCTTCTCCTTTTCTCTCATCTCCTCTCCTCTCATCTCCTCTGCTCCTCTCTTCTCCTTTTCTCTCAACTCATCTGCACTCTGCATCTTATCTCCTCTTCTCCTCCCTTCTCATCTCCTCTCCTCCTTTTTCCTTTCCCAGACCCACCCTTGCTTCAACTGAAGCATCATCATATTTACTTCCCTTC
The DNA here is from genome assembly GCA_026745465.1 of Lota lota. Classification (NCBI taxonomy): domain Eukaryota; kingdom Metazoa; phylum Chordata; class Actinopteri; order Gadiformes; family Lotidae; genus Lota; species Lota lota. The sequence goes on along the minus strand of JACYXH010000216.1, from coordinate 8,582,152 downwards.
TTTCCCACTGCTCCCCTTGACAGCAATTCCCAATTCCTGGCTTCAATTCTCCCTCTCTCTCTTTCGAACTCACCCAGTTGCCTCTTGGGTGTCGTAGTAGGACTGCACCCACTCAAAAATAATTCTCTGTCATAATTGATATTTGCATTTACCTCTGTGCATCCCTATGCCCCTTCTCAAGCTCCACATGGGCCCAGCCCGTCTCATTGCCGCTGCTGGCTCACTCTGTTACTGACCACGCTGCTGACGGAGCTGTTTATTGCAGCATATTGAGCTGGTCTCTGTTCTCCAGGAGTCCTGAGGGAAAGCTCTACTATGCTCCCAGGGTTTAAAGAGAAGATTGCTACTGGTGAAAACATGATAATATTTTTTGGGACTGTGATTAAAAACCATAAAAATAGATTATATGATTCAATATGCGGCCTAATCACCCCACCCTAGTGACGTAACCGTTGAAAGTTACCACTGTCAATATGTTGCAATATATATTTTAATTTGTAGTCATTTATTTGGGATGGTCGATAACGTTGTTTGGACTGACAACCACAACTCTATGGTTTGTTTTCATTTATGTTGAGCCAGAAGGGAAGTCGAGCCCAACAATGTTATACATCTCGGTGCATAGACTTGCAAACACGAGATAAAGTAAACGTGGGGAATAGTAAAAGTGAAAAGAAAAAGTACAATGGTGCCATCCACAACTATTAGGCTCAACTAGAGTTGAGATGTCTGTATCTTTTTTTAAGCATAAAAGTGGCCCAAATGAAGGCAGGGAAACATTGTGTTCACTCAAACCATAAAACAAATATATATTTCTGGCTGCCACCGCAAGACAGTCTGGGAAAGCAGCGGAGAAGATTGAATGAAGCCCAATAAAGACTCATATGGACAATGGTGAAAAAGCCACAGTTGAAGGCCCATGTTGACTCATAAGGTTGTGTATAGGCAGGTCGTGTATAGGCTCTGTGTGCGCTATGGCTATGCTATGCTATACTCATGACACTGTGTAATTGTCTGGCTATGCTCTGCTTGTGTGTGACATCAGTCTATACTGGCTCATTTGTTGGTTGGTTTACTTTCTAACTGGCAGGGTGGCAGTCACCCAGCAAGTATTTATCTTGGTGGCACTCCCTCCGGGTTGCCTACATTGTGAGTAGCCACCCAAAAACACAATCTCTGATACTCATCTCATTTAGCCTTGGCTTGAGGATATTATTTCTAACAGACTGTTTTTGAAATGTTTAGATTGCCTATGATGTAATCATATGTGTGGTGGATCACTTCTCAAATTCTTAAAATTGTATAGACATTGTTCAACTTGAGTCTAAATGCAGTACCTTAAGGATTCAGGTGATATGACGGGTAGACCGGCAGGTCAGTAGGAAGATTGGCAAGCAGGCAGGTAAACAGGCAGGTAGGCAAGCAAGCAGGTAGGCAAGTAGGAAGCCAGGTAATAGGTAGGCAGGTAGGCAGGCAAAGACGTAGGCATGTAGTTAGGCAAATAAGTAGACAGGTAGGTCATTATGTGAGCAGGCAGGTAGAAGTCTAAATGTATCAAACAGAAGTATAAAGCGCATACCATCAAGTGTGAAGTGATAAAGAACTGTGGACATTCAACTTCTTCCAATGTGTTCCTTTTTCCAACAAACCCACCAACCGGGGCACAAGTGCTGAACCCCCTTTATGGTTTCCTATAGCCTTTCAAAATAACAGTCTCCAGACTTCCTACATTATTTTCAAAATAAAGTGTATTTCAATACAAAACAAATCAAGTGGTATTATCCAATATGGCTGTTTTAAATATAGATCAAATATGGTTCCTACAGTATGTGTCAATGAGCTTACAAAACATTTCTGAAACTGGCAGCAGTTTCTACCTATTGTCTTTAGAGCCAAACATATTTCCGGTGAAAGATTTGTATGTAAATTAAGTATATATATAGCTAGCTTAATAGATAGATGTATAGAATGGATGGGGAGATTGATGGAATAATGGATGAATCGATTTTTGTCGATCTGTAGATATATAGATAGCTAAATAGGGGGAGAGAGAAAGAGAGAGAGAACAGGGATAGATAAATAGAGAACAGATGTGGGTAAGACCAGGGGAGCAAATACTTTATCCATCAGTGAGCTTACATTCATTCCCTTAGTTTTCTGTCAATTCCAACACATCGCTTCATCCAAGCTCTTGAGAGTCTTGTTTGTAGAAGTGTATATGTGTGTTTGTGTGTGTGAGTGTGTCTATGTATGTCTGTGGTTTCTAAATAAATCTGTATTCCCCCTACTTAGTGAACTGTGCAGAGGTTGCACATGCTAACATATACCCTTAACATTAATAAGTCATGTGCTCGAAACGGGGCGACTGGAGTGACAAGCTAAAAATGGGAAGCAGTAAGGAAAGGTGTGTGTGTGTGTGTGTGTGTTTGTGTATGTGTGTTTGCGTAGCTGGCTGTATCATAGGACAATACATCTGTCCCAGCAATTCACCTCCTGTGAGTGACATGCATATGACGTAAAACTGCCATTTTCCCTATTTTCTTTCAAACTTGACTCATCTTCTGGTAAGGGTTCCCGGGGGTCCAATGAATATTAGCAGTATCTTCCTTTTGACTGGCTCGATAATCAGGCCGTGCACAGTACACACACGGCCTCATCAATAGAGAATTTAGGTCAAATGAATGAAAGAAGGCCATTGTGTTTGTTTCCGTCTGGGGAATTCAATGCTTGATTGACTCCAAAGACAGGAAAAGACATTCGTCCAGTTCCCCTATTAGAGACATCCGTTCGCTTTACGGCTGCATTTTGTTCTGTCTCTCTGTGTGTGTGTCTCTCTCTCTCTCTTTCTCTCTCTTAATCATTGACCGAGTGAGACTAAGTGATGTGAAGTAATGTGCCGTTGGAGAGCAACTATTTTACTTAACACAGCCATCAGAAAGTAATCTCTACAGGAGAGTGAATATCCAATATCCAAAATGACTGTATATAATGTAATTTGCTTGAAATACAACAGCACCATGAATAAACTTGAGGATGAGGATATAGCGAGGTGTGTATAGGCCGGGTGTTTTCTTTTCGTGAAAATCAAAGGACAGACATACATACATACAGACATACATACCGATATATACATACAGAGACTCCTTTCATTTAAGTGAGATAGTGTTCAACCTAATAGCGAACAAGAGATAATCAACTGGCTGCTGTCATTGCTAACAGCTAGCTATTGTGGACCAGGTTATTTCCAGGTTGCTATTTCCGTGTACGAAAGCGTTTATTGTGAGGTGTTTGACTTCAGCAATCAAAATGGCAAACAATGTAACATCGCTGGTCTCTCTTTCTTCATCTGTTGTTGAATGTACTGTAGCACGGGATGGAGAGCGAGCTGTACTCATGCCATTCGGCGGTGTAGCAGTTAATAGGGGTCCACTGTCAATACACTGCATGTGTGTACTCCTGGCAATAATTTGGCACCAAAAAAAGAATAAATCCCGTAGATCTCCAGAGCTCACACTCAACACTGTACTTCCTTGGGTCCTCAGATGAAGTCGATCAGATGAAAGGTTGTTGAGAAAATCGAAGGACAGACATACATACAAATCGACATATATACATACATACATACATACATACATACATACATACATACATACATACATACATACATACATACATACATACATACATACATACATACATACATGAATACAGAGACTCCTTCCATTATAGTTTGATATGATTATATATGTTTGATCGGGCTTAAAATATGTACCGAAATTGGCACTCCGTTACGCATTGAATAAAAGTGTGACTCAATGACCAAAATAAAAGACAACTCTGCAACACCCAGTGACTTACTTTGTGTCTCACTCTCTGTCCTCCTCATCACCCCATAACTCTAGATGTCTCAGTCAGCCTGTTGTCGCTGCTGGTCACCACCTGCGGCCTGGCACTGTTCAGCGTCTCGCTCTTCGTGTCGTGGAAGCTGTGCTGGGTGCCCTGGAGCTCACGCTTCCTGCCCAACGTTTTCAAGGGTACCCACTTCCTGGGCGGGGACCAGCAGCCTGTCCTAACAGAGGTGATGCAGGAGAGAGCGAGAGAGAGTGAGAGCGAGAGCGAGAGCGAGAGCGAGAGCGAGAGCGAGAGCGAGAGCGAGAGCGAGAGAGATGCTGTGCACAGCACAGAGATTCAACCACCCGTTTGAAATGTTATTGTTGTTTCTGTAAAACTCCAATATGGTTGTATATGTTGTGTAGAGAGTATCGCCAGCAGCATTACCACTTCAATATTAGCAGTAGCTAGATATTGAACATTGTTTAAGAAATTGACTTTTTGAATTTAGACCTGTGCATCCTTGCTGGCGGATGCAAGATGATACCGTCTACTCTAGTATACTGAAAAAGCATCTATTGTGTGAATTCACAGTCTATCCGTCCCTTCCTCTATTACTACAACCTACCACATATTCACCCCCAAGTATGTTCCCCTTTATATACATAAATAATATTTTCTGATAAAAATATTGTTGCAGTTGCAAAGACAAATTCTTAACTGTTTTCTGTGCAGGTGGATGGAGAGGAGAGGGAGTACAGCGAAGATGCGTGTGTCAAGCACATGACGGGGCCACCGGTGGGCGTGGCCGTCCCAGATTCAGCCATGAAGATCAGCCACACATCGCCAGACATCCCCCTGGAGGCCCAGAGCAAAGTGGAGAAGAACCACCTCCACACACTGGCCAGAGACCGGGTCCAGAGACAGATCACTGAGCCCACCTCGTCTGTTCGGTCAGTATAACAATTATATATATATATATATATATATATATATTGTATGTCAGGTCAAGTGAATAATTAGGTTTCAAACACACACATACACACACACGCACAGATTGCCAAGCAAACAAATCACACACCAACACTGCCCAGCAGTTCAAACTTTATAATTGCAGACATTGATGAATGAACAACATCCCTCCCCCAAAACAGCCACCACTCCATCCGAAGACAGATGAACCTGTCCAACCCGGACTTCAACCCGGGGCAGTTCCAGCGGCAGGAGTCCCTCTCGGGCTTGGGCCGGATCAAACCAGAGCTCTACAAGCAGCGCTCGGTGGACGGGGAGGACGGCCGGCGGGCTAACCGCTGCGGGCGTCTCCACTTTGTGCTGAAGTTCGACTGCGACCTGGAGCAGTTGATTGTCAAGATCCACAAGGCCGAGGACCTTCCCGCCAAGGACTTCTCGGGGACCTCCGACCCGTACGTCAAGATCTACCTTCTGCCCGACCGCATGACCAAGCACCAGACCAAGGTGCACCGCAAGACACTGCAGCCCGTGTTCGACGAGGTGTTCCTCTTCCCCGTGACGTACGCAGAGCTGCCGGGCCGCAAGCTGCACTTCAGTGTGTATGACTTTGACCGCTTCTCCCGCCATGATCTGATTGGCCAGGTGGTAGTGGACAGCTTCCTGGATCTGCCTGACTTCCCCCGGGAGACGAGGCTGTGCCGAGACATACAATATGTCACCTCGGTAAGTCCACAACCTTTTATTTCTGTTGTCCGTGTGAGTTGGATTTATTAAACTTTACTTACTTTCTTTAATTACTCAAAGGAGATTATTTTCTAATACAAAAGAGTTTTGCTTCATGGTTAGAATAGAAATTGCTGACATCCCATTGTTTTGCCTTTTGCCTTGAAAAAGTTGGACCATTGTTATTGATTTTTCAGAATCGTACCGATGGAGCGCACAAATCGCGTATCCCAGTGTTTATTTAGTTGAAACAGAGTTGTTTCCCAACACGCATATGAAGCAGTACTCTCTTGGAAACAGCTGAGCATGACGGATCCTCTTTAAAGAGTGGTGTGGTTTAACACTTCCTGCGGCTCAATGTGAAAATCCAATGAACAAAACATTGAAACACAGCTGATAACATAACCAATAATGTTACCAAATCCAAAAAGAAAAACGAAAGAAAGAAAAAAGAAAAAGCCAAATCCAGAAGTCCATCTGATGGATTGGCCAGGAAATTCAAGCTGACAGGTTGTATTACTAAATGGGTAGAGCAAATGTTGGCAGAACATTCAACCGTCCATTTCCTCTGTCAGACTATGAGTCTCTCTTGACACACACTGGACCCCTACACAGACAGAAAAACAAAGCCAAAGGATGAAATTTATCATCCGTGCCAAAATATTTCTCCCATGCCCGCAGTGCTTAAACAGTGTCAAGGAGCTCACTTATTATCAACTAAAGGGAGAGAAGTGAGAAATAAACAACGCTTGGGCAGAAGCTAAGAGCCAAGTGTTAGGCTGTTTGGATTTAAAGCTGGCAGTCAACACAGTTAGCTTGGCTTTGTTTTTGATGTACTTCAATGTGTATTTGATCTGGGACTTGAGAGAAGGTGTTACCTGAGCCTTTTAAGTCGCTGAATTAAGGAAAGAAATTAGCAGAGCAGCTGGGTTCAAAGGTGCTGATCAATGTACGACTACAGATGCAACCAGAGGCACCTTGAAATCTGCTGTCGAACATAAACTCACAGGCAAAACAAGAGGCAAACAGAAACTGACAAGCAAAACAAGAGGCAAGAAAGAAGGGTTAGAGATATGTCAAATGTTCTCCGAGATGATGCAACAATACATTGTTGTTGATAAGCTAAGTTAATTAAAACACATTAATGTAAAGCCATAGATCATATACTAGTACTTGTAGCTGTAAAATGTGTTTTGTTGCTTTGAAGTTCAAGACGCATTAAGTGTAAAGGTTGAAGTAGATGTTGAAATGAGACTGGAGGGTATGGTCTTTTATTGGCCATTTGCTGGGCGATTAAATAAAGGTTGATGGGAAACAGCGGAGCAGTATTTTATGTTCAGACTTGCTAAGGTAACTTGGATGTGGAACAGAGAGCACTCTGTTCATTTATACCAAATTTGTACCAGCCTAATACTCATCCATTTCATCCGATTAACCGAGTCAACTCAATCAAAGAACAGTGCAATACATCCTGTAAACCTCCACTGAGGACAGCCAAGAGGGAGGAGGGTGGTGGGTTTGAGGGTGGTGTGGGTGTGGATATGTGCGCAAAAAGGGGGGGGGGGGGGGGGGGGGGGGGGGGAACAACTCAACAATGTAGCGATCCCCGTCCCCCTCTCCCTCTTGAATTTGAAAATCATCTTGGTTGCGAGAGGTAGGAACACAGAAATATACTTAGACACGGTTAATGTTTAATGATGGCAATCGGAAACACATGGGGGTATAGTGACCCAGATCAACAACGACGACAAGAGCCACATTCACTTTGGCGGCTAGATACAGTGTCTACATAATGTTTGCATTTCATTAGACACTGGAATTAAATCCACATCTCACTAGCACACCAAGAAGCACACGGGCAGTGTGCTAGAAGAGCTTTATCTGCAGCCAATCAAGAGAAACAAAAATAGCTATGTCAAGGTAGCGGATTGCCGACCCACACCCCCAGCTTTTAAAAAGAGGATTATTCTTTACTTTAGTTCAAATGCTTGACTAAATATGACCTCATTAATGCGACTTCAAATACCACAATTGTTCTGTATTTTCTTTATAATTCATAGTAAAACTCCACCACAAACAGATTGAAGCATAACTGCCACAAGTGGTAAATTGCAAGCTATGAAAATAATAACAGTTAACTGTTATGGTGGTAGAGATCATGTATACTGTTTGATGCAAACCACTACCACCCCTACTGAATTAGAACAAGAATGTATGAATGAAAATGCATGTCTGGTTTTCATTTATAGTTTGATACCTTGAGTTTTGAGATAAGACATAAGTCATATTTGCCTTTAAAAAAATTTTTTTAGCAAGAGATCTGTAGTTGCTTAGCTTCTGGATTGTTGTTACGGCAACCGTATTGTTCTACAGTTGCTTTTACCTTTTTCTATTTATAGATGTGATCCTAGCCTTATCACAGCTATTCCTTGGCAGGTTTCAAGTGTATATATTCGGTCTCTTCACCAGTTGTGGATTGTTCTGAAATCGAACGGATTGTAATATTCATGACATGATGTTTGAGAAGCACCTCCTGTACCTGTTGAATCCAAGGCATGTTGGGTTAATTGGTTTAAGAAAAGCTAAGTTATTGTGAAATGTTTGTGTAACTGTTGCTCATGCCACACGCCGACTAGGTGGCTTTACTGGGCTCCTCCTACGACCAGGACCCGGTTTGACCCATTTTATTTTGAGAGTTTGAGGAATAAAACACGCTGAGCAGGTGTTCCACACTGCCGTGTCAGAGACCTACTGAGTGTGTGTGGTGATGGCTGGTTTAACCTGTGTGCACTGGACAATGAACCACAGGGGTACAGCCTCACCCAGCCCCAGAGTCTAATCGGTCTGACTCGGGCCAGGGGAGGCTGCTTAAGCCAGCCCTCAACCACACACACTCCACAGCTAGGTATGAACAGACATAGTCTTCAGCATCTTCATGAGTTGTTTTTCCTGGTTTACAAAAGCTTCTCCTTCTTCTGCTACTCACCTATTATACAATGTGTCAGAACTGCCTCATTGGTATACAGTATCACAATACAGTCGGAAAATATACTTTTGATGATGCTTTTCACAAGAGGGTAAAAATGGACCTATATTTACTCTATGACTAGATGCACCCAGTCTCTGTAGTTCACAGGATTTTTCATGTTGTGATTTATTTATAGATTTCTCTTTTTATTCATCTAATGCATTCTGTTCTTCAGCAGAGCATAAGAAATTATCAGAAGCCATGTTGGTTGATTGATGCTTGTGCACAAACACTCACACACACACACACACACACAAACACACACACACACACACACACACACACACACACACATACAGTGAAGAGTTCAATGTCAAACACACATCAGAGGTGGTTTTTCGATTCATCACCAACTGTTTGGTGTGGGTCAGCCATGCTGGGACCTGACCAGACACTGGTCTGAAGCTTTCTCCTCACAGATAATCTATCACCCTCTTTGAATTTGTTCTCTCTTTCTCTCTTTCTCTATCTCTCTATCTCACACTCTCTCTATCTCACACTCTCTCTCTCTCTCTCTCTCTCTCTCTCTCTCTCTCTCTCTCTCTCTCTCTCTCTCTCTCTCTCTCTCTCTCTCTCTCTCTCTCTCTCTCTCTCTCTCTCTCTCTCTCTCTCTCTCTCTCTCTCTCTCTCTCTCTCTCTCTCTCTCTCTCTCTCTCTCTCTCTCACACCCAGTTACCCCTCTTACGCCACGTCTCCAGTAGATCTGGGTTAGGTCCCTTGGGGGCTTCCCCTCAAGGCAGGGACCCCTGTGCTGGTCCAACCTCTGGTGGCTGGTCTATTAATGATGACTTCTTTGGCTCCCTGTGCGTCCACAGCCACTGGGCACTCACACATCTGGTCCACATGCCAACATGCTGCATTTTAAAACACTTTAGAGTCCAACTGAGATTTATATTTACCTGATGTTGCTCCACTTTCTCTTATGAATAAGTCTGTACATTGAAAAAAAAACGTGGAACAAACCAAACAAATCCACATTTCGAATTAAAGAATCCATGCACCATATAAATCAAATGTCTGGCCGTCAACAATCTGTTATACATTGTAAATCCAAAGATGTTCTAGCAAGAAGATATGGCACTCGGCTTAATACGTGAAGCTAACACCAAGGGTGCAATTCACCATACAGGCAATGTATAGTGAATGAGGGTCAATGGAGATTTACCATACAATCAATGTTCTACGAGCTTATAATTTTTGGATCGTGCATTCGTGGTCCTTTTTTCTGTCAATGGAAAAGAAGACACTTTTTATGGCATTATATTCATTAAGTCCTGAACCATTTAGGTGGAAGAGGCAATTGTTATCCGATATTGATCTTTTTCTCATGCAATATTCATGAAAGTACTGCTATCCATGCCACAATAGCTGCCAACTACTTGTAAGGTAAAAGCTACATTCACTTATTTTGCGATGCTGTCCCAATTCATCTTTTGAGGCGAGAAATATGTATCTTACAGGCAAAATGTTGACCTGCTTTAGAACATCTATTGTCAGATCATACAATATATAAATATATGTTAAGCAAGTTGCTGTACTCTTTAGTTGCTGCTTGTGGGAGTTTACAATATTGTCGATGGAAGTGCTCAAAACCCGGAAATATATTTCAACAGTCTGCCAACTACACTCCACATAATCCTAAATAAAGTTAATGCATAAAGTTAGCGCAAGTTCAACTTTTGTCCTACCACTCAACATCCCAACATATGCATCATTTCAGTAACCTACTCAGAACCGCCCCTTGGAATCAACTTATTGTAACCATTAGTCATTCCCTGTGATCAATCCTTTACACTTTACACTGTATCTTAACTGTGCACATACGTTACATTGCACTACTCTTAGTCAACTAATCTTGACTAAGAGAAGCTTTGCTCATTTCCTAAGACCCTCGGCTTCCTGCTCTGCTGAAGGGCCATATGC